>CM076582.1:1123981029-1124503365 GCA_034641835.2 Pinus albicaulis
GTTTCTGCTACGTGTTTCTTAATGTCAACCATTTCGTTAGACATGGTTTTCAAAACTTTCTACAATCCTTCTAAATCAAATGGATATTTTGATTGTTTTTTCTTGGGGTCTTCCTTAAAAGTAACCTTCTTGGATTTTCGTTCTTCTATCACCTTTTTCTTATCTAGAGCAATGATACGTTTCTCTACTGCTATTGCCTCCTTCATGTTTTCTGCTAAAGTTGTTTTGTTAGCCCTATCAACGAAGATTTCTATGTTTGATGGTAAAGAAGAAATGTACCATTCACTTCGCACTTCTTCACTAGGCTTGGAAGCAGTAGGGATTTTATTTAACAATTTATTGAAACGTGAATTGAAATCCTTGACAAGTTCTTTTGAATCAGCTCTAAGATTAGACAGATCATTGATTAATGTCGCTGTAGACCTGTCATCACCAAATTTAGTCAAAAATTGATCTTGAAAGATATCCCAACTAGTGATGGATCCAGATGGTAATGAGAAATACCATGATCCAGCTGCTCCTTGTAGAGTATAAGGGAAAATTCGAACAATAGCATCTTCATTAATAACTCCATTCAGATTTATGGACAGCATAAAATTGTTTATATGTTCTTCTGCTAGCATGCCTGCTTCAGGATTAAACTTAGGCAGCCATTTTTCGGGATGGGCTGGTAATTGACTCAAGGGTGCAGGCATTAAGACTGCCCCTGGATTAATCCATGGAATTTGGGCCATCGCTAAACTACTAACAGAGGAAAGTGTAGAAGATAATTTATGTGATTGAGAAGATGAGGATATTACAATTATAGATGATTGAGAAGGTGATGTGGAAGTTCTCGTGGAGTGAGGGACAATAGTCTGAAGTGGAGGGGTGGATGGTTGACTTCACGGTGAAGAGGTCGATATGGATGATGATGATGAAAGAGTCTCGCTATCAGACCCTTTAGGTGATTTCCTAGCTCTCTTCCTTGTAGGTACAGGTAATTCAGTTGGCTAAATGCCAAGCTTCTCACTCTGTAATCTGGTAAGAGGATGAGCAGGGTTATATTGCGAAGTCACACTGCCTTCAGATTTTTCAGATATTTGAGGTGATATTGAGAATCACTAAATTTTATGAATCAAAGATTCAACTTCAGGGGGTTCAATAGCAGGTTCTTTTGAAAAGTCAGGGTTTTTAGTAGTGTTTGTTCTTCTTTCTACTTCTGGCTCTATATTTAAAATTTCTGAGTGTGATGGAGAAGTCAGGGGAGATGGTGAGGGTGATTTACTCTTAGAATGGTATTTATATTTAGATTTACTTGCCATTCATAGTTCGTGGCCCTCCTTCTAGCGCCAAATATGTTGAAGCCCCGAAAATCGGGTCTACAACAAGGGGGATACCTAGTCCGGACCTTGGTTAGCAGCTCCTTTTCCGTTTGTTGTAGTGGGTTCAACTGGGTATAATGGGACCAGTTTCCCAATGTGTATGTGTGTGTGTTGAGAATAGATATTTCTTTTCTAAAAAGGCTCCTAAGTGAAATGCTTTTATTCTATTTCTAATCTAATCATATGCAAATTGTATTCTAATTTAAACAGAAATATCTAATTCTAAACTAAACCCGAGATAAAATCTTGTTTATGCGATCTAAAATGATTTTGAATAACAATCAATAATAAATATCATTCAACTATTATAAGAAAAGAATTCAATAAAAATAAACCACTTCATATAAAAAGTTAGATGAAACAGTTGTGAAAAACATATCGCATAATAAGCTACTCATACATTAAGCATAAATAAATAATTATCAACGTACAAAAGTGCCAAATGATAACTTTAGCATTCAAGCATCAATATATAAATAATTGAACATAAATATCACTTTTAACACAGAAGCAGAATAGTTAAGAGATAAAAGTACCACTTATAACTGGTTCTACTCATGAGCTAGAAGTAATAATGACTTATATCTTCTTAATCCAACATCTACTAAGAGTACAGAAATGCAACATCAGTAGCAAATATTAGACACAAATATCAATAAATCTCGTTCCATTCATTAATCAAAACCTCCTCTGAGGGTGCAGAAGTGCATGTTCTGAGGACAAGTTTTTGACAAATTCCAGGACCCTTCTCTAAATGCATGAGAAGGGTGTAAATACTACTAACGAAATCTAATTATAGTTTATTACAAAAAATTTAGGATTCGGTTTAAATGACCGTCCTTTTTCTAGGCAAAAATAAAGTAAAACTAACACTAAATCTAAAACTAAAATTAACAACTAACTACTTATGAATTTGGTCTTTTAATTTGCAAGCATCCAACATTGATTTGAGAAGAGGGGGTTGGCCGACTTCAGATTTTAATTGTCCCAAAAAGACGGAATCAGCGAGTGTTGCCGCGATCTTCTCAACAGAATTAATGATGCAATTAAGAGCGCTGCATTGGCTGTGTTGTTTAACCAGGCACGTCCAGTAAGAATCCCAATTTAATTTTGTCAATCCTCGAATTGATTTTGCCTTCTCTTCAGCTTTCTATTTCCACTCTGTTGCAATTGCTGTGGTTGTGGTAGGTATCCTGGAATGGTTTCCGAAATCAAATTAACTTTGTGCAAATTTTCATTTAGACAATCAGTAATGTTGCTTGCTGCTATGACTGCTTCCTCCGCTACTTTTTCTGCTTCTCTGATCTATGTATCCCAATTATTGAAGAGCATTTATTTATGGCTGTCATTGATAATTGGTGCTCCTACTCTTTTTCCTTCCTCTATCTTTTGCCATGCCAAATAATTGGTAACTCTTTCATTAGTTAAATCATAATCATGTCGTAATTCTACGACATGATTAGTGATTTTATCACTTTCTTGACAAAAAGAGTTCCACTGTGAAATCTTTTAGCATAATATATCTTGTTGTTGCAGCAGTTGATTATTCAAAGAAATAGACTCCAAGATAAACTCTGTAAGCTTGGGGTCATATTTATGCATTTCTTGGATATTCTGTATTTGTTTCTCTTTTTTGGCCAAGATTTTCTGATATCCAATCTGCATTTGCTGAAACTCTTGCTGTAGTTTTTTAAATTGTATTTGTGCTTCACTGTTAGCATGAGCTTGTTGTAATTGTTGTTGCAGAATTTGTATCTGGTATTCTTTTTCATTCCATAATAGCCGTACCTCAGATGTTTATCAATAGTTGCGAAGGCATAAGCTCCTGTAATATGAGAAAATTTAGTAAGATTTTCAGTCGGATCCATAGTAGGATCTTTCCATAAAACATCCAATTTTTCTGCATCAGTAGAGAGCGCACTTACTAATTTTCTCTTCTTTCTTTGCTTCATTACTACTGCTTCATGTTGTCGACTATAAAATATATCCAGAGGAGGAATTTCATCTATTTTAAGTACAAGCTCGGTAGAGGGAGTAATGGGTATATGTTCTGTTTTTGTGACATTGCCACTTATTTCTGTAATCAAACCTTTTGTTGTTTGTACAGGAGTTTGTATATTTTGTCCTTCAACATTAATCAAATCATTAAATGTTTCCCATTCTTTATCTAACTGAGTGCTGATGGATGGTTTCTATACATTAAGAGGTGGAAGATTCAATTGTGGAGTAGCTGAAGTCTGTTGTTGTGAGAGCTCTTTTGATTGAGTTGTATCCTTCACTGAGCCTTCACTTTTATCCTGATCATATTTTTTAGAATGTTCAGAAATTTCTTTGTCAGACTTTGACTTTGACCTTTCTGAATCTGAGCTGCCACTGAGACTGACACTAGGAGTTGGTTCCCTTGCGGGTTCCAAGCGCAAATTATCCAAAGGAATAGTGATCAATCTTCTTTCTCTGTATATTTTAAACTCTTGAAATTCTTCTGGGGAGAACCGTGTTTGAGCTAAATGCAAAATTTCTTTAAATGAACATTTTTCTTGAAACATATCATCAAAAAGATCTTCTTCTCCAGAAAATACTCTTACTTTGACTGCAGTGGTGAAATTCTTAGTGACGTCATACGGGTCGAATAGCCTTTTCGGAAACATAAACAATTGTAAACATGTAATATTGTTTACTTCCTTAAACGCATGACCAACATCAAATAATGAAAATGCTCCGCAGGAAACAGGAAATTGTGGCCAGATGGCCTTCTTTTATCCTTTAATTCTTTTGTCAAACCTTCCTCTCCATAGGTTTGATATGCAATTTCCCAAGCTATAAGTTTATCTGGAACATACAAGGGTAGAACACGAGGTGAAGCAAAGCTTCCAAAAACCCTCACATAGGTAAAAAATTCTTCTCCAAACCATCTTGCGACAGGGAGAATGTCTACTTCTGCTTCAGGGGAGAACCTTGGAGCATCCTTATTATACAACACTCTGCACAGAGGCAACATTATGCCATGGCAAATTTTATAAAAATGAAAAATAAATTTTGATTCCCACAATTATTTGTGATAGACATGAATGGGTAAGGGATCATGAATTTTCCATTGCCAACCCATTAAAGGGAACTTAGAAACAAAGAAGATTGAATCCATAACATAGGAAGATAGATAAAAAGGAGGATAAATCCTCTAAGAGACAGTTCATTTAGACCGGTAATTGAAAATAGCTGTGGCTAAGTTATCAGACAATATTTTAGCCCAGTCCACAATGGTAGCGTTAACAGCAGCATTCAATAAGGGAAGCCATTCATGCAAAAACTTATTAATGTCAGGCTTTCCAAAAAGCCTACATAACATAGCAGCAGCAAAACAATATGGAGAGGTGAGTGAACCAGTATTGTACATACCATGTTTATCTTTCTTCAGTGGTTCGTCTCTTCTGGACCATTCTTTAGTGCATTCCGCTAAGTTTGTATTTTCCTTGGCAAACTTCTCCATAAATTGTTTGTTGTAAGTTGCCTGAGGCTCCGAAAAATGATACATAAGCCTCAAATCTTCTGGAGTAAATGACCCAATGAGCTCTTGACCTTGAGTTCTAAATTTCCTGTCCGTAATATCAGTGCTATCCAGCACCCATTTTACCATGTCTGTATACGGAAGAATTCTAGGTCTTGCTGCTATCCGGTGCAAAAATGAACAAGCCAGCTCCATAAGAGATGCTTCAGAAGAATTACTTGAGCCCGCATTAGCCGCAACATCCATTACTCTTGGGTTTTCTTCTTCAAGAAAATTAACATACCCTCCCAAGTGGTGATGCCAGTGTCTTTGTTGCAAGTAGTGTCTGCGTACAAGGATTCCATCTCTTTATTTTCAGAACTTGGAGCTTTCTCTTTCTTTCCAGAACTCAGAGCTTTCTCTTTCTTTCCCATAATACTCTGAATATTTCTTTGTATAGTCTCTTGTTCTTTGCGCCTGCAGTTTTATGAATTAAGTGAGAATAATGATATGAGAAAGGTGACGGGATAGTTTTAAATGCTAAAGGCATATGAAATATATTATTTAAATGTGAAATAACCTTTCAATCAAAACAAAATCCTTTTTCATTAATAATTGTCAATCCATTCATTAACTTGACATTAAGGCGCATAACGGGTCTCGATTTACGGAAATATTTTCTTCGTACAACGAGCTTTTAAGAATCTGCAATAATGCGATCTGCGATTTTCTTTGTAATATCGCAAATCCGCAAATCGAAATCATCGCAAAATCGCAACCATCAAAAATATCGCAATTTTCGCAAATCACAATTTTGTAACATCGCGAAATCGCAATATCGCAAAATATAACATATGAAAAATATCCGTTAATACATTTTCTGTGATATGTGATTTGCAACAAATATTTTAATGCATAGTTATTGGATCGCGCTTATCGCAATTTAGAAGATTCTGCTTTGCAAAACATATCTTGTACTTTTTGTTGCGATGGATGTGATATTTTCTTCAAAGAAAGGTTTTATTCTAATCTATCATAAACTTAAGTTTATCTAAATATTTTCTAAGGAATTTTCTTAAGTTAATAATAGTAAGTTTTATTTGAGAAAGAAAACAAGCACTAATTTAATTTTTTGGATTTTTTAATCTAAGGGTCCCCACTTATTTAGTATTATTACTAATATTAAATAAAAAGGGGGGTTGTTGCTGGCTACAACACAACATTAAGATGAGTCTCCTTGGGATTATCTTGAAATCTAGAGACCAATCGTACAACTTGCATGATATTAGGTCTAGAAGTTGTTAGATACAATAAGCTCACAATCATGGAATGATAAATGGATTGATTTACATTTGGTGATTCATCATATTTTCTCAACTTAGGAGTGCATATTTGTTTGCAATCTCCTGTGCCAAATAGCTTTAATTTCTCTCTAAGATACTTTGGTTGAGAAATAAAAATGCATTTTTCATCTTGCATAACTAGAAAACCTAGAAAAAAGTAAGCTCACCCCACATTGGCATATCAAATTGTTTTTTCATTTCTTATGAAAAATTTTGGCCCATATTCTCCAAATTGTTCCCAAATATAATATCATATACATACACAACAATAATTAGAAAATTACCCAGTTAAAATTTGATATACAAATTATTGTCCGTGGATCACTTTTTGAAACCTTGTTGTTGTAGATGTTTTTCTAGCTTTGCATACCATGCTCTTGGAGCTTGTTTCAAGCCATAAAGATCCTTTTCAACCTGCACACTAGATTATCATCAACACCCAATAAGAAACCTTTAGGATGCTCTATATACATTTCCTCTTATAGAGCACCATTCAAGAAAGGTGATTTTACATCCATTTGATTAAATTTATTTTCCGTGTAACATGAAAACGCCAAAAACATTCTTATAACGTCTAATCTAGCTACAGGTGCAAAAATTTCATCAAAATCATTACCTTATACTTGAGCATAACCTTTGCACGCAAGTATTATTTTGTTCCTAGCACTCTTCCTTCGTCATCTAGCTTGTTCTTACACACCCACTTTGTTCCAATAATGTTACAAAATCCCATGTTTTTTTCTTCTTAATCTGATCTAATTCTTAATTCATTGCTCTGACCCAATATTGAACTTCCTTGGCATCATTGAATATTCTAGACTCTATTTTAGACAAAAATGAAAAATTTTCTTTATTGAAGCTATCCAACAACTTTCTCCTTGTTTGCACGCCAATTTATTTGCTTCCAAGAATTTGAATTTTCAGGGGGTTCTTTTGGATGTAACTTAGTTGACCCTTCTTCATATAGGAGGATTTTTTCTCTTTTTCATCTTCTTCAGAAATTTCTTGGCCCTCATATTCTGTGAAATCATAATCAGCTGCAACATCTTCAAAATCATTAGAAATAGTTAAATATTATTTAAAAACAATATCATTATCTTTGATTACCTTATTGGTTCTCTTTTTGTAGCATTTGTATCCCTTGCTCTTGAAGGAATAGCCAAGGAATATACCTTCATCAACTCTTGGTTCAAACTTGCCAACTTTTTCTTCAGTTCTCTAGATGTAGCACTTGATCCCCAAAGATTTTGAAGTGGTAAATTTTTGTTGTTCTTCCTTTCCAGGACTCTTATGGATTTTTTTCATTTTTAGGCATAATAAGAACTCTATTGGCCAAATATATTGTTTTTTGAGTTGCTTCTCCCCAAAAATTAGATGATACACCAACTTCATCTAACATTGCTCATTCCATATTTTGGACTAGCATCTTTTTCCTCTCCACTACTCCATTTTGTTGTGTTGTTCTAGCTATGGAGTATTGCCTCTTGATCCCATGCTCTTCACAAAAATAATAAAATTATTTGGACATAAACTCACTTCCTCTATCAAATATTAGACATTTTATCTTGAAATCAACTTCGTCTTCAAAAAGAGCCTTAAAATATTTAATTTTTCTAAGATATTCAAATTTTTCTTTCATAAGCATAATCTAGGTGGCTCTAGTGAAATAATCAACAAATAAAATAAAATACTTCTAACCTCTTGGACTTTTCATCCTTGTACTACCACATATATCTGTGTGTACTATCTCCAATGATTTTCTTGTAGTGAACTCCTTGGATTTAAAATGCACTTTTGTTTGTTTCCAAAATTTGCATGACTTTCATATTTTTCTTTCTGGTTTGGCCAATATTGGTAAGCCTCTAACTATTCCACTCTTTCTAATTTTGATCATATAATAAAAATTAACATATCACAATATTCTATGCCATATCAAGATTATTCTATGTTTCTTAGGCAACAGTTGTGTCTAATGTCATAAAGAAACATACATGTTGTTGTCACTTGTAATAACCTTTTCCACCAACTTTCTAGAATTTCCATTTATGTTCTCACACTCTTTAGATCTAAAAATCACCTCATGCCCATTATCACACATTTGACTAAAAACAAGGAGATTGTGCTTCAATCCATCAACATAAAGTACATTTTGATCTTTGGTCTTCTTGTCCAATCTAATTATTCTGGTGCCTCTAATGGGAACTATTGCATAATTTCCAAAACTGACATTTCCTTCTTCGTACTATTTTAGATGCAAAACATTTCTTATATCACGAGTCATGTGCTTGGAGCAACTACTATCAATCAACCATTGCTCCTATTTATCATGATCTATCAATGCAAGCTCACAATTTTCAACCTATTTCTTTGATATTTTCTCAACTTTCTGCTCATTAGATTTCTCTTGAGAGTGTTGCATGAAGGAGTTTGGAAGGCTAGATCTACATTCACTAGATTTGTGACCAAAATTATTGAATCGGAAAAAATCAATCTCATTCATGAGTAGAGAAAATAATTATTTCTATTTTCATGAAAACTATTTGAACCTTGAGCAACTCTTGATCTATCAAAATTTATTCTAGGAAACATATTCAAATTACAATTTATGGCTCTGTGTCCAAAATTTCTACATGCAAAAAAATAACCATAAAATAGTGTAGGATAACTAACATTTTGTTTATGTGATGGAGGAGTGAAATTTGAGGATCTTTCTTGCTTCACTTCATGTTTTTATGATTCGATTTCAGCTTCATTATTTCTCTCATTCTTTATTGTTGTAACACCATTTGTTTGATTTTCTTTTCCTTTAAAATCATCTACATAACTGGTACTTGGATGATATTTGACATTTTTTAGAGGAGGCTTAAACCCAAAACTAGTGTTATCATCCAGTGACCTTTGCATGTTGAGAATATTTTGCAAGGTTTTAGATCCCTTGACAAATTTCCATTTAGGCATGCTTTAGTTTCCTCTTTCAATAGATTGGCCCTTAATGCAACCATTTCTTCCTCAATTTTGTGGTAATTCTGTTTTGATTCTTATAGATGATTGGTGAGAACATTATCCTTAATTTTTTCTTCTCCAAATTATATCTTTAATCATATGAGGTCTTCTTCATGAGTGCATGCAATGGGAACTCCTCCAATATTCTACTTCAAATTTTCATTTTCATTTTCCAACTAGACAAGATTATTTTGTTGAAGCACAATTTGTTGCAGCAAAATTTCCTTGAATTTATGAAGCTCACCAAATTAGGTCTTCGAGGAATTATCAACCAAAGAATATTTATTCTCCTTTAATTAGTGTATTTCCCCTTTCATCTCCTTATTTTTTTCATGAGCTTTTTTCAACTCATCAAGTGCAGTAATGAGATCAAATTCATAATCAATCTCTCCATATCCTAGATCCAATTCATATTTGGACTCAAAATCCATAAGAACAAATTTAGTGTGATCTTCCTCTACTTCTAATGAATATTTATCACTGCTTTCATCTAAAATATCACTTTCTTATTTGGATTAATAGCTCCTTGTATTTTGAGCTTTTGATTTTTTAAATTGTTGAGATTTATCCTTTTTCTTTTCCTACTTTTATCTTCTTTTGTGTGGACATTTTATAGAAAAATTTCCAACTTCTCCACATTTGAAACACTTAAAAGTAATTATGCCTTTATACTTTCTAGCACCTCTCGTTAATTTATTGGAAAACTGAGAAAATTCTCCATCAAATCCACCAATAGAGTGCTCTTCCTCTTCCCTGATTTTCTTTAGAAGTTTCTTAAGCTTTTTGGTAATGGACTTGACCTTCTTGGAGGCCTTGAATGAACCTTCAATAGATTCATATTTCTCTTCTACAATGGGCATCTCTTAAGTTGGAAGAATTCAAAGAAATTGCTCCATGGTGAGAGTGATCAAATCAACTTCTTCCTCAAAAGAAAACACCTTGAGGTTAAATATTGCTTGTAAAGACCTCAATATTTTAGGAATAATGACTTCTTGTTCAAATTTTGAATTGATGCTCTTGATTAGATTGGTCACTGCTTCAACTCTTTTGAAATATTTTGCAATAGTTTCATCTTTCTTCATTTTCAAGCTCTGAAACCTCATCTTATAGGTTTGGAGCTTTTCTTTCTTCACCTTATGATATCCTTCATAGCTATTATCAAGCTTTTCCAAAACTTCTTTATATTATTTGTAATGCATGAATTTTATTAGCTCATTCTCACTAAGTGCTTCAATGATAACATTTCTGGATTTGGCAATTTTTTGAAATATCTTCTTTCCATTAGGGTCTAAAGGGAGAATGTTAGGAATAACATAACTAGTCACCACATTTTATTATACATCTACAACCAAAATCATGAGATTCCCTTCCATTCCCATTCTCCATAGATTATGGTTCTCACCATAAAAAAATTATAACTTTTACATCATGGCCAACCATTGTCCCTTCTCAAATTCTCCTTCCAACAATTGAGCTACAACAAAGGATCTATCTCTTATACCAATTTTTACACAAAAGTAATACTGCAGGGGGGTGGGGGTGTGTGGCGGGGGGGAGGGGGGGGTGGCGAATTAGTATTATGGAAATAGAAAATAATAGTTCTGCAAATACAAAACTTCTTCAAAAATTAACTTCGTAAATATAACATGATCAAGCACATGAAAACAAATTAACCATCACATATAGACACTTATATTTTAGGTGTTAAAACCCCTGAATGGCCAAAAAACACCAAATTGTTTGCTTCTTTTTATTATCTATTGCTTCAAACATTTTTTCATTACATTACATCAGCTAGAACCCACTATCATTGGAGCACTCGCCCCTTGATCAAATGAGAAATATTGGCCACAACCAACTTGCAGCACCAACTCCTACAATAAGAAAATATCAGGCACTGCTTGAAGTCCCCACTCCAAGTACAAATAATTCTACTCTAAAATGATATGATTCAAAAACCAGAATATTTTTGCATATATATAACATGCAAAAAATAGACACACTCATGCATCCACAATTGAGACTCTGATTGAGAGAACAATTATTTCCACATACACACTCTCCAAATAGATTTTCAATCACTTCACACTACTATCAAATTCTATTGAATATTTTACTTTGCACACAAAAATTATACAATTTTGAACTCACTGAAAAAATCATTGATTAGGAACTTTGAACTCAAGCACACTCACATATACACACACATACACACAGTTTTTCGAATCAACAAATGAACTTTTTTCCTTCTGATATTTGTAGAATCTAGAGATGGTTAAGTCAATTAATTTTTCAAATAATGGAACTAACACAAAATTTTTTCACACACTTTAAAATTGATTTAAATTGGCATATTAACCATATAAAATCACTCCTTCCACTATTCCTTTTGAAAATTTGGAAATTGATCACTTTCTAGAGGCCCCACAACTCATCCCGACCTTTTTTTTGAAAATGATGAAAATAGGCTCCGCCAAAAACAATTTAATTTCAAGAGAGCATGAGGAATCTGGATATTTTTTGATTTTTTTCCTTGGTCTCATGCACAACAATGGAAAAAATGGCTTTCTTCATTGCATAGTAACTACAAACTAGCGAATATAGAGTTCTAGTCAGTCCCACAACTCTTCATCCATGCAACTAGGAACTTACTTCCTTAATCGCTCTCTCTGCACTATAAAAATTTGGCTACCAATCTCCAGTCACTCCCACAAGCTTTTCTCCCAACAAGTTTTTTGTTTCCATCGCTAATATGAGCATCCATCCATGCGAATAGGGAAGATCGTCGCTTAAAACAAAATATCTAGCCCTCTAACTTGCAACATAGTTTCAGGGGAGTGAAGTGACCTGTAAACCATATCTCTAGAATCATATTGACTTAAAGAACCCAATTGTATGAATTCATCAATACATCACACACATAATTAAATATACCTCTATAATAACTGTAGCTTAGCTTCAGATGGGGCCTTATTACCTCATGAAACCTCTCCTACAAACTTATTATAGCATGTTACATCAGCATGGCAACCTTTAACAAGTATAAAAGAGACTCAAGAATTGAAATATAGACTCATGAGTACACAGTTCATCAGGTGACATCAATGGAAATATAGATAAGCCAACAGAATCAATGCGATGACTAGGAAAATCATAGAGAAACTTTGATTGTCTAACCTTCGACCTACACCCAATATCTTAGAGCTTGTAGATAGATGAAAAATCAATCCAAAAGGTGTTTTGGATGATTTGATCACCTCCATATATTCTTGGGATTACCACATGGAATTCACAGTCATCCATCCTAAAAATCCTATATTGTGGCATCCCTTGATCTTGTGAAAACCGTGACTCACCATCATTGATGCCTATATTGTTTGTTGCTCCAACAACATGTTTATTATACATGGGGAATCAATAAAGAAGTTCATCCTTTACCATCCTTTCATATCCATCAAAGATATTTATGATACATTATGGCTAGATGAGAGTAGTAGTGATGAGGATACATATTATGTTTATATTATTGATCATAATTTTTAGTTTATCAAATTTACTAAGGATAATCAAACCTATGACGTTATTGCTAACCTGGACACTTGGTAGAATTTTTCATTATTTTATCTTATCTTTAGCCAAAGCATCCAAGAGAGTTGTGATCCTCAAACTTCATCACCATTACATAACTTAGTGATTTCCATGGATACTCATGAGCCTGGTTTCCCTTGTAGAGGTGAGTACAACTAAATCCTTTTATTTTTAACTCACAGCTCAAATAATCCCAACATGTGAAATTGGTAAAAATGATGCAAAATAATCTTAATGCATGTGTGTGGAGTTATGAATACTTGAGAGGCATTAATCATAAGACTTGTACCCATCACATCTATATTCATGATGTTCCAAACCTGTATAATAGTGACAAAGAAACCCCACACTCAAAGATATTGTGAAAGAAGAAATCTAAAATCCCCTACATGCTAGTTTTATCTACCCCATTTCTAGTAGTTGATGGGTGTCCCCTTCATAGTATTTCTAAAGAAAGATGGTAGGTGGTGGATTTGTGTGGAATACAAAGACTTGAACAAAGACAACATTAAATATTGCATCTCTTGTTGTTTATAAGTCAGGTACTAGATACCCTCGCGAGTAAAAAATACTTTCCTTCTTTGATGAATTGAATAGTTATAACCAAATACAAATCACAATTGACGATTAGGAAAAAATTACCTTCACCTATCTATGGGGGAAAATGTCTTACAGGGTGCTCCCCTTTAAGCTGTGTGATTCCCTTGATACCTTAAAGTGAATGATATTATCCATATTTTCTAGTATTGAGTGTGTCAAGGTGTATATGGATGAATTTTCCATATATGGTGATGCTTTCTAGGAAGCCCTCAAGAACTTGGGAATAGTGTTGATGAGGTGCCAAGAGGCTAATATCACCTTAAGTAATGTAAAATGAAAAAATATGTTTAATGTGGGGATAGTACTTGGTCACATTTTTTTCAATGAAGGTGTACAAGCTATTCCTACCAAAGTTGAAGTTATCCTAAAATTTCTGGTACCCAAATCCCAAGACAAAGGAAGGATTTTTCTAGGACATGTGAGCTCCTACCAGAGATTCATTAAAAAAATTTCTATGATTGGTTCTCCTCTTATTCATTTACTAGATAAAGATATTAATTCTCTTAGACTAATGCTTGCCAATGCTCTTTTGAGGAATTAAATGAGAAATTGATCAAGGCACCTGTCCTGAGGGAACTTAATTGGTCCGTTTAATTTTATATATCTATCAATGCCATAGATGCTGCTATTGACACAACATTGGGACAAGAAAATGGTAAATCATCTTATGTTATTTACGCTTCTAGTGAGAACCTTTCACCTGTTGAACTAAACTATACAATAACAGAAATAAAAATTTTAGCTATAGTCTATGCCTTTAATAAGTTCAGACACTATACAACCAAACATGAGATTTGTGTCCACATGGATCAGTATACTATACAAATTTAATGAATAAACCAAATAACTAGTGGAAAAGTCACTAGGTGGTTATTATTACTACATGAATTTAACATTACTATTATTGATAGGCTTAGTAAATCTAATGTAGTAGTTGATTTTATTTCTAGAATAGATAATCCAAAGGATAATTAATTCCTATTAATGATTATTTCCTTGATGAAAATTTATTAATTATTTCTACTAACTCACCCTGGTTTTCATATGTAGTGAACTATTTAGGTAAGGGAAGACACCACAAAACCTTTCCACTAGGGAAAAGTAGAGAATTGTTAAAGACAGTGCCTCATCCTCCTAGGTTCAAGGAGAACTATTTACCATTGGTCTAGATTTTATTATTCATAGATATGTGCACGAGGAAAATGTGTTTGACATATTAAAGGCTTCCCATGATGAACCATTTGGGGGGCACTTCACAGATAATAAACCTATATATAAGGTCCTTCGTGCAAGCAATTATTGACCTTCTCTTTTTAAGGATGTCAAGAAAAATTTACACTAATGTGATATTTGTGAGTGGATGGACCATCCTCTACAAGCTAAAAGAGATGAATTTATGTCCGCATGTAATGTTGAGGTAATGATGGATCCCTTTGGAAAATGGGCCCTTGATTTCATGGGACCTATCATGTCAAAATCACTCAATTAAAGGTATATTTCGGTTTTCACTAATGTTTTTACCAAGTGGGTTGAGGCTAACGTTGTTTCCTTTGCCATTGAATTTTATATTGTATATTTTATGTTTGAAGATATTTTTACTAGATTTGGTGTGCCTCAAGAAATTTTGACTAACTAGTGTTCATAGTTTACTTCAAATCTTGTGAAATCCATCATGGAGGAAAAAAAATATTAGGCACCAAAAGTATTCTTTGTACCATACACATGCCAATGGCCAACTGGAATCCACCAACAAGGTTATTGAACCCATATTGCAAAAAAATACACACATGCATCAGAAGGATTGGAAACCTCGGCTTCCTAAAGCCTTTTGGGCATATCAAAACATGTGGATGAATAGTACCAAACTCATGCCTTATGAATTAGTGTGTGGAATTTTTTCTTTTATTTCCTACTGAATTTTAGACTAAAACATTTAAAAATGTACTACAACTAGGTCTTGACCTCTTTGAGGCACAACAACATCGCCTTCTATGGTTGAATGAACTACATGAAATGAGGAGTGATGCTATCCAACAAACTACTCCGGGTCAACAACAAAGGAGAAGATGGCATGAGCAATTTCTAAATAAGTAGTTTCAACTAGGCGATTGGGCTCTCCTATTTGACCCAAAGTTTAAAAATTTAAAGGGAAATTTCATAAACATTGATCGGTTCCATATGAGGTCATGAGTTCTTTTGAAATTGGAATACAATAAATTAAAACTATTGATGAGTAGTGGACTATCTTCTTGGTGAATGAGCACAAGGTAAATTATATGAACAACCCACTACTAAAGAAGAATTTATTCAATAAGTAGAGAAACATTAAAAATTGGAAATTATTGGTAGGAAAAACTTCTAACCTGGTGTAAGCATCTCTTAACCTATAATTTTCCTTTGAAAAAAAAATAAAAAATAAAAAATAAAAATAAATCATAAAAGAAAAAATTGTAAATATAAAACAATGTTTAGTCATGAAAACTAGCTTACTGGCATTACTAAATAGGATATCTGCTTGAAAACTAGGTCACTGGTAGTCATATTATCACTTAAATAATTAAATAAAAAGGGAGTGCTAACTAAAATTTTCAATATTTTGGGTTGTTACTAAGAAGAAGTCAGTTTCTAGGACTACTCTTGGTGGCTGCAAACTAGGTCTATGGAATTATTTGTACTTACCATGTTCAAGTCGACCATTTTTCCAAATTTGCATACAATTAGTAAACATGTTCCCACTATAGTTGATTTGGTTTGTATTGGACACCAACATTATCATTAATTCCTTAAAATATGATCATTTTCTTCCAAATCTAATCATCTGTGTTTGGCCCATATTCATTTCCCTATCTCCCTTGTCCCCTCTTTTACTACCTCTCTTTTACATTCCTCCCATTCTCATCATTATACCCTTTTCCCTATTTCTTTCATCACCTCTTTCACTTACCCTATTGTATATTCCTCCCATTCTTATCACTATAGTCTTGTCCCTATTCCCGTTGTCCCCTCTATACTACCATATCTTCATTTCCCTCCTATCCTTTCATTTTATTTTCCTTTTTCCATTGTTCACTCTACATATTGTCCATATTTTATATCCTTCCCATTATTATTGATTCATTACACTAATGTTCCAATTCTCTTTTTCCCCACTTCCAGTCTTGGCATGTCTCTATTGATGTGATGCAATGTAAGGAAGATCCAACATACATTCCTTTTTACTAGTTTCGTGGCATCTAGATCAAATGAGGAATTTCCATTATATTTTTCATTTTTGATATAGAACTATAAGAAATCTACATAGGGTGCAAGATTACCTATAACTTATGAGCTCTCTATTATAAATTTTGAATTGAATATATTTTTTTTAAATATATCTAACTTCTAGGAAGGTATGGATACATAGTTCTGTGAGATAAAATTATTTTTCAATCAACCTAACAATATTTTGGCAGTACTATTGTATTAAATATCAAGCTTCAAAGGGACGACAAGCATCATTTGTAAGAAAAATTATTATTGGTTATAATCGCATACATGACTTAATGATACCTCTAGTACCAAAGGAAACATTACTTTTATATAATTTATATAATGTGTAAGAGTTATAAAAATGCTTCAACATATTTAACCTTTTCAAATTAATTTTTAAAACCGCGTCTTAGCATAATTCTCCATTTTTTCTCATCATTAAGGGAATCAAGGTGCGAAGTAGTGGTTTCTCCACTATCATTTCTTCCATAATGCTGACATTTGGATTCATTATTGATTTGAGCCTGAATGCCCTAAGTTGAAACTCTTCATTTAACTAGTTAGACCCCTATTTCTATTATTCCCGTTTTGACACTATCTGCTCTCTTTTAATATCCCATGATTCCCTACGTCATTTGAGTCCTTAGCCTTCCCTATCGTTGGAAAAAATAGAAAATTTGGTAGAAATTCTCATGGGAAAATTAGGTCCAGTGAGCTTGGAACCATGAACCGCGAGGGAAATGGAGGGATGTCTAGAATTAAATTATACCTTGCCTATATATAGGTTGCAGGATGGATGCTATTTTATAAAAGTTTCAATTTTTTTACACAAATATAGCTTGGGAATTTTGTAAGAAATTCAATTGGGAGGTCACTACCATTAGTAGATTAGTGATGGGGGTCTTAAATTTTCTTATTTCCCAAGCCATGGGCCTTCCCCGCTAAGGTGATAAGTGTTTCAAGAATTAAGAAGTGGAGCAAGGAGTATGGAAAATGTTTGTTATAGAGCCTAGTTACAAGGAATATTGGAAGACAGGTGTCCCTCGTCATTATGTTGTGGATAAATTATGATATTTGTTATATGTTTTGAATAAGTTTGTGGCCTAAGAAGGCACGCACTCCACTACATTCCTTTATCATGTGAGGATGTTGCTACATTTTGAATATGATGAGTTAAATAATTTTCCCTATTTTCTTTACAAAAGCTTTATTTGAATGATGTAGGGGTTAAACAGAGACCCCCAACACAAGTCTCGTATGTTATGTATCATTATGGATTAATTATTGTATTGATTTATGAGGAAATTTTTTAAATTGGAATGCTTCCTCATTAAAAATCAATTTGAAAACCCTAGGGTTCTAGTCACAAACCCTCAAAGAAACCTAAATGAAGAACAAGATAAGTCTTATTTTTCTGGAGGGTAGAATTTGACATGGATCAAAGGTTATAATTTGAAGAATGAATTGAAAATAGTTTCAAACATAGTTGAAGAGGGCTCAAAGAAGGACACAGAAATAAAAAAAAATAGTCCTTATGTTAACAATAAGGGTGAAACAAATTATAACGAAAGGTAAAAACAACCCCCCCCCCCTCCCCCATTCAGAGACTCATATACAGGTCAAGAAATTTCATGTTCCTTCATCCATTGATGGGCTAGAACATAAGTATGAACACTCTACATTAGAAGAGGTTCATTTTTATATTAGGGAACATAATTTTCTAGATGATGCAAATTGTATGCAGGAGGAACCTAGAGATGAAATTATTCCCATGAAACAAGTGACCAGTGATAAGTGTTATGCTCTGAGTAAGAATTCAATTGGAATGGAAGGAAAGAAGAAATCAATAGTGCATGAGACTATTGTATCCACAAGCACATCTAAACACAATATGAAATATACAAAATACACTAATGAATCACTTCTAGTTAATTTTTTATACTAGAAATTTGGGGATGGGAAGAAAAGTAGGAAATTGGGGAAGCAAGTTAAAGAATTTAAAATCCTTGAGAGATACCTTAAGTCTCATAACTTGATGATGAAATCTAGAAATGAAGAGTTGTAGAAACAAGTATAACAACTAAGGGAATATACTAAGAGCACTACTAGATTATTCAAGACGTGGCACATATATACTTTCTTTGCATACGAGTAAAATAAAAAGTTGAAGAGAAAGTTAAAGGAAATGCATAGTGCTGGTATGATAAGGGCTAATATTCACATTGGGAAATGAACAGATGAAGACTTTGGTTTTGCTAAATTTTTCATGGAAACGATTATAATGTATTGCGACAAAAAATTTGTTTGTGCGAGGACACAGAAACTCATTGGGATAACAGAGATTTCAGGATGCTGAAGTAACTAATGGAGTTAGGTCAAAGTGGGTGCACTTTGATGAAGCTTTTGGTTGGTATTAGGCTGATATTTGGGGGATGATATTTTAATCTTTCTACAATAGATCTCTATCTCACATAGGATTAACTAACAATTCAAACCAAACCTATCTCCCTATGGATTGTTACTATATGTTTATTTTTGTACAACCACTCTCGCTAGTACTAGCCTATCTTTATACTACAACTATTATAAAAATATATCTTTCATTCTTATCAAACGTATAGGTTATATTCTAATGATATGTTGTTGATTTTAATCTTTGAATCATTGTAAGTAGTCACCAGAATTTGCTATATCTTTGTGATATGTAAATATTGATTACTTTTATTATTAAAGCTATTCTAGGTTCTATATATCATTTTTTTCTTTCAATAAGCTCTATGATATAATCTTCTTCAGAACATAACAAGGTTGTTGATTGAGACCACCAACAGTCTGATTCCCTCTTCTTCTTTTTCACTTTTAGCTTTCGTATATAGGGCCACTCATTCATTGTTTTAAATTGTAAAGTGTGGTGTGCTAATCAACCTCGTAACTCTGAGATATAAGCTGATTTATGTCAACACAACATAATATTTAATTCTCTATTCTTGGTATAGTATATTAATTGTATGTCTATGTGAATTGCATATATATATGAAAAGTGTGAGGATTGAAATTGTGTGTATCACATCTCTTAAATGCTAGGCCTTGAATCGATTGTAGCATGCTATAAATCGACAATATTTTTATAATGATACATATGTTGCTCTATTTCCCATAAGGAATTTTTTATGGCTCTTTGCATACAAACGTTTTGAAGAGGAATGCGATCCTAGATTTAGTAACCTCTAGCTTCCATCTAAGATTTTTATAAAAAATTTGTTGAGCTATAGTGGCTATAGGGTATTCATGAAATAATACTTTGATATTGATCTATTCCTTCTTGTGGTATCTTTGCAATAGATTACATTTTATAGATCTTGCCTATCTATTGGAGTTCATTTTACTTTAATATTTATGCTAAAAGAACGTGAGACACATATCAACGATATTTCGATATAGATATATATACTTGTTGCCTTACTCTCTAAAAGCTAAACCTATGTAGATCATTGCACATGAATGCTTGAAAATGAGTATAATATTAAATCTATTGAGAAATAAAGAGGCTATAGTATTAGGATATTTCTGTTAAAAATGATAATTGTTTGGGACTGATTTTTACTTAATAAAACACCATGAATATCACTGAAAAATAGAGGACACAAGATATAGGTTCTTAGCCATGGAAAAAACCCTCTCCAAGAGGAAAACCTAAAAAAATATCTTCTTATATATATATCAGATGAAAGTGAGATATCTAAGGCCCAGTACCACAAAAACCAACTCTAGATTCCAATTCAAATATTCCATTCTTCTCAACAAAATCACCTTAAAGAAGCCAACAACAAGAGATGTAGCAAGGACAAATCTCTATGAATATTCCAGCACAAAAGTCTTCTTCCATCTTAGATTTTGGCCTTCTATCTTCTGGGAAATTTCAAATCTAAATAACTCAAGAATGTATAACCAAAAGAGATCATATAATCTTCTATTTATAATATCTAGAGAGGTGTGAACAAAAATGTCCATTGGGAGAGGATCGACTTGTCATGTAGGTCTATTGGATTGTAGCGGTATTTTTTACTTGAAATCACATATTAAAAAATATTTTCTCTTTTTATTTACAATATCTCCAAATAGTATTTTGACTCATTGACTCAAAAAATTCTAGAAGCAAGAAGAACATGCTTATCTAATAATAATAATGATAATTCCTTTTGAGCATGAAAACCACACCTTTTTTTTTCATTTTAGATAAAATACATATAGCTACAATTATGAAGACCGAAACTAGTTACATCCTTCAACAGAAGCCAATATCCTATAGATTTCCATTAATTTCTTTAACAAAATCTCTTTCAAACTCTTGTGACTACAGATTGATTACATAATGGTCCTCTTTGGTTTCATTATTCCCTTTCATGGATTTGTGGAAACATATTTTCCAAGGCTCGTATTTTTATTGGGGTTTGCATTGATTTGATTTTTATGCTAATAGGTTATGCATGGGTCTTATTAATGAAAATTAAACCCTAATATATGAATGAGTATATTTTTTTTTGCATGTGACATTTTGTTTGAATAGCTAGCACACTACTTTCGTTTTATATTGAGTTGATGATTGATTGAAGAAGGTTTTTAAACCCTTTCTATTTTAGAGCACATTTTTTTTTGACACAAAGTGAATGACAATTAGGCTTATGTAAGGATTTGAGGTTCAATTTACTTTCATTAGAGGAAATTTTAGTCTAAAAGTGGCCTCCTAAAGAAAAATAATAAAATAATAGTCAAAATTATAAAAAAAAAGAAAGATGAATTTCAGAGGGAAAAGAAGAAAACTTCCTTTTTAATTGTATTTTTGGCCTATCTCCTCATAGGTTTACTCAAATTTCAAGTGTAGACACTCTATGGATGTGGAATTAAATTTTGCATCAGACAAGTACCCATTATGAATACTTTTGAGAAGACCCACATTAATAAAAATTGAAGATACATTAAGAAAACAAGTTGAACATTTTTTTTAATGTATCTTCAATTTTCATCAATGTGGGTCTTCTCAAAAGTATGCATAATGGGTACTTGTTGGATGTGAAATTTAATTCTGCATCTACCGAGTTTCTACACGTGAAATTTAAGTAAACCTGTGAGGACATAGGCCAAAAATACAATTAAAAAAAAAGTGGTTTTTCTTCTTTTCCCTCCAAAATATTTACATGTACCTATTTTTAAATTTAAAGAATTTTAATTTGTTTACATATTATGACATGGAAATTAGATGAAAAATTATGGGCACTTTTAGGCAGAAATTTCCTCTAATGCCTTTTGAATTTGTTAAGAAATTTTTTCTTTGCATTTCATTAGGAGATAGAATTTAATTAATTTTTCAATCCTCCTTTTGATGGTGTGATGAGACCTATATCCCCTTTGTCCCCTAGACAACTGAGAGATACTTCATAGAGTTCCTTGGCCCAATAGGGATCTAGAAGTATGATATATTCCTTTTGGTGCTTTGAAGGTGTGAGAGTCATTATGGTTTCTAACTCCCTTGTCCTCTAGACAATTGAGATAGACTCCAAAGTTTTCTTAGCCTGGTAAGGAGCCAATGTGAAGGAATTATAGTGACCAATAATTATATTTTATTTTCAATAAATGCCATTCAGATTGTAGGATTATAATATAGCTCAATGGACGGATATGTTTTGTACGAATATGAAAGTGTTGAATGAAAGTTTCTAGAGCAAGACAAATATTGGTTTTGTAGGTACCTAAGGTATCCTTCTAGCACATATTGTGTTGTGCCTCAAAGCTTACGATAACCCGAATTGACATTATATAGTTAGAAAATTAACTTAGAATAAATCACACACAATAATATTTAATAAGGCATTTAATCTTTTGATATTTGCATTAAATTTATGTTTTTTGTTTTGTATTATAAATCATCCTCTATATACAAATGGATATCATTGAATTGTAATTTTATTTATTTTTTACATGCAAGAGAATTATTTTTTAATCCCATAATTAATACCAACTTATATGTTATAATGTGAGATAATACGAAGACCTTTATCTTCTACATAATACATATCACATCATAGTATAAATAATAAAATGAAAATACCAATTTTCAAAGTTGATAATATCAACATATTATATGTACATTTCAATACAATACAATGAGATATCACCATAAGAGATTTATATCAAGATTCATAATAGGCTACTCATAAACAATCCAATGTTGTTTAGGAAATGTTGTCCTTTTTTAATAACCATTATATTTTCTAGAAATTACATGAGGTCATTTTTATATATGATTACACCTACAACAAGTAGAGACACAAGTTGTTTATGGAACATCGTGTCATGATTATGTATGCAGTCATGGTAAAGTAGCTATGTAGGGAAGATGTTGAAAATTGCACTAATTTAAGTTTAACGTTGAATTTTCAGATAAACCTCACTTGGTAAAATATTCAAAATACATTTTACAACAATAGTGGTGAGTTTTGGACCCATGGTTTTGGTACCTGTAATTTTTCATCTATTGAAACCTTTAAATGGGATTGGATTACTTTACTATAAAGTGTTTGGAGGTGTCTCTTGAAGCCTCACTTAGCTGTGAGATGGGTCTGGTTAAGGATAGTCACAAATATATTGAAGTTGGTTTCTCTGATTTTATATTTTCCATGAAAAAATAGTGTTATTGTTTCTATGATATATTTTTTTAATTTTTCCTCACATTTTCATCCTAACAAATGATATCATAGAGATATTAACCTATAATCTCTAAGGAGTCATATTGGTCTAATTTTTATGTTGTAGATGGAGTAATTGTTGTTGTACCAAAGATCACACTGAGGGGGGTGGGGGTGAATCAGTGTGGAAAACATTTACCATTTCACAACTTTTTATTATTGAATATTTATGTAACAATGTATCATAACTACTTTTAGCATATAAAAAATAGAACAATGCATTAAGAAGCCATCACATCACTTCAAAATCATACATGGTTTTACTTGGAAACACATAAGGGATAAAACAACATAACTCTTCTTCTTCTTCTTCTTCACTTTATTAGATATCTTTGGAGGCATCAACCTATTAGACAAAAATTCCACCAAGATATGAAAGCAACTACTTGGGTAGGCTAAAATATAATTAAGGCACCAACCTTGAAAATGTGCAAAAATTTGCTCACTATATGTTATAATTTGATTGAGGCACCAACCTCATAGATAAGAATGTTTTTAATTTCTCTAGGATTTGACCTAATTGAGGCACCAACCTTAGTGGTATGAAAGCTTCAACTTTTTGTAGGCTCCAACCTAATTGAGGCACCAACCTCAATGGAGGCACCCACCTCCTTCCTCAACTTCTTGTGGACCTCCTTTTAAAATATTTCAAATTGTATCCACTTCCTCTTCAATCAATATAAACATTCAAACTTAACAAATGTTTGCCGCCACACTACTGTCAATAACACGTCATACCCTATTCATACTTTTTTCCAACATGTTCATTAATATAGTCCCATAAAGCCCATCTCAGAACTTATTCTTACCACATATACCAAGCCCACTTCAACCTACTCATTAGCTTCCAAAAAACATACTACTTATTTTGAACATGAAGAAAAAATCATGTAGTATTTTAATTCCTTCCTAAATTTTCATCACTGATCATGATCACCATGCTTCATCCAAAATAAAATTTGACTTATAAATGATCCTAGAAACCTCCAAAAGCCATATTGAAGTATATAAATACTATACAAAAACGAATCATTATATAAGATGAAAGAATAAGGGTGCATTAGACAAAATGAAACTTTTATGGGAACTACAAAATGGTGACTTTTGCAAAATAAATTAAATTGGGCACACCGAAACCACCCACATAATAAAGTTTGACTGAGTTTAACTAGAATCAAACCAGGGAATTTCACTGTTTAAAGAACAACACATAATAACCTAACCACATCATGGATTCGTGACCGTTGGGTGAGACAATGTCACATATTCAAATATTGGATCCCAAGCCAAAAATTTGTGTCAAAACTTTTCTGGAACTATCACTGAATGCCATACACATATGCAAAACAATTTCCCAATGAATTCAACCATTCAACTGTCACAGAATAGATCAACCATTCTACCACATTAAACTTGCAACAAAACACATATATGATTTCAATTCATTTTAATTTTCTATTTGAATGGAGTCACAACACAATATATATACATTGTAGGTTTTAACCCTATACAGAAATTATCTCCAAACAAATCTTAAAATAGAAAATAAACAATAGCGAGAGCATAAAACATAAAACAAATAAACACAGATATTTTCCCCTGGATCCCAAATTGGGACGACTAGCTTGATTTTTCATTATATTCCTTTTAGTGTTACAACACATATATATACATGCCGAAGCATACATAAACCCCAATCCATTAACCCTGGAATAGAACATAACCGTAGTTCCCTTGACTGGATCTACAAAATACCAGGGGCCAAAAACCATCGTCCCCCAAAACCATGTGCAAACTCATTCACAAAACCATGGGTGGGTCTGCCTATGAGTGCTTCCGCACACCAAAAACAATTTTCTGGGGCACTGCCCGAACCCCCAAATTGGGGGCTGTCGCCACCCCTGTGACCTCCCTACTGCGCCTGGCACAACATACAACATGTGGGACTAGTCGTGGAAAGAATATAACACATACCCAAAATTTTCCCACTTTTTGTTTTCTTTCCGCAAGGGAGCCACAAGAGAGCTTTGTCCAGCTCTGAAAAACCCATTGTTTCTCTACACCAAGATAACTTCTAAGTGCTCACAAAATTTTTTAATTCATCTGCAAAATTCTTCAAAGTGTCCACCTTTACTAGAAACACCCTTTTATCCTCAACCATATCTCTCTCAAAATGATATTGAACATCAATGTGCTTTGTCTTTGTAATATAAGTAGGGTTCTTAGCCAATAAAATTTCACTTTGGCTATCACAGTCTATCCTTATAGCTCGTTGCACCAACCCCATACTTAAACACAATCTTTGCAACCAAACTACTTCCTTGCTTGCATGAGTGGCTACCATGTATTCTGCCTCTGTAGTTGAAAGAGCCACTACAGACTGTCTTTTACTCATCCAAATGACTACACCTCCAAATAGGCTAAACACATACCCACTTATAAATCTTCTTTGTTCCAGAGCTCTAGCCGAGTATGCATCAACAAAACCACGAATTTCCAACACTCTTTCAAATCATGGTCTTCCCTGGTAGCACAAGCCATAATCACTAGTGTCACGCAAATATCTGAAAACCCACTTCACTGCTGTCCAATGCTCCTTCCCTGGGTTTGACATAAATCTTCTCAATACTCCCACTACATGTGCAATGCCTGCTCTAGTACAAACCATTTCATACATCAGGCTACCCACTGCACTTGCATATGGAGCATGGGACATATCCTCCTCTTCTTCTTGTGTCTTGGGACACTGTTCAGCAGACAAATTTACACCTACAGGAATAGGAACCTTCACCACTTTACTATCCTGCATATTGAACCTCTGTAATATAGTCTTGACATACTTCCTATGGTTTAACCAGAGCTTCCTCTTTGTCCGATCTCTCTTAACTTCCATGGCCAAAATATAGTTTTTAGCACCAAGATCCTTCATGTCGAATTTGGAGAACAATTGGGTCTTCAAATATTCGATAATTTCTTTGTCATTTCCAATCAACAACATATAATCCACATACAAGACCAAATAAATAACACGGTCACCAATTAATTTAAAATAAACACAGTGATCCTCCTTTCTTCTGGTGAAGCCAAGTCCCTGTATATAGGTCTCAAATTTCTGATACCAAATCCTTGGTGACTGTTTTAACCCATATAGAGAATTCTTTAACCTGCATACCAAATATTTCTTCCCCTTCACCATAAAGCCTTTAGGTTGTTTCATGTAGATATCCTCTTCTATATCCCCATGAAGAAATGTTGTATTCACATCCATCTATTCTATCTCAAAATAAAATGCACCAGCAATAGATAAAAGTAATCTAATAGAAGTAACTTTGGCAACAGGAGAAAAAATATCACCAAAATCAATTCCCAGCAACTGGGAATAACCTTTTTCTACCAACCAAGCTTTGTATTTCTCCACCTTGTCTTCTACATTCATCTTCTTCTTAAACACCCACTTGCTCCCAATGGGCTTCCTTCCAGCTGGAAACTCCACCAGATCCCATGCCTCATTTTTGTGTAAGGATGCCATTTCATCAACCATGGCCTCCTTCTAGAGGTTTCCATCCTTTGAATCTACTACCTCCCTGAAAGTTCTGGGATCATCATCAGTTACATTTAAACCGAAATTTGAATAGAAAGAAGATGGACGATACCTTCATGGTTGTCTTCTTTCCCAAGATGATCTTCTCATAGATGGAGTTTGTGGCTCTTCCTCTTCTGAGTCTTCTTCTGTTGTAGATTCTGATTCATCCTCCTTTAGCTAAAACTCTATCTTCTCAGGTTCCTTTGGTAGGACTTCATGTTTAACAACATCTTTCACCTCTCTAGACACCACATCTCTGTTGTACAAAACCTTCCTTGTTTCCAGGTTTCAAAGCTTGTAACCCTTTAAACCATCCTTATACCCAATAAAGATGCACCTTTCAGATTTATTATCCAACTTGGTCCTTTTCTCCTTTGGAACATGTACATATGCATCACATCCAAATATCCTCAGATGTGAAGGAGAAGGTTTCTTACCAGTCCATACCTCATGTGGAGTCTTATCTTCCAACGCTGATGAAGGTGATCTGTTAACCAAGTAACATGCAGTCTCCACTACCTCTATCCAGAATTCTTGTCCTGACCCAGTACCACTGAGCATGCTTGTTTCCTTTTCCATCAACGTTTTGTTCATTCTTTCTGCAACTCCGTTTTGCTGAGGTGTGTATGGAGTAGTCTTCTACCATTCTATACCACACTTCTTATAGAACTCTTCAAATTCCTTCTTGCATAACTCCACACCATTATCTGTCCTTAGTACCTTTATCTTCTTCTCTGTCTGGTTTTCCACCAGAGCCTTAAATTCTTTAAATTTTTCAAAGACTTCAGATTTCTTCCTCAAGAAATATATCCATGTATTACTTGAGAAGTCATATAAGAATGGAACATAGTACACAGACTTACCCAGTGATGGAACCGACACAGGTCCAAACACATCACTGTGCATAAGCTCTAATATCTTGTTCACCCTCTTAGCACCAGAAGGAAAACTCACCCGATTTTGCTTCCCATATACACAATGTTCACAAAAATCGAAATCTAGAGAGCTATTAGACATACCTTCTACCATACCATTTCCATGCAGTATCCGAAGGCCCTTCTCTCCAATATGTCCAAGACATTGATGCCATAGCATGGTATTTTCTCCAGAGACCACTAGGCTTTCCGCTCCACTTTCAGGAACCACAGAACTGTTGCACCCATCAATAACAGTGTTGCCCTAAAGCTTTTACAGAGTTCCAATCCGAACTCCCCACATTAATACCAATGCTCCTCGAACCATCATATAGTTATCTTTCTCAAACACTATTTTTACACCTACATCATCCATCTTGCTTACAAAAAACATATTTCTGGCCAATGCAGGAATGTGCAGAACACCAAGAAGTGTTCTAACCCTTCCACCTTGCAGCTTCCGCTTGAATTTTCCACGTCCGACAATTCTAGCCTTCCTATCATCCCCTAAGAAGACATCACCACCATAATATTTATCATACTCGCAGAACCACTCCCTATGGGGAGTGAAGTGAAAGGATTCACCCGAGTCAATAAACCATGACTCATGATCTACATGTGTATTTGAAGAAGAAGCCAAATACACATTGCCACCTTCATCTAAGGTGGTTTTCACCTCTGCAGAAGGAGCATCATTAGATCCCTTTCCTTTCTCAGGAGCTTTAGATCTGCAGTCCTTTTTGTAGTGCCCTTTCAAACTTCATTTCCAGAACACCTTTATAAACTTTCCAAGATATTTAGGTCTCCCTCTAGATTTATATCTCTCACTCGAAACCTTATTCTTGTTTCTATTTTGGGAACTTGCTCGTACATATAAGGGATCTCCATTCTGACCCTCCATATTTCTCCGTCTCATTTCCACCGACATCAACGCTGAGACAATGTCATCAAAATTCAAGGTATTTGTATTGCTACCTATTGCAATAACTAGACTGCCCCATGAGTCTGGTAGAGAACACAAAAAAACTGATGCACTTATCTTCATCTGAGATTTTAATAACAGATGACAACTGACTTACCATAGTATTGAAGGCGTTCATATGCTCTATCACTGAGTCTCCATCCTTCATCCTCAAGTTATAAAGCTTTTTCCACGGGAACAATTTATTCACGAGAGACTTATATTGGTACAAAGTCCCTAGCTTGTCCCATAAGGTCTTCTTCATAGCTTCCCCAGACACATTCAACAATACTGAATCTGAGACACACAACCATACTGTGCTCTTTGCCTTCCGATCCAGCTTCTTGCAGTCTTCATTTGACAATATCATTGATTTAGTACCTAGATCTACCACAGTCCATTGATCTTTATCGACCAGTAGGTCCTCCATCTTGAGCTTCCAAAACTCAAAACAATGACCATTAAATTTCTCAATCTCTATCTTTCCACTGCTCGCCATCTTCTTTCACCGCAAGAATCGATCCTGTAGATCTCCCACTGAACAGGGTCTACCATAGGCCCAAGCAAAAAACCCTCAGCAGCAAAGGCACCCCCTTGAAGCCGAAATAGCTCTGATACCAAACGTAGGTGTTAACCCTGTACAGAAATTATCTACAAACGAACCTTAAAATAGAAAATAAACAATAGCAAGAGAATAAAACATAAAATAGAAAACACAGAGATTTTCCCCTGGATCCCAAATTGGGACGACCAGCTTGATTTTTCATTATATTCCTTTTAGTGTTACAACACATATATATACATGCCGAAGCATACATAAACCCCAATCCATTAACCCTAGATTAGAACATAACCATACTTCCCTTGACCGAATCTACGAAATAGTAGGGGCTGAAAACCATCGCCCCCCAAAACCATGTGCAAACTCGTGCACAAAACCAAGGGTGGGTCTTCCTATGAGTGGGACTAGTCGTGGAAAGAATATAACACATACCCAACATACATGGGTGTGGTCTCAGGGATTCGAGGGCTAACCAAAGCTCCATATAGCACTCGATAAAAATTTTTAAATGTGAATATAACCTTGGTCTTATCTCTCTAATGTGATAACCATGACCATTTAACCTCATTAAAAAATTTCATTAAGCCTCATATGACCCTGCCATGTGACCCTAACCTAGGGGTCCATGTTCATCCACATGATGATATTAGCATGATGTCATCATGCCATGTAGAATCTCACGAGGGTAGCCATGTGTCACCCAATTTGACTCTTTGATTAATCGAAAGTTTCCATTTGGACCTTCAACATGGTAATCTCTACATGTTCCATGTCATTGTGTTGACTTTACCTCATCCAACCAAAATGTGTCATGTCATCCTTGTTGATACATCATCGGTGACTATGTAGAGGGGTCACACCATTGCAAAATAATCCAATAAATCATTTTCATGTGTCACCCTTATTGTGATTTTGTATATAGGGCCACATCATTACCAAGATATTCAACCAAATGCTTCCATGTGTTATAATACAATTTGCCATTGTAGTGGGGCATCTCCAGTTAAATAGCGCACATGTTGGAATATATCTATTATTTTATCGAAGAAAATTTCATTATAACGAACCACATTAAACTTCATGCATATATGGTTTCCATCCACCATGCATTTAATTAACTATCTATTGATCCTCTTGGATTTTGTGCACTATTTAAAAAATGTATGTTCTAGGGGTTTTTCCCTATATTTTTATTCCTTTACCATTATTAATTTTCAAATGGAAATAACTTCTCATTAGGGAGGAGTCTTTTGCAGCAAGATATAGCATTGGAAATTTCTTGACAAGGAATACCCACCCATGTTATTCATATGATCATTAGGGCATCATAAGTATGTGAAAAAATAAACAATATTCATGCCTCTTTTGAATTCACTTGATGAGGGAATGCAACATATATAATTGTCCTACTGATTTATTTGAAACATGAATGACATTGCTTCTATCTTAGAAATCCCCTTTGATATCAAATGAAAATATTGTGTGCAACAATATCCTACTGTACAATTGATGGAAAAACCACCAGACATTGATGCCCATTGATGTCAATAGACCCATGTGTTATACAAAATCTACGAATGCGGACAAAAGTATCTTCCATAGACTGGGTGGCCTACCCTTGAACAACTAAAAGACAAAGGAGCTAATGTTCCACTTAAACTAAATAGATAGTGGGATGAAGCCTACCCGTAATATGTCGTATGATGCACTCCTCTCTTTGCTTGAATATTCCAATCCTAGCTTTGATTGCTATAATTATAACATGCACTCTCAAATAACACAATCAAATTATCTATGAAATCTATATAACATCATATAATTACTTTAGTCAATGGATCAACATGGCATCAAAATACATGAAATAATGAGATCACATATAGGAAAACGAAGATCTCTTTTCTTTAACATAAATGGAGTGAGTTACAACCAAATATTGGATTTGATCTTGTATATGAGCTCCTCCAAGTTTACTTGTCCTTATTTTCCATAAAGTATACCTATATGTCACCCTAATTCATGGACTAATGACTCTTCACAACAACAACATGATGGTAGAATATATCTCCAAAAGCCAACCCCTAGCCTGTAGATGGCTACAAATATATAGAAGAGGATGGTAATTTGGGAGTTATTATCCATTTACCAATCTAGCCTTTAGATCCACTCAGGATGACCTCAAGGGATAAGAGATGGAAACTACAAGCTATGATAGGATAGTATTTGGGAGTTTTATCTGAAGTAAATATTGCGACAACTCATGGAAGATTTTGGAAGAGGAAGCTTCTGATATACCTTTTATTTCAAAGGTTAATAAGGATACAACCATCTCTAGAACCATCCTAAGTTTTATACCCATCAAAGTATTGAGTCCAAATGTTAGTATCTGCTGGTATTGTTCCTACACTTGTAGTATGTACATTTATGTTACATATTTCATTAGCACCGGTTAGACTACAAGGAAAGAGCTACAACTATATATCAGATGGTATAGGAGATGGATTCACTTCGTAACATCCATTGTTGACCTCTATAAAACAATTTCCAAAAATAACATGTGCAAAGTTTATTGGCTCATTGTGTTACTTGAGAAATGTCAAAGTATGTTTCATGTAAGGCTCAATTTCTACTTGAATATGATTATTTATTCCCTTATAAAGAAGCCATAAATGTGTACAGTCTATAGAAAAGTATCCTTGTATTTTGATGGACCAATCTTTGCTAAGAAGTAGAACATAGGCTTCAAGAATGTCCACAGTAAAAATATTGATGCATTTGTGAAATATATTTATGATTATAATTTGATGATAACATTATTTAGTTCACCAATTTCTTGGACCAAATATCTATTTGCATCAGTTATATCCCATTTGGAATTAATCTTCTTAGCAACAGATAAAATTTTGATGTTTGTAGATGCACCAAAATCAACGAGAAAATTATGGACATTATAGTTAAATATTTTAAATATTAAAATAAAAGGAGGGAAAATAGTATGATATTTCATATTAGCAACATTAATTACAAATTCGATAACACCATGAGATTTGCCCGAAAGGCATGAGAAGAAGAAACTTCATTACCTAACAAAGGCTATGATGCAAATTCTTGGATTATTAGTTCATGTTGTCCTACTATCTTTGCAAGCTCAAATATTGATATATTATCATGAGATCTCTTCTTATCCTCAATTATATTATATTCAATCTCATCCTCCTTAGTAGGTTGTGCTGAAGTGTTTGGTGGTGTGCCTTCATTCAAATCCTCGGGAGTGATGGACTTATTCTTATTACTTGCAGAAGTTTTTTTAGGAGATAAAGAACTTCCAAACTTGTTCTATGAATTATGCGCAAGAATATTAGGTGGTAGTATTTTCCTCAAAAATTTCCTTTTTTAATTTATTTCCTATAAACAAGACCTTTTCTCCTCAAATTGTCTTGTCTAGCTACTGATTGTGAAGGAGCTTCACTCACTCGGGGTTCATCAACACTTTGTTTATGAATATTGAATATAAAATAAAATGAGTTAACTGAGTGATGAACACCTAAAATTTTCTCTACCATGGTTAATTCACTTGATTCTTCAGTCTGCTCAGATTGCTCCTCTGCTAATAAAGTATCTATGAAATGGGGTGCCATAGCAGTCACTTTGTGGTTCCATTGTGGACATGTTTTCTTTGAATGCCTCTCTTGATGGAAACTATAAACATTTTCCATACCTAAGCTTTCAACATTGTACACAACATTGGAGCTCTATGAAGATTTGGTCGGTTGATTATTGTTCTTATTAATGAAATGAAATTTGAAAGACTTATTTTTGGTAGATTCCTCCCTTGACTTTCTATTTATTTTAGATACTTCATTAATGCGCAACTTCAAATACTTACCCAATATTTCCATATCCGTAAAATATTTCTCTTTCATCTTAGTGGAACAGGATTGGATTTCTTACCAGTATCCTTGGAGCATTTAGAATCTTCATGATCATCAATAGATCGAATAGAACACAAGTCTTTCTCAACAACGATTGCTTCTACAAAGTTAAGGTCTAATGCTTCCTTTGCAACTCTTTTAACAAACACATAAATTTTAGAAGGCAGGGAATAAATATAATAATATTAAATAATGGAAGCATGCAGTTTAACCTCAATGGATAACTTATTCAATAAATGTGTAAACCTTTGATTAAAATCCTTTAATTTTACATTACCCCCCATATTAATATTTCTAAGGTCTTTGACCAACATGACGAGATTTTTTCATCCAAAATTTATCTAAGAACAACTTTTTGAACTTCCTTCAATTATGGAATAAATTAGGCGGAAGATTGTGGTACCAAATTGATTCCCTACCCTCCAGATTTTATGGAAAATGTCTACAAGAAAAATCATCAAAAAGTACCTCAATCATCCATAAGTGCATGTAGAAGTCATCAATGTGGTATTTAACTTTCGTGTTCTTATCAGGATCAAAATTTGAGAGTAAAATTTCTGGGTCCTAAGGCATATGATTAAGATTTCCCTAAAGATTAAGTGACCCTTGGACCATCTAATCCAATTGTTCATCAACCATTCCCTTCTATTCCTCCTCCTTTTCACCCTCTAATTTTGAAGGGTTTTCTCCTTCAATATTTCAAATATTTGTTATTATCAATATGTTCTTCTTGTCTCATTTGTTCTTCATCAGAAAATGATAAATTCCCCTGTCTCCGCCCATATGTTTCTCAATAGGTGGAATACACCCTTGTTGATGTATCCTTTTGGTAGGATCAACTAACTCTTTAAGGGTTTCAATAATCAAATCTTCAACTAAAGAAGCCAATACACCACAACAATTTGTTTCTTTATCTATTAGCTTATGAGGAAGGATAGTCGCGACTAGAAGCAATACAATAGCTCTTGCAAATTGATGAGTAATAGGCAAGATTGTCGATATTTTATCATGTGACTTCAAAAGCATGTTTCAAACCTAGATTAGAGGAATCTCCTCTTTCATGAGTGTGAGTTGGAGTTGAAATCAAACCATTATTACCTTTCATAGAAGGTTCTTTGTTATAATGTGGTGATTTTTCATCTATAAAAGGGCTTCCCTCCTTCTATTACTAGAATTTTGACAATGTTGGAAACCACCAACACATAGGGGGTCTCCCCGATATGAAGTCTGAATTAGACCTCACACTGTTTGGTGCAGAGCCCCGTCCTGAATATGGCTTGAGTTCAATAACCTTAAATATTTTCCTTGGTTGCAGTAGTTAGCATAAGAGACAAACAAGCATGTAATTTTGAATGAGAAATTAAGTAAGCCTTGTGAAATGTTCAATTGCAATACGTATCAAGGTTCTTTAAACAGAAGGGAAGAAAAGGTGAATCTTTATAAGAAAAATAGTAGTACTATTCTAATAAGTACACATGAATATATGATGAAATAATCATTAAACATCTATTGAAATAGTTCACATAGACATAATGACCATTAAATAAAATACGACACAGTTTCAGCAAAATTAAAACCGAATAAAATGAATTAGTTCAATTTATTTAGTGCATAAAAGCATAAAATCATACCACAAACATTCAAAGAATAGTCTTACAACATTCACTATCTGTGCATGAAAGTGTGTTGGATCAATGAGCTTCTATTATTAAGAAAAAATTCCAAGATACATAGTTACAATGTGATATGACTAGCACCAATAGTGGAGAATTAAGCCACTACTTGCTCCCCAAAAGAAAAATCTTCTCTCTAACGCCTAGTTTGAGAATCCAAGCTAAAAGCATGTGTTTCTTGAGTAATGAGGCTTATTTTATAACAAGAGAAATTACCTTTCATATCCACATGAATCTTGAACTACCCTCATGACTCTTAGACTTCTAATATGAACTCTGTACTTCTATAAGAATTTTTCACTATTCCTAGTGACTCTTTTTTCCATATGTGACTCTTAGACTTCCACATATTCGCATTTACAATAGTTTCCAAAAATACATCATTATTTTCCAAATCATCCTGTGACGAAAACAAGACAAGTCATTAACATGATTGATGACTTGGAACCTGGTAAATTGTAACATGAAGTTCTTTGAGAGGTGACGACACAACCACTATGTCTTAAATACTTGTAATATATCTTGAATTGTAGTTTCCTTCTACCCTTCAATGGGGCTACAGATATTATAGAGTCTTCATGGATCACTTTGATCATCACAATACGACATTCCTTCCATTATTGCAACATGATGCCTTTGTTCCTTTTCCTTCAAAATGCCTCCTTGAAAATTTTCCCTTGACATATGACGCAGCCAAAGCTGCAAAAACCCACAAATGCATTCTCAATGAAAATATCATGTATACAAATCTTATCAACCTCAAAACATAGGCTTCTCTATATGCGGAAGCTTTTTCTCATTTTCCTACAATCGGACATTTCCTCTCTCTTTATCATAGTTATAAAACCCAACTGGTAAATTATTTAATTTGGAATTAAATTCCTTTATCAAGCATACAATATAAACCAATTTTAAAACCCACTTAAATAAAGTCTCCAGTCTTCATCGGTCAATTTCCTTACTTCACAAATATGGGTAAAACCCATATTACCAATTGTGAATCATATCTGCTTTATGATTTTCGTTTCTGTGGTTTTGACCTTAACAAAAAATGTTAACACATAAATTCGGACCCAAGCTTTCCATTCACCATAGGTCTAAACTTAAGTGCCACCATATAAATCTGCCCATTTAAATTACTGAATTGAATTTTTTAATGATAAAATATCATCATGGAAATCTCGTATTTGATGCCATTTAAAACATACAATTTTCGTCGTCGATCTTTAACACTCATGCATCCGACAGAAATCGAAAACAAACATGCCTTCCATTTAAAATTTTCCATTCAATGCGAAATGAGCAGTTTTTAAATGCAACATGGCAACCTCTGAATTCTATCGCACTCGTTCCAGGATTTACCACTTACCATCTTTATGCTACGCGAAAACCACTCACTGGTTTCCAAAACCATCTTCATTGTTCCCTTGTGTCGTTGACTCACAATACTGCATTCAACTCTTCAATGCAGCTCCTCTGCATACTTAGTGAAACGCTCAACCCATCAATTTTTATTCACTAAATTTCGTTGGCTCAAAGTTCCATTACACCATTTCTTATGATTTTGATTTTGGTCTACCCATAATTCTGGATAAAACTCTAGATTTTAACTATGTTAATTACCATATCATACCTTACCTCTTTAAGTTGTGTTAAACCCGTTACCAATTTATGAAACTGCCTTCCAATTTAAATTCGTTTTATTTAAAATTGCTTCTTCATTTATCTACGCCATCATTTATGCCTTCACATGCTCACAACTGAAGAAAATCATTTACATTCTCCAAATCCATTCCTCAATGTTGTCCTTAGTTCTCGTATTTTGCAGCATTCATTGAAATGTCAAAATATCTAGGTTCCCTTTCATTCGCATCCACAACAGTCACACCTTGATGCGGAATCCTCTTTCAACTCTCGACTTTCATATTTAACCCTGCACCTTTCGCTTGTCACTCTACGTGTTAGGTCTCTATATTACTAGTATAGTCCCTTATTATTGTTAGTTTATCCCCCTTTTTGTTATTATTGTACCCCTGTAACCCCCATATTGTTATTATTGTGCCCTTAAATTATTATTGTTAGGTCGGCTAGGATTAGATTGTGGCCCCACTAGGATTACATTGTGGCCCCATGGACTCCTATATATAGAAAGGAGGTTTTGTCATTTGTATCATCCAAGAATTGTTCATTTATGTAATGTATTGGAGGTTTCCCCCTCGAAGTGGCTTATTTATAAGCCGTTGATCTCTCTTTTCTTCTATTTTTGGAGCTGGTTTCATAACATTTGGTATCAGAGCTTTGGATTCTAGGGTTTCGCCACTCCAAATAGGTCATCGTGGAATTTTCGCTATAATTTTTTTCAACGAAGGTTCAAAAGATGAAATTTTTAGAGCGCGAATCTGAAATCCAGAGGAACATCATCTCAAAATTTCAGAGCTTGTTTCGCAATATTTTTGTAGATATGATTTGTGGAAGTTAGGGAATTTTGCAGGCTCCTGAATTTAACCTAAACAGGTCCTCGTAGAATTTTTTCTATAACATTTTTTATACGAGGGTTCAGAAGTTGAAATATTCATAGAGAGAATAATAATTCCTAAGGAACTTCCTATAAAAAATTTAGATCTTGGTTCACAATAGTTCTTTAGATATGATCTGTGGAAGGTAGGTTTGTTTCAGGCTCCCGAATTTCACCTCAAAGAGGTGACCATGGGAAAAATTTCATAACTCTCTCTCGGAGCGTCGAATTGCGATTCTGTAAAAAGTGGCCATAAGTACACAGACTATAGTTTTTTTATTTTAATTTTAGAGCCAAAGGAGGAAATAGTGACACGTGGAAAGTCGTACAAGTTCACTCTATTGAACCAATCCATAATTAGGTCATTGTGGGAGATTAGGCATAGTTTTGCCTTGAAGAATCCAAATCAAGTCAAATGTATGGAATTCCAAACAAGATTCAGAGGGCTAAGTTAGGACTGAATTTCAGATATTGAAGATCTGAAATCATAGAGATAATTCAGTTTCAATATCGAGCTCCTCAAAAGTAAGAAAAAGGTGTGTAGTTTTTTCGAATTACATAAGTCTCATTTGCAAAAAAAATATTTTGAATTTATTCCAAGGGCATATTGAAGAATACATATCAGTATTGGGTTCTAAAATGCCCCCTAAAAATAATTCAACACCCATTAAGCCTTCAAAAGGCTCCACTATGACTCATGAAGACGAAGAAACACAACAAGAGATATCAAAATTACAAGAGAAAGTGCACCAAATTTTGCTATCTCAAAGAGAAGAAAAAAATGAAATGGAAATTTTGAAGAAAGGCATGGAAACTAAGATGGATGGTTTGAAGAAAGGCGTGGATGCTAAGATTAATGGTTTGGAAACTAAGATGGATGGCATGGAAGCTAAGATGGATGACATGGAAGCTAAGATCGATGAAAAAATGAAAGACAACATGGAAAACATGAAGAATGATCTAAAAGTAGACATCAAAGGTTTGGAAAATTTGATACAAGAAATGTTTCCTAATGGTGAAAAGATAGTAGAGGAAACTCATGATGAGAAAAAAATAAATTTTAAACATGATTTCATAAACTCTAAGGTTGGATGGAAGAACCCCCATATTCTAAAGATGGATATGAGGAAGTTTGATGGCAAGGATTCCATAACATGGATACTACAGATGGAAAAATATTTTGATCTCAATAATGTGAAAAACACACAAAAGGTACGCATTGCAACTTTACATTTAGAACAAAATACATATGTGTAACACCCCTAGTTTCTATGCTTTTTAAGTTAGACATTTGAACAAAAAACCTAAGGGGAGTGGACCCCAATGGATAATTATTGTGTGGATTTAATTTAAATATTTATTAATGAAAATAAATGGAATATTAATGTGTGCACTATGGCCAGATGAGATTGGAGATCATAAGCCTAATCCATGAGGATATGGATAAGGCTAAGACTTTCCCAAAACCTTTCAAAAAGCCTTGAAAGAAATTATTTCTAATTTAAATTTAAAAGGAAAAAATATAAAATCCCCAATGATGATGAAAGTAGCTGGGAAGAGGTAAAAAGCTAGAAAAGCAAAAAGCAACTTTAAAGTCCCTCATTAATGGAAGCCTAGGCAAACAGGAATCAAAGAATCCTGAAATTCTGGACGCAGAATTAGAAACGGGCTTTGGGGAAAGCATAGCTTAAGTAAGCTGATCCAGAACAGATTGGGGTTGGTCTATTCTTGGAGAGGATCTTAGCTCAGGGGTGAGTTATGGATATAGAGGAATTCTATGGTTGGGAGGACTGGTCATTACACATTGGTGTGCACTCATAATATTAACAAGTTAGTTTATGAAGTATGTATAATTAATTGCATGAAGTGGACAGGATGTGGATAATTAGATTAACTAGTACTATCTTAAATCATGCCTTTGATTGGCCAGATTTAATAGATTAAATCCAGTAATTACAGTGGCATGATAGAATAAGTTCATAAATCCGTCTTCCAGAATGTCGAAACCTATATTCAGGTTTGGATCTGGAGATAAGAAAAATTGATATTCTGTTTATAATTGTTATCTAGTTATATATTCTGTGTAAAATCAGAAGAAAATAAGAGAATATATATACATGAATGAACTGTATAATGTCAGTAGAGAACTATGGTGAAAATTCAGTGAATATGTAATTACTTAATAATCCAAGTGCTACTACTTATAACCAACAACTGATAACAATTGATAACAGACAGAAAAGAAATTATATCAATGAAAATTCAGGTTACTGCATAATCGAAAGTTACAAATAAACTTGAAGGTTTCGAAAAAGTTACTGAAAGGAGAATGCTATTGTATTTACACATAATAATACAGAAAGAGGCATGGAAACTAAATTCTACCAAAGTATACCCAAGAGAAATATAACTATTTTAGGAAAATAAATTATATATATATATATATATATATATATATATATATATATATATATCAATTTCAAATGAAGGATTTTAAAAATCCTGTTGCATAAATATTGTGATACTGGAAACAAGTTCAAATGAGAGTTGCTGTTAGAAGTATTAGAATGCCAGAATATGCCATAGTGCAGAATTTTGTTGACAAAATTATTTATGAAATAATTCAACCTCGCATTATTACTTCAAGAATGAGAATTATATTTATTTTAACGTAGGTTGTATCTATGTGTCAATAGAAGAAATTCTCTTGGAGTACACAGAGATTTATTTTCAGGAATTAAATGTATATCCATAACCAGTGCCTAATAGTGAAAAATGAGTTGACAAAAGCTCATGTAAAAATTGCAGAAGCAAGACTTATGATTGAAATAAAATCAATTAAAAGTAGTAAAGCCATGAATGGTTAACTTATACTATACAGGAGAAAGGAATAAATTCATCACTGTGAACTGAATGGAATTTTATTTCAATCAATTGGAAATCTATTGATCAATATACGAACAAAAATATCTATACATAAGTTAATACAGTAGAAGCCAAGCATTGGTAAGGTAAAATATACAAGTAACTAGACATAGATACAACTTTATCTACTTATATAGTAATACCAAATAAAAATGAATATTCCTGGTGTTAAAATCCAATAATTAAATCCTTCAAAAAAAATACAAGTCAAAATTAGTGAGACTGATACAAATATCTAGTTACTACAATAAGAGAGTCCTGTAAGCTCTCGTAAAGACGAGCACAAAGTATCATTATAGCAATTCTTGCAATTTTTGAAAACATTGAAGTGGCACACAAGAAATAAGAGGGATAAACGCTGAAATCCTTTCGAAAATTCAAAGAAAATCCGAGTGACATTGTACCTTGATTCAACAGAGAAATCATTTATCAGGTGGCCTACCATGTAAACCCGACAATAGCTTATGAGAGCTTCGAAATAAAAATTTTGAAATCTGATGATATCTGTAAAAACCCCAGAAGGAGAGAATGTTAATTATGGAAGGTATAAATTCGAAATGAAAAACAAAAAACATATACTACCTAAAACATATGCTTCTAAACAAATCATGAATTGCGTGTGTCTGAGAGTTACCTGGGCAGGACTGGTAAAAACGACGAATAAGTTATGTTTCTACAATAACAACAAGAAAACGAATTGGTATAAAAACCCTAAGAAATATCATTACAAACCCACAATATTATTACCCGAATAATGGCAGAGAGAGGTTTACCTCTGCGAATAGCCGGGAAAAGAAGTCGTCCATACTACAAAGTAAAAGACTCTAGCTTATTAGTTCCGACCAGGAAGTTGATTCCCAAAAGAATAGAATTGATTCCTTCAATAGAGCCGAGAAGAAGAAATTAAAACACAAATAAATGGCTTGGGTTTAAACTCAGAACTATTATTACGACTCAGAGATTAAATATATTCAAATTGAAATGATAGTATTTGGGTATCAATACGAACTTAGAACTGAACCATATAATATGGATTCTACGTTTAGATAAAACAAACAATATCATGAGGGCAAGTTAATACAAAGAAATCGGGATCCAGATAAAACCAATTATTCCCATTCTTATACCACTAAATTTGAGCCAAACTGAAAAATAAAATAACCTAGACGCAGAATGATGGAGTTGATCATTCATGTCAAAAGGGTATACTTCGACATTCAAAGGGAGATCAATATACAAGTAAAAGGAGGAACCATAGCAGAGTAGCTTAAGGCGTATGAGATTTAATATACATAAACAACACAGTTGAAATCCAAACGGATCACACGATAAAAGTATGGGAATTCACCCATAAAGACACAGCATAGGTTGAGCAAAAATGTCATTCATGTGATTATAATTATAACAATAATGAAATTCATTAAAACTGGAAAACAATACTAATAATACATAGTCATCAAGGATTTCGATAGCTAGGGTTCAAACAAAATGAAACATACCTGTGTGTATGAGGGCGAAGGCATGAGATAGAAGTCATAGCACGCCATAGAATACATAGTCTTCTCCTTACTCATATAGGATGAGAGAACCAGAGAACTTACGTTGAAGAAAAAAAAACGACCAGAGAAATGGAATATGGTTAAACTCTGAAATTAATAGAAAATGAGTTCAAAAACCTAATCAATTTCCACCCTACAAGTGTCATAAATCCATCAATTCTTACATAGATCGATGATCAGTCCTTTGATATCACAAAACCCTAGTCGTATTAAACATCAAGTGTACAAATGCAGTGGGGAGCATTAATAAGTTTGTAGAACTGCCATATAGAAACTATACAATATGTTAAAATTCGTGGCTCGAGGACTGAATAGGTGAAAGACTTTAAGGCAAAGTGTACTGGCATATAAATGCCAAAGCAGTATACGAAATAAGTGTCAGTGACATAAATCACCCTGACTTGGTTAAAACGACACAAAGATCTTGTCATAAACGCTATGGTACGATGAAAATCGCATGGTAGTTCGATAAAAGTAACATTTGTATTATGTGGAAACTATTACACTACTAACTAATGTTAATAGATCTTTATTAACATAAGTATCTTTGGAAAATGTCACAATCGATAAGTGTACAAGGTAAGTATGGTTATAAAAAAGGGGGGATTAAGTAAGTGTGGTATTTAAAAATTTGATTGAGTATAGTTTATATAAAAGAGAGGATTATTGCAACAAAATCATCATAGGCATGTGGAGTATTTATATTATTATCTTAATTGCATATTAAGACCAAAAGTAATACATAAAAGTTAGGAGTTGCAATAGCCATAGAGGTTGAAGCTCTATTACAATTATAAAAATATTTATAATAATTACATAGTTGGTATAAGTATAAATCCCTTATGAGTTCTTAAGTGGTTCCTTACATTATATCAAACCATAATAAATTATCCCTTGAGGGAATTGAAATACTTAAGAATAGTGATTTAAAGTTAGAAAAATAAAAAAAATTGTTTTGAAAAAGAGGTACATTACATCACTATTCACGCGCCATGCAGGTTTCTCTCCTGATATTGCAGATGTCGACGTCTCTTCAAACCTACATTGGTTTTGCTGATGGTGCTTGTCGTAGTACATGGAACATTTCTTCCGCAACTTGGGTTATCTATTCACCCTTTGACGAGTTAGTATCCATGCATGGGGTAAGCCTTGGTCAAACAACGAATAACATTGCAGAGTATAGTGCAGTGATTGAGTTATTATCTGAATCCATATCGTTTGGAATTCGGAGTTTGATTGTTAGGTTGGATTCTGAACTCGTTGTATTATAGCTTAACAGGGTTTATGCCATTATAAATCCAGCATTATTATGATTATTTTTAACAGTTTGTCTCTTGGAGCGTGAATTTGATTACATTGAATATCAGCATATTCCAAGAGATTTAAATACATTAGCAGATGCAGTTGCTTCTAGTATGATAAATAGACATTTTCAATAATCAAAATAGTAAATTACACAACATTCGATAACATGTTACACAAGATAGCCGGTAATAATGATATATCATAGCATAAAAGTGTGTTTCAAAATTATACATCGTGTTCGATCATAGGTTGAAAAATACCTTATGATCGGCAAAAATGATAATACAAAAAGTCAAAAATTTCATGAGTCTACAAAATCAATCATCCTATCCCTAGTGATGATCACAATAAGAAACTACTGCTCGGGCCACCCTACACAGGAACCTCCTAAAAGTCCTGGAACCCCAATCACATATCTCTATAACCTAAGTGGAATATCATCTATATCATTTTCTGGAATATCTAGTGTCAAATGCTCAAGATGATGCTCCAGGTCGGTCAGGATTTCTATTGATTGGCCTTGTGGGGCTAGTGCTGCTATAGCTGGGTGTCTCCTCTTATAAGGCTGGAGAGCGGTTGGTCGTTGTGGGCCCACATCTGCATTTAAACTTTTGATTATTAGTTTTGGACATTTAAAATACAAAAAAATTAGAACTTAGAGAACATTGAAAATGATTTTTAGCTTAATCATCCCACTGTTCTCTTGCTAGAAGAGCCATGTCTCGGTCGCTACGGAAGTCCATCCCGGCGTATGGAAAGTCCTCAATCATAAAAATTTGGTTTTTCAACCAACAAAAATATGCAAATGTAAATCGAACAACCTCTCCTCCCTCAGAGTGATGGGCCATCAAAGCTATCCACCGAACCATCCGAGGTTCCCGGGCACTACCTAGATCAACTGGAATGAGTTGTGGAGCTAGTAAGGGAATCCTCTCCAAAGAAAATGTAACCACAATGGATCCATAACCAAAGTATTTTAACTTTCCATTTTTTTCTCTAGTCAGTTGGCCTTTCACATTGGCCAATACTACTTCGCACCAATTGAATATGGTGCCTTAGAAGCAATCTATTGCAATCCGCATCTGGGACCCAGTAGCCACGTGCAATGCTGCACTCTCGCACAGTCTAGTAACAATGAATGCAATAACTTTAAGCTCAGGTCAGATGATATTTTTTATATCAATCCATTTATCCTTGGGGTCTTCTCAATCATTGCAAAACTCTAGTCGAAGACTTGCGACAGACTGGCCACCTGGCCTAGTCCCAAACAGAGATATTTGTTCAGTCCTCTTGGGCAAACTAGTCAAAAAGTATATATCCTCTGGCTCAATTTTGAGCTGGTGGCCGCCAATAATAAAACACTGGTCTTGAGTGTTCCATTTGTTTACTAGCCATGTCAGGAGGTCTACTTGGGCCCTCATGCTCTGTATGGCTCAGAATTTGTACAATCTGCGCGCTCTTAATGCCTGAATTGTGAGCAGATGAATCATTGCAGTGTCATATACATCCTCGTGCTCACGTTCTCGCCAAGTAATCATTTTGAATGTCCTACAATACACAAAGAGACATATTAGAACAAACTTGTTTGAAAAATTTTGGGCGGAAATTGAGAAATTTAAGTTTTAAATTTCATTGCGCGGGGTCCGCACCCTGTTCTCATACACAGTGTGTAGGTACGCACAGGTGCTGTGCAAAAGGTGCGGACCCATGAATTTTTTCTTTGTAGAAAAAAGTCGGGGTTCACAGGTCCTGCATGTTGCACCTGTGGACCCCCGGAAGCGATTTTTTCAACCTATTTTTCCTTAAAAAATGAAATTTAAAGCCTAAAAACAAAATGTAAACAGATGAAATGAAAGTTAATGAGGACGTGGATTACCTGGAGCTGACAGTTCTCGATTCCAACAGACAGATTTTCCAGAATCTTCACAAGAACTTTTTTACCCAAGAGCTCTCACTTTTCACTCTGAACTCAAATGGTAAAAATGAAGTTAGAAAATCCCTTTTTATAAGTTTTTTTGAATAAATGAATTTTTAATTTGTTTATTTTTCACTTTAAAAAGGTAATTTTTGAAAAAAAATGTATTTATCTTAAACATATATGTGTAATATTTTGATTTTTTGTGCAGAAAATTGGATTTTTCGGGAAAATTGATCGTTTTTCGACAAAGAGCATACTTTCATCGCTTTTTCAGACTCTTTCAAAATTTACGAAAAAGCGAAACCTTGGAGACCTCTTTTAAGCCGTTTTCAGACTCTCGAAAATTGAAAAGATTGCTGAGCACTTGATTATTCAAACTTGTTAAAATAAATATATGATCGTCCCTTCAGTATAAGTTTACCCCTTTTACAGACTGAAATGGACTATTTACGAAAAACGTATGCGTTGAATAATTACGGTAAATAGAGTTCTCTCCTGCATTATTTTATCCTTTTTCGGGCTCGAGAGACTAAATTTACGAAAAAGTACACCCACGGAGTTTTCTTAAGTTTTTTCTTCTGACTCCCTAAAATTGAAAAACACCGAGTTTCTCCTATACTAGACTCCTTAAAATTTAACAGTAAAGGGCCTGCTCGATTTAAAGCAGGAATGAACCACTCCTTCATAGGGTTCGAATCTTAAACTAAGTTGGACTCATCCGAAGGATGATATTATAAACAAGAAAATGTTATCCTCCTCAAGCTTGTCAAAAATAAAGAGGTACTTGCCAGAAATGGTGGGGGAAAAGAGAGAGAAATGAACCTGTTTGTTACATTTTGATTATTTGGAAAACCCTTAACCACTCTTGAACACGACACTATTGTTCATCTGGTTTGGGAAAATCCTTTGCCTAAGAGTTAATCAAACCATATTGAAAGTCTTCAGCCAGTTTTTGGGTATTAGCTTTGGGTCAATTGTCACCAAACCATCTGCAATGTCGTTATGTGTTCAAGAGGACAATTTAAACAAACCATTCATCTACAAAATATTTGTCTTCCATTTTGACCATCCCTGAGTCAGTCCTTGCCAATATATTTCTTCAAAACTTGATCTATGATTTTGTGTTGTGGGCTTGCCTACGACGGATCACTTTCTATCGACAACAGCTCATTATCTAGGAAGTCGATGTAGAAATCGTCAGTACCTTGAAATCTGCATGCCTTAATGGCAGGTTTCTCGCCTTTGATGACAGGTTGCATCATTGACCTTCGATCGAATGATTCCATAACATGTTCGACTTCAGCTCATTCATTCACATTTCATAGATTGTACTGAGTACTTTGAGGGCCATTGACATTGCTGGTGGTCACTCTCACACTTGTTAACAGTTCACATTATTGACTGGTAATCAAGTGGTTTCTACCATGTTCGACTTCAACACATTCATTCACATGGATAGAATCGTACTAGTTCGGGAAGCGAAAGTCAAGACCCTGGATCTAGTTTCTACCATCTAGGCAACGAGGAATTTTTTTATTCATTTATACAGTGGACTATTCATAAACAGATGGTTGCGTCCATACTGTGTCTACACATGTCTATACTGTTGATGTATTGAAAAATCATTCCTATATCAGAACAGTTTAAGTCAGTTTTCTAGTTAGCTTTGATCTGAGTATGGGAATGCCTACCTCAATGATGATATGTCTACATATATATATTTTTCATTGAATGTTTTTATAGGTTCTGACTGGGGTGTCCATAGGATGATCCTTGAAATGATTAAGTACTTCACTCTTCATACATGACAGACTCTATCTTCATCTATTACAGACTTCGCACTTTAGGGGGAAATCTGTTGCACTGAAAATTGTCACCTTGACATTCTACTATCTGTATGAGCCCATTATCACTCATACTTTCCTCCTTCGCAAGTCTAAAACATCACTTCCTCATGTCAAGCCTTAAAAATAAGAGAAAATCTCTAAAACTCTAGTATCGCACTTTCTCTTTGTTTTACCTGCGGTCCCGCACCTAATGGTCATGTCTTCTGTGCACCTAACTGCACTTTCTATGTGTTAAGAGTGCGGACCCCTGTAAAAGATTAAAAGGGCGTAAGTAAACTCAAAAAGCTCACTTTTAGTCATTTCTAGAAGCTTCTGGAAGGAATCTTGTAGGGGCAAATCCGTTCTTTTCAGGTTCAAGTATCCCATGCCTTAAGGAGCTAACCCCTTGATGTGAGGAGCTTATCCCTTAGAAGGAGGATTCTATCCGTTCATAATTGGAACTATAACCTCTTCTTTTTCACTATAAAAAGAAGCATTGGGCAGCTCAAAGGGAGTTCAAGCTTTAGTGTTGTTTGAGGTAAAGAGTTGTTGGAATTTAGGCTCCTTTAACTGAGATTTTATGAGGAGAGATTACATACCTGTATGTATCTCGGTTAGAAGAGTACGAGACCTGTCAAAGTAGAGGAAATTCCTGCTTCGGACCTTGGGAGGACCTATTCAACATCAAGGCTGAAAAGGTTGTAAGGTTCTTCTACTATTTCAAAGTTAATACAAATAAGTTTGTTTTTCTCAATAAACTGTCATTTGATTGTTTATTTTATGGATTCCTTGATCACCATAATAGATATGATTTAGAATATATGTTATGCAGGTGCTATTTAATGTTTGAATGTTTGTGATTGCAGGTCTTCAAAGATAAATCTTTCAGACGACTGAAGGACAACAACTACAAGCAAGCAATAGATCGAGGTAGGATCGTAACACCTTTTATAGCATTTACTTATAAATCGTGATATATCTAGAGAAAGATAGATTTAATTGTCTGTTTGTTGCTAGACTATCTTATGATACTAGGGAGATCGGTCTTGTCTGCAAGATTGATTTATCCGGCCAACATGGGTCTGTTTTCACAGAGGTCCATATTCCCATTTCTGTCTCAAGCAGTGCGGAGCCCTTGTCAACATTAGTTGAAATGCTTTCTGATGCTTCTTTTACCAAGGCTTCCTGCTGCACGTGCACCTCCGGGGGAGTCTTGGGTTGCAACTTAGGCTGCAATGCTGCAATCTATTGTCCAAACTCTTCTTTCAATGTCTGCACTTCTATCCTGGAAGTCTTTAGCGTGACAACCAAGCTTTAAATTTTGATCTGTGGCATGGCGGATGCAGAAATAGCTACTTTGGGAAGATCACTGCACAGCCTATCAATTAAGTGTTCCAGCTCTCCACGCTGAGCCATATCCGCCTGCTGCGTTGTCTATGCGTGGAGCGATTCTTCAGTTTTTGCTCTAAGCGTTTGTTCTGCTTCATTCAACTATTGTTGCATGCGCGCCTCCTTGCACTACAACTCATTAGATATTATAGTCTAGATAGCGTGTACCTTTCCACTTGGTAATGTAGATAGATTGATTCTAACCTCTGGGTAGGTCTGCACCTACGCACACAGCTCCTGTTGCTCTACTGTAACTGTTGCGCCCAGGAATGGGAAGATTCTTCTATCTGATGTTGTGATGATCATTGTTGTAAGCAGGCTCGCTTGAATCAGCCTTGCTTGATCCACGCCCTCTTGTAATTTGTCGTCCTTCAGCTACAAGACCTACAATCCAAATTGTAAGGCCTCCACTGCAGCCTTGTACTGCTCTTCCATGGCAATCCACCTGTCTTCAGAAGCATACGCGATGGAATTTGTGATTTTTTCTAGGTCATCTTCAATTAAAGTGACCTCTTATGTGCCTCCAGCTCTAGATCCCTTCCACTTCTTTCATGGACCCATGGGAGTTTCTGCTCAACGCTTAGTGCCATGTGGAGATTATCTACCAGTATCGTCTAACCCATCAAGGCCTCTAGGGTCCACATCAGATTAGCCTCCAAGTTCTTGCTCTGTATCCTTCTTTGCTTCCTTCTCAATCTCCTTCTCACCGTCCTTTTGTGTGCCTGTTTCTGCAACTTTGTTAGTGTGCAGCTTGACCTCTTTCTCTTTATCACCTCGAGTTATTTCTTTCTCTGAATTAGAGGTTGTAACGGGTTGGGTGGAGCTGAGCCCCACTTTCCATGCTTCTGGCTAGGTTACAATGACCTGGCCAACCTCCACCTCATTCACCACGAAAGGAAAGTTATACCACGCGGAGTCATTATGCGCCCTGATCCGTACGTGGTGCATTTTTATTTGAAATGCGATGATGCTTTTGTAATTCTCATATACTACTAGTGATAGTCTTGGTCATGATTGGATTATAGTGGCTAGCACGCCCTCAAATAGTACCCAAAAAACCTTATTTTCCTTCACTCACCTAGGGTCGGAGGAATCCCACATATTGGCATAGCGCACCTCCTTACATACCCCAAGCTCTAATTCAGGGGGGACTGTAATGAGTAATAAAATACAGGAGTAGAAAAATAGTTTCCCCTACTCCTGCGCTTCACACACATTCTCCAAGGATTCCTCACAGAGGTACTAGGACCAGTTGTAGTTGACCCCCTTCTTGCATTGGCCTGCCAATGCAATTATGTGCAAAGGGACTACCTTTGGTCGACATTTGTGCATCAACTTGCAGCCTAGGACTAAGGTTCCTAAGCATGCACCCGAGTCTGCAATTGTTTGTACCAGGAATCCCCTTTTGTACCGCTCGACCTTGTAATCTTTCTTGACTTTTGTCGTGACTTTGAGCTCGTTTCTTTTTCCAAAACCTGCCATTAGATGAGGCCCCTTCTTGGGCAGGCAAGTGATCCGGTGGATCAACGCGGCGTTGATCGAAATGTGTCCCTGGATCCACAAGCATCCGTCATGTACTAATGCCAGCAGGTAGCACACGCAGATAGTAGTGATAGGATATCTCCCAAAATATGGAATCCTTAGAAAATTTAGGATCCCAACATTACTTAGCCCACGCGCCTAAGGCATCTGCTCAATCTTCACCACATCATCATAGAGCACCCTGTCCAAGTAGTACTTTGGTGCCAGCTCAGGGAACATTTCCTTGTTTTCCAAATCATGATCATCGAACTTGACGCTTGGTATCATGCCAAAAACATATTCACCAACGGGAACAACTTGGAAGACTAGAGGCGTCTAAAGGTAGTCCCACACTGGGTCTACATTATTTGACATGCGCACAGAGGGTCTGCGTGGCTTGACATATGGAGGCCGCCATGAGGTAGGCTCGATGAGCACAACCTCCTCAGTGGCACTCATGGGTCTCTTCGAAGGGTCACCGATAGGCAACCTATCCTTAGTAGCCTGATGCAGGGATGTCACTTTCCTCAGGGACGTACTTGGCTTCGAGAATGACCACTTCGATATTTTTCCCTTTCCTTTAGTCAGCGTAGACACGACTTCTTCAACCTCGGGGATCACTTCATGGGCATTGTCCGACCCCAGCTATGTCGATGTTGTGAGGGGCACAAAGTTCTCCTCAACATGCGTGCTCTCCAAGTTGGTGGTCGTCATTCTCGGGTGAAAGATAAATTTAGGATTTCTCATGTCAGATGGGGTCTCTTGGCTAGACATATATTTCTCACAAACAAATTTACAACACAAATCATGGATAAGCTCAGGGTGCAATGTACTCAGAAAGAAAAGGAACTAATTGTGACACACACCATTCCTTTTATAGGAAATCCAAGGTGAAAATGGTTGGATCTTCATTAAATGAAACTTACCTCCATAAAAACAGTAAAAAATCTCGTAATATCACCTCATTAAATGCGTATAACCCACTACATCCAATGGTAAAATCACTTTTGGACCCAGTTTCACTGTTCCAACTGCTAGTTTCTTCTCCTGCGCATCACCCTTGCACTCTCGTCGCACCTGTCTATGCCTTTCTTTTTTGCTGCACGCAAACCACTAGATTCTTATGCTTTGGTCATATATTCATTTAGTCAGCACCGTATTGTCCCTATATGGCTTCAAACAGCTTCCATTGAAATACCCTAGAAGATTCTCTCAACGCATCGTGGCCAAGCACACCACACCTACATCAGTGATTTCCTTCACAACGTATGGCCCCAACCAATGTTTCTTGAACTTTCGTAGGTGGCGTGCAAACTAACTGTCATATAACAAGACCATGTCTTCCTCCTTGAACACCTTTTGTCTGATGTGGCTATCATGCCAGGCCTTTCATGCGTCTTTTGCAATTGCTGATGGAAGTTAGCAATGAACTGATCCTATTCTAGGGCAACCAATTGTGCAACATTCCTCCATAATGTTAGGCTCATCCATATTAGTGAAATTTTTGATGCGTAGGCTTGGGAAAATATACTCCATTCATGATTGCTTCTTGCCCATAGACCATCCTCAAAAGGTGTTTTCCTAGTCAAATTCTTGCATGTGGTCCTATAAGCCCATAACACAGAAGGGATGCACATGTCCCAATCATTCCAATTAGAATTACAGATCTTTGCGAGCTCATTCTCCAAAATTTTGTTGAAAGCCTCTACTACACCATTTTCTTGTGGGTGATAAGGGGTACTTTTGTGGTGATGGATCTAAAATTCCTCTGCCAAAGCTTCAATGGTTTCATTAACAAAGTGTATACCTCTATCACTCATCAATATCTTCGGACACCCAAATCTAGTCAAAATATGTTCAAAAATGAAATGCGCAGTAGTATCTATAGTACAGTCCATAACCTCCTTAACTTCTGCCCATCTGGTTACATAATCTGTGGCAGTGATGATATAGCGCGCTCCAATATTCTTCCCTGGAGGATTGATTGGTCCAACAAAATCTATAACCCATTTATCAAAAGCCTGTAGTGCCATCTGTGGTTACATGGGAATTTCATCTCTACGCGAGGGCTTAACTATTCTTTGACATGCATCACAGGCTCGGCAGTACGCATGTGCATCACTTTGCAATGTGGGCCACCATAACCCAATAGGCAACACCTTCTGTGCAGTAGATTTCCCAGCATAGTGGCCTCCTACCACCCCTCGATGAGCCTCAACCAATATATCTTGTCTCTCATGTTGCAACACATATCTTCTCAATACTTCATCTACTCCCAACTTATACAACTGACCTGCAATTAGGGTAAAATCAGTTGTGCGTGCAACCATCTCCTTCTTCTCTTGTACTGAATATTCAGTAGGTGCGCTTCGAGTGGTCATAAAGTGAATAATATCAACAAAGTGCTCATCAGACGCCTTAATAGAAAAGAGTGTGCACCAGGTAACCCCTCCTCCGGACTAGTTGGTTCTTCCCCATTTTCAAGGTGTGAAAAATGATCAAGTCCAACATTTAGTCTTCCAGGCTTCACAATGATTTCAAAGTCATACTCATGGAATAAAAGAAACCATCTGCAAATATTCTCCCCCAACATAGGCTTATTGACCAGGTATTTCAAATCAGAATGGTCAGTGAACATTTTGAAGTGTCCTCCTAGCAGAGAGTGCATGTATTTTTGCAGAGCATTGACCATGGCCAATCCTTCCCTTTATGTGGTTGAGTAATTGCACTCTGCACTGGATAGCATCCTATTGGAAAAAGAAACTGAGTGATTAATGTCTCCTTCTCTTAGCTTCAGTAGAACAACCCCAAGTGCTATACCAGATGCATCCACATGTACATGAAAAACCTTAGACCAATCTAGGAATATCAGAATAGGTGCAATGACCATTTTCTCCTTCAACAGCTCAAACTATTTTGACATTCCCCATCCTAGAGGAATGACACATCCTTCTTCAGTAACTTCTCCCTTGGCACAGTGATCATATCATAGCCCTGAATGAACTTCCTATAATATTTGTTGTGTCCTAGGATGGAGCGCATCTATTTCTCATTAGTGGGAACTTCTAAGATGATTATAACTGCTATCTTGGCTGGGTCTACCATCAATCCTTGTTGACACACTATATGCCCCAAAAAAATTCCAAAAGGCACGTGGAATATGCACTTCTTCAAGTTAAGAGAAATCAGGTGCTTCCTACAAGTGTCAAGCATCATGTGCAGGTTTGACACGTGGCTCTTTACCAAACCAAACATTGTCCATTCATCAAAATACACCTCCAAAAATTTATACATGAATTCTTTGAACACAACCACTACCACGCACGAGAAGATCGCAGGTGAATTCTTCAATCTGAAAGGTGTGACAGTGTCCTGGAAAGACCCCCACTCTGTTGCAAAGGTGGTCTTACTGCAGTCTTCAGGCACAATTATGATCTAATGATACCCTGAAAATCCATCAGTAAACGAATAAGCCTCTTTTCCTCCCACATTATCCAGGATATCATCTAAAAATGGAATAGGGAAGGGGTCATGCACACAGGAATCATTCAGCTTGCGCAAATCTACATAAATCATTATCTCTCCTTTGGTCTTCTTCTCTTGAAACACCATTGGGCTTACCTAATCAGACTGTTCTACAGGCTTGATGATGCCTGCAACCACCATATTTTCTAATTCCTCCTTTACTTTATGCTTATACTTGGGATTCAATCGATATTGTCGCTGCTTGACAGGTCGCACATATGGTTTCAATGTGATCTTCATAACACCTAAGTCTCCTACAGTTCCCTTGAGCTCAAAGAACTTTGTAGGAAACAAGTCTTGATACTCTATCAGCATCTCCACAATATTTCTTACCGTATTATCATCCCAGTAATCCCCAATTTTGGCCAACTTGGGCTGCTCTTCTGTCCCAATGTTGACTACCTTTAATTTCAGAGGTTTATTTACATCTACCATTCCCAATGAGGGCCCTAAAACTGCGCGATCCACTTCAGACTTAGGGATGTTGACATTTCTTGGATCATCTTCATTATCCTCGATTAACAATTTTCTACAATTGGCAATGTCTTGCATCTGCGCATCCCATGCTAGCGCAACATATTCCCTTCGGGGTCAGGAGTCATCAAAGACAAGAGCGTCTATGTCCTGCAGGGCTTCATCCAATTTTTCTGATCCCCTAACCAAACTGAAGGTTGATAGGAAATCATCAGTCATTGTAATCCAATGGCAAGTTCCTTAGTGCAGCTCCATTTCCAGATGCCAAGTGGTAGGTACCGTCCCCAACGAATGAATAAACATATGAACCCACTCATTCTAAGTCTTTTCCTAACAAAATTCCACTTACATGGCGAGGTTCTTGCGTGGGTATCCCTAACCATAGAAAAGCTCCACTGGTGGGGTAGCAGGAGACTCAAAGCACAACATCATCATTTTGCTGCATCGCTCCTAGTCCTTAAAAACACCCTTGTGCATATCCCACCAACACGCTGGGGTGGTGTGCATAGCCAGATCAAGCACCTAGAACCTTCGTTCTTCTAGGATAGCCTTTTCCAATTCTTCCAGAAATACTTACCAAAACCATCAAAATAGGGTATTCCTCTTACCTCTTAGGAGATGCATCGGAATTTATTAGTGATATTGAGACAACGTAGCGCAGAAACATCGTGCAATTGATTCTGCCAGATCTCCATTTCTCCATCTGAATCTGAAAAGCACGAACTATCCTTCTCCCAATTCAGCATTCCATCAGCTGTAGGGTTAATCCAATCTTAGTCCCGCGCAGTCAGCTTGTAAATATGGTTGACATCATCTCCTTCACATACTAGCTCTGTATATCTTTCTCCTTCTGTCTGATCCAGTGGGACTATCACCCACATACCATCATTATCAAAGATCATGCTTCTACACTTTAGGTTGATGATGCCTCTCATATCAATGGCCCAATCCAAACCCAACAGCGCAGGGTAGGGGTCTACATCATCCACAATTTGTATCACTCCAAAATCTGCGCGTACCTTTACTCAAAAAATGTCTACCAGGACCTTTGGAAGTCTTCCAAATGGAATGATCCTCTGCTGATTGGCCATATGTAGTAACGGAAGCTGTAGATTTGGATACTGTAGCAGTAAGACTTGTACGCTTGTTGACTTGATAGCAGAAATAGCTTTAATTATAAAAATACACAAGGTATTTATAATAATAAATATTTTATTGATATGATATATGACATGATTGAATGATTACAATGAGGTCCCGCTTTTATACCCACGCAGGTACCTTTTCACGAATGGGCATGTCTTTTAGACATGCCTTTTCATTAACCTAATGACTATTTAACATAATCCTAATTGATTAGCTAATAATTACATTTATTTCTATTTATTCTATTAATGATTATATTTATTACTTTATTTATGAATTAGATTCATAACATTGCCTCCTTCTCGAAAAGCTTTGTCCTCAAAGCTTAACTTTCGACAACTTTCTTCACTGGAATTATTTGCTAAGCATGTCTTTAATCACTGGTACCTTCTTTTTCTTTTTCTTTTTTAACTCATCCTTATAATTCCTTATTTTTTTTTTAAACTTTGGATTATTTGTGAGGCATATATATCTTCCTTGTAGAATTCTCTTTATACATCCTCTTTGAACTCCATCCATGTTTTTTTTTTTTTTTTAAATTAATTTAATTAATTAAATAGTAATTTTAATTAATTAAATTAATAATTTTTTTTTAAATATCTAAATTTTATAAGTTAGAATTGGTAATGAGATTTGCATTCATATTACTACTGCCCATCTACATCATGATACTTCGCTTTTTAGTGAGAATTATGGTTAGTAATATTTCAACAAAAGTTTGTGAAATTTGTGCTCTACGTTTTTGAGGACTATACAGGTTGATAATTCCGTTTATGCTTTTGCTAATATCATCAGTTCACAGTCGCGAATGCCGTCAACACATGTTCGATTTTTTTCCCCGTCACGGCCTTTAAGTCTTTGGTTTTAAGTATATATATAATTATAATTATAAAACCTTATAATTATAAACTATATAATATAATTATCTGAGAATCGAAAGCACATGAAGGTTGGGAGAAACGGTACGCGGGTTCACTATTACACCATTTCGTAAAACTTGATAACCCGATCCACGAGGCTGCGTATTTGTATTTATTTTTGTATCCACGAATTCCCTTCCTCCTCTTTTTTTTTATAATTACAAATTATATATATTATATATTGACAATTATATAAAGTTTAAATAACTGACACCTATTTATGTATATCTACCGAACTGAAACTTCGTTACATTGCCCCGCGTCAACGAAAACTTGCCAGCATCTCTTCTCGACACCTCGACGATGTGCTGGCATTTCACATTTCACCTTCATCACCGTGTGTTGGTTTTGTCTCCTATATACTTCGTTGAATGCGTTTCTTACTGTGACACGGAAAAATTTCTGACGATGACGATAAGCAGAATTCATGCGAGGGAGAAGACAGCAGAATTCAAGCGAGGAAGAAGACGAGGATATTTTTTGAGTGCTTGCACAAGTCTGTGTTTTGGAAAAGGAGTTCATGTATTGATTTATAAGGTTTAATATATGTGTATTTCTCGACCATGACTGTATCAAACACGACTTATTCGCACAGAGCCACGTTGAACCAGTGCTAGGACTCGTCTTCATGACTGTTGACAAGGGCACGATGTTTGGCAGCGAACAACACTTTCCTTTAACAAATATAATTTGTATTTTGGCAAGGCGTTTCTCTGGTGGCATTCTTGCCTTATACTCAAACTTTTGAATCACACGCGGAATATCAAGTATGTGACAGAAGTATGTAAGCTGCTTGTACAAGTCTACCTCGACGTACTGTTGGACAAGATGTCCATTGCAGTGAGGATAATTTAGACAAACTGTTCTCCTTTCCGTACCACCGATAACCCGCAAGTTCAAGTTTTTAGTTGTGTGCTTGCACCTTTCGTCATCATAAAAAGATATAGCATCTATGATCATTTCTGCATCTTCAACAATCTTCCAGCTAGCAGAAATTATCATTTTCCCAAACTCAGGAACTCCGAATTCATTTTCGACTGCATGAAAAGATTTCCGTGCCTCTATAGATAAATATGCAAGGTCACCGGAATCCAATCTGATGCCCTGAGCTTTATAGCCTAATTCATTCAGTGCCAAAGCAACTGCACAAAAATTGGGAAGCCCATTTCTCATGACATCGTAACTGTCCACGAGAACCTGAAATTTTGTTGGAAAAGCTAAATCATATGATATAAAGGCCGCCACCTCACTCTGGCTGGTGTCAGAGAAAATTCCTCTAAGAGAATCTGCTGCCTGTAATTTGCTTATCCAATGTTGTGCTAAACTCACAAAATCTTCACAAACACCTGTACCATCATTTCTAGGAAGTGTCCTGTCTGTGATCTCATCAGTTCCCATATCAATTCCATTGCTCCCTGCCGAATGATCGGCTTCCATTCTCTTTTCACAGTTGCACGACAAACACTTATTTACAATTCCATCCAATGCACTAGTTGCAAAGAGTTGCTTGCTGGTAGGATTCATAACAAGACTTCGAAATTTTCGTTTGTGCTGACTAGAGAGGAGAGTTCCTGTCTGAAAACGTAATGGTAATGGTCTTGCATTAATGCTGCCACCATGTACGTTTGAAATCAAATCCACATGCTCCTGCTCTAACTTCCTCTTCGATCTCTTCTCTTGTAAATCTCTACTTCCCAACTGATTTAAAGATCTGGCAGCAGATATATCTCCTTTTGAAGATGAAGGATTTTCAAATTGGAATGGACTCCGACTCAAAACAGCAGCCCTTCCACCAGATGTTGACAATGTCTTGTTGCCTTCAGCTGGCCTCGTTGTCGACCCCACTTTTGGGGTTGCTGAAAGGACCAGAAATTGAGGCTTGGACCGAGATGCTGCCCTAGAACCACTCTGTTCGGTCTGAGTAGGGCTTGGTGTCAAACGTTCTGTTTTTACTTTTATTAGTATGCCGTCTGAACTAACATTTCCGGATACATCGAGGCTCTTTTGTCCTAGATTTATCATCTGAAGTAACTGAGTTTCAGCATGAGGTACTCTTGTCCGAGCCTCCTCTAGCTGGGTCTTCACAGCTGTAATTTTTGCTGGCTGTAAAGAAGATCCCAACTGGTTTTGTTGTAAGAGAGCAACATTGGCCTCTTTTTCACACCGTTGCTTCTCTTCTTGGTCAGATACAGCTAATAGAGCCTTTTCGACAGCTGTCACATCTCCCATGATCTGCACCACTTCATCTGTGGGTAAACTAGAACCACATCCTTGCAATGACGTGAACTATATGCATTGATGTTGTCTCAGCTTTTCTCTTGAATCGGTTGCTCTAGTGTTACTGTCACCATTCCTGCTTCACCTTGTTTTGTTTCTTTCAAAACAGAGGATGAAACATTCTGCTATTCATCACTTTTTCCAGCTTCTTCAATAGTTTTCAGGCTAGCAGAATCTTTTTTACATTTAACATCTACATCATCATTATAATTTGCTTCACAGTTATAAAGTTTTTGGATTGCACACTTATGTCCTGTGAAATATTTGTCTCCACACTTCCAACATTTCTCTTCCTTTTTACTTTCAATATTACGCCTTGGTGGGGGAATGTATTTGGTTGACTTTTCCATGGATGTTTTATTTGATTTCCCTTTATCATAACTAACTGCTTTCTCATTTTTACAGCATTTTTCATCTTTTTTATTATGGATTACTGCAGAAAATTCTGCACATAACTTCTCTAAGTGCTCAAGCTTTTCTTGAACTTTTCTAATTATTTTGGGCTTTTCACGTAATGGCACATTATATGGTAAATAATGTGTTCGAGCTTGTAAACTACGTTCGTAGGCTTGTAGAACGACGCTGTGTGCCATTCCTTCAACCTGTCCTCAATATGCTCTGATATGGCTCTGATACCACTATAGCAGCGGAATTCGTAGATCTGAATATTGTAGCAGTAAGATTTGTATGCTTGTTGACTTTGATAGCAGAAATAGCTTTAATTATAAAAATACACAAGGTATTTATAATAATAAATATTTTATTGATATGATATGACATGATTGAAAATTTACAATGAGGTCCCGCTTTTATACCTATGCAGGTACCTTTTCACGAATGGGCATGTCTTTTAGACATGCCTTTTCATTAACCTAATGACTATTTAACATAATCCTAATTGATTAGCTAGGAATTACATTTATTCTATTTTATTCTATTAATGACTATATTTAATACTTAAGTTATGAATTAGATTCATAACAATTCATACGTAATCAATGTAGGACTATCTAAATTTGTTCATCTTCATGTACTATGTAGAAATATTTGTATTATTTGCAATAGACCCCAGATCCAGGATGACTTGATCCATCTGATACTCTCCAATCTGCACAGTCATGTGCATCTCCTGACCAGTTCTCTTATTGTTCTAATAAATCTTGTTCACAACCTTAGTCTCCATTCGAGGTACTTCTTTTTTCGCGTAGCTATCTATCAGGGCCTGCCGATTATCTACTACCTTCTGATTGCGCAATAACTTAATACAAGCTTGTAGGAATGGTTTGACTTCATCATCAACCTTTGGTTCCATGATAGACTTTGATGTGGATGCTCCTGCCGTAGCAAAATCCTTCCTGGCTTCAATGAAAGTCTCCTTTTCCTTCTATAGGTTGAGTCCTTCTTTCTTATCAGATGCCTTTCTGATCAATGGCTCTACATCAGCCCTCTTTTCCTTATCTCCTTTGGTGGCAGCGCCACTGCATGTAATTATGTTTACACTTGGACCATTATCGCACGATTTAGATTTAACCATTTGTATGTTTTGTGTAGGCGTCTGTTGTTTCTTTTCCTGCATTCTAGAAATTAACACAGAACAGTCTTCAATTATACGATCAAATTTCCTACAGTACCTACAAGATTTTCATGCAGGGTTTGGGGAGTCGCACAAATAGTGTCCAGCGTCTCCACAGTTATAGCAGATTAATTTCCCTCTTCCCCAACCTGTGCCTCCACCTTTTCCTCCTCCCCTTCCTCTTATTAGGGATCCTCCATGTCCAGAGGGAGATGTTGGTGAAGAAGGGCCATCCTGCACTCTATAAAGGTTACCAGTGTCTATCATTAAATGGAACATCCAGTAGTGGTGCTTATCATGATCGACTGAAGAGAAAAATATGCACCATTGTTGCTTTAGCTCTGGCACATAGCTTCCTAATCGAGGATAATGGTATGTATCATGTCATCCAGCTACCCTATAATCAACGCACCATAGTGTGGGGCTACTTGGCCCAACCGCATCTGGGCACTATGGATTTAGCCCCCCTGCTTGCATGTAATCAGAGAATAGAGTGCACTAATCCTTGGTGTAGCCTGAACCCTTACCGCATATGCACCACACATCTGCGCCAACTTCTTTACCATGATCTCTACGTAGGTTCTGAATTTCTAAGTGCATAGCCTCCAGTTGACTTTGAATTTGCAGTGTTCTAAATTGAGCATCTTCTCTAGGCACAGCTTTCAATTTCATAGCAACTTCCAGAGCTTTGGCCCGAGAATCAATCTTATGTTGACCCATATTCCCATGCAGATGTGGTAAGAGCATCGCAATGAACCATTCCTTATGTTTCTTATCATCGTAAATAAATCATCTGTCATTGATGGTGCGCTTCAGTCGTTGATCATCCTCCCAAACCAATTCTTTTGGGCCGTATTTGACATCTTTTAATTCTATCATTCACTGTGAGTAGGACTTTAACTTCATAATTTTTTTTTTCAGGACATCCTTAATATGTACAACAGTGGGATCAACATTCTGAGCGAGATATCCCATGAACCAATCTAAGGCGCGACCTTCGAACGCCATAGCTAGTTTCACTCTCTTGACAACATCAATATTAACATTTTATGCAGTCCACACTGCATTAGCCACAAAACAAAACCGATCCATATCCTCACCTCCCACACCCTTAAATTTAGGTAGCGTGATATAAGCGGCCATATCTTCTACAGGTGGTGGTGGTGGTGGGGTAGGAGATGTCTTACCCCTGCGCGAGTTCGACGGTGACGTAGCACAGGGGCTACCTTCAGTGCAGGTAGCCTCGCTACTCTCTATATCATGTGAATTTATTATAGGGTTGTATACAGATCTGTCCCCTCTCTGATTGACCCGATAATATATTTTTTTTGCGCGTAGTGCTTTCGATCTTATCAAGGGTCATTCACTCAGTGTGGCTTCACAAAACACACTTTTCACACAATAGCATCTTAATTAGCAGAGGAAGAGATCGCATGAATTTACCTCTCAATCCCTTGAAAACTCTTCTTTCAGCTTCATAATATGACACAAACTGATCTACTGTAAATTCTGTCACAAGCCCACCCAATGATCTACAGTCTAGGTAATGGAATCATCAGTATTTTCCAACTGTTGGATCAATTCAGGTGTCCACTGCGTGACCTTGTCATCCTTCCAACAAGTTTGGAACTCTGCTAATCTTGACAACCACTCCTGCAATTTGTGCGCAAAGGTCACAAAGAAGATCTCGTGAACCTCTCTGAAAATATACTTATTTTTCCAATATTCAACAGACAACTTCTTACTTTTGTTTTCTTTGCGGGAAAATTGTTAAATTTTCTTCTCAAACTAATCCTCTAATTCAGGCTTTGATGGCCACCACATCACCCAATATCTCTCAAAATGATGCCAGTCCCGACAACGGAACCATTTATTGGCTTGAGAGGTCCTGGCCTAGGTTCAAAGTTAAGGTTAACCAATAAAACCCTCTTACTACTGGCCCTTTCGGCATTGACCTACTTGCGTAAGTCAAAGTCTCACCCGAAGTAGTATGGGGGGGTGCTGGATCCATGTTTCCATACCTTGAGAGAGACTTAAATGATGTGGGTGTCTATAGATCTAAAACAACTATGATCAAACCTTCGCAAAAGAAGCCCTAACCAGAAACCCTAACCAGATAGATTTAGGTCAATTACACAAAATGCCTTGTGCACATGCTAAAACAGACTCCACAATCCTTTTAATAATACTTAATACATAATATTGAAGCTCAGTAGTAACAGATCCATTCATTTATCATTCATCTAAAGCAAAAAATAGTGGCGCAATTGATCTGAACACAGATAACACAGTAACCAGAAATAAAATGCAGAAAAGATCGTAAATCAAATAACAGGTGAATTTAGTACTCAGATATCGTTCAAAACATTCCTTTATTCATTCACAGTCTGATCTTCCTTACAACACCTCCGATCTACCCATGCACATAGCCAGTGGGATCCACACACAGCAAGACTAAGGTCTCCATGCACATAGCCAGCAGGAGCCTTATAACCCATATAATTGGCTCAAAATATCAAAACATAAATCTCTATCATCCTCAACATCATTGTCTCCTATCGACTCGATCTAGACTCTTATTTATACTTTTAGCCTGCGCTCATCTAAGGTCCGCAAAATGTGGTTTTCGGCCCCTAGTTCTACCCTTTGACCCATTACAACTCATGAGGGGCTTTCACCCACCCCAAAGCCCCTTGACTTGTGCTGTGCACGACTAAAATTACAAAAAATTTACAAAAATATTCCAAAAATTTATCAAAATTATGTCCTAAGTGACTGCACTGCAACATTTATCATACTATCTACTACCCATTATTTTACTACGAACCAAACCATTTATATTCTTTCTGGGAATACCCCTCAAGTTAACCCGTCAAGTGGTTACATTCTTCTTGGGGGGAAACAACCTCTTCCGAGAGGACAACCTTACATTGGAACATATCCTACAGTTGTTGGGCAACCTTTACCTGATAACTATCCAAGTTATGGTCCCATGCCTCAAACTAGTTATGGTCAACCTTTTGTGTCACAACCCTTAGTAGGAATCCTTATCCAGGGATAAGTATTATATGGAATCCTTTTTTTTCTCAACAACCTTTGAAATCTACCCTAAAAATTCCCTAAAATCAACTTGGTCAGCTAGTTGGACAATTTGGTTATACTCAAGTCCAAAAAATTGTTCAAGGCATACCTCAAGTTACACTGAGGTTATATGTTTCGAGTACTCCTCGTACTCCTACCCAATCTATTGTGCAAACATCTGTTCAGAAACTGAGTGCTCCTCAAATGCCCATCATGGGATTTCCTCAAGTTTCTATTACTATTACCCCTCAAATTTCAATGCCCACTACTACGTAGGTTGTCCCTCAGACTACATTTTATCAAGACGGACCTATGGTCTAGTCTATTCCTCAAATATCTTTAGGATAACCTAGTGTAGAAGCTACACAAGCAAGTCAAACTTTTCAAGGGAAACCTTTTATAGGCCAAACGTTTCAAGTAAAATTCGTTCAAGGCCAACCATTTTAGTGGAAATATCCATTAGGACAAACAAGACTAAATATGCCTTTCCAGAATAAACCATACCCTGGTCATACATTTCAGATACTAGCTCAACCTCATTTTGGTATGGCTAATCCTAGTTACCCTGGAGGTATGAACATCCCAACTGCTCAATCTATTCTAGGATATCTTAGATACCCTCCTCTAGGTACTGGACTTGTCCCTTAGGGTTATCAATTTTCACAGCAAGAACCTAACCGGCGATAAAATTTTATAGTAACTTTAGATTTACCAAACTTGTCTCGGCTAACAAATGATCATATCTCTTATTTTTTGTTTTGGTCGGCCATGCCTACTAAGTTTCCTAGTGACATTCCAAATTTTGAAGGAAAATCAGGAGAGGACCCTTCAAACCATGTTATGGCATATCATCTGTGGTGCAAATCCAACTCTTTAATTGATGATTCCATCCAATTAAGAATTTTTGAAAGAAAATTGATTGGTTTAGTCCCAAAGTGGTACATTGAGTAACCACGAGCCTCTTTCAACAATTTAAATGCCTTAATGATTGCTTGATTAACTCATTTTGAATTAATAGGCCATTATGATAATGATACTGAACTTTTGATCTCACTTAAATAAAGTACGTCTACCTATATTTCTGATCACATTCACGAATGGGGATGTTACCTGTATTTCCAATCACATTCACGAATGAATACGTAGACGTGGTTTGGTCAAAGTTTCATTCCAAATCAAATTCTAGTGGAATGGTTTATCAAGTCTTTACTCCCAAAGATTATTGAATATTTAGCTAAAGGAGGTGTTTTAACGGAAGAGAAACTTATCGCTCAAGCCCATTATCTAGACCTTGTTTACACACAGTTTGGCACTTTGTATGAAAATATTCCAGATTTACCTCACCTTGGTCAAGTAACAACCACTCCTTCCTGCTCTCATGTCGTAGATAGTGTAATCAGCACGGTTAACACGTCCAAGAGTAAAAAGAAACAATCCAAATATACCAATCCAATTATAACCTTTCCTGATTCACCTAAAGGAGACTCTTATCTAGAAAATACTTCCGAAATTAATGTTGTAGATTCCTCTACCACTAAGACAAACTCAATTAGAGGTAAAAATAAGGGGAAGGGTAAAACCAAACAGAACAATTCTTCAAAAGAGAAAATGGATAAAATTGAACCATCTGACGAGAAGAGGAAACCACACTATCATTGTCTAATTCATGATGAAAATCATTACACAAAGGAATGACCCCATCGTGCTGAGGCAACTAAGTTCATCAAAGTTTCAGCCACACCCATTGTTCTTAAGGATCCATTTCCTTCTCAGGACAGTAAAGTGGTCTCTCATAATGCACCCTCTTCCAACTCATCGGTGAATATAATGACGATGTCCTCTCAAATTATGGTTGCAATGAGATCTTAAGATTATGGATCTAAGGGTCCTATAGGTGGAAACGAAATTGGGTCATCCAATCAACCTTCCATGTCAACCCCTCCTACTTTTGAACCATTACAAATTGAAAAACCTAGTTCTAACATGGTAGTTAAACCACCTCCTAAATGTCTTCTTCGAAAGTCAACTTTCAATCCACATGTGAGATCTGCTCAGAATTACAACATTGTTGAAGATTTGGCTACGTCACTTTCAGCAATGTCGTCCCTGGAAGTGTTGCAAACTTGTCCAACATATTGGAAGTTACTATTGTTAGCTATTGGAGTTGTTTATTGTCAAGACTTTAATATCATTATCTTTGATCTATACAATTTTGTACCTAGACTCCCACACCAACTGGCTTTTAAAATACTAGTCTTAGTCAAAACCAAGCGAGTTTTTCACACAGTAATTGATGAGGGAGCATCTACCTGTATAATTTCTATGGCCTGTTGGAAAGCCCTTGGTTCTCCAACAATCAATCAATCTCTCACAATTTTAAAATCCTTCAATGGAAGAGGTTTTCACCCTTTTGGGAGTCTTTTGGATTTTCCTATATAGATAGAAGGTAAACCTATTGCAGTTGAAGTTCAAGTCATTGATGCTCCACTTGAATACAACCTCCTACTTGGATGAAGACGATCTTATGCTATGACAGATGTAGTTTCATCAATCTTTCGAATGCTAATGTTTCCCCATAAAGGAAAAATTGTCAAAGTTGATTAGTTGTCTTACTATACTTCAGATCCTCCCTCTACGAGTAGTGTCTCTTACGTTGGAAAAATGGTTAATCCTTATGAATATGTTGGAGTAGGATTAATCAAATATTCATCTCTCATGGGAACTTTTTCCATGCCTCCTCTAAAATTTCTTTGTAATATTTCCTTCTAATATTATCAGTGTAAACACGATTACATCAAGCATAATTCCCTCGGATGATCCTTGGATTATGCCTTTAGAATATGAGTTAGACCTATATGGTAGTGATATGCCCTTAAGTCCTTTTGAATTGGCTTATGTGACTTTTCAATCGCTTTCCAACCCACCATTAACTGAAATTGATCAAGTGAATGTGATCAATGACGAGTATTCTCAATTGTCAGGTTTCGCAATGACATCTTTTTCTGATACTTTCAACAAGGCATTTTCAACTGACGAGAGTATTAGGTAAATTATGACATTGGACGAATTACCATGGGATGATATTCATGATTGTTCATATTTTTTACCTAATCTCGATAAACTTGAGAGAATGAATTTTAAACCATATTTTCGACTAAATATGTCAGTAAACCTAGAAATCCCATGTCAATCCTTCATCCAGATTCGGAAACAAATTTGGGAAACATCTCTGCAACATTTCCGATTGACATTTCAGTTAAACTTGGAATTACTGAGAACATTCATATAGGTGCTTCGTGCTCAATTGATGAAATCAACATGTATAGAACCCTATTTTAGAAATTTCATGACATTTTTCCTGGTCCTACAAAGAAATGCCAAGAGTTGACCCTAGTATTGTAGTTCACGAAATCAAGACATGCCCAGATGCTAAACCTATTAGACAAAGATTTCATCCAATCCATCCAGGAAAAGCGGCTGCTATCAAGGTTGAAGTTGAAACATTACTTCGAGTAGATTTTATTTATCCTATTCCCTTAACTGGTTGGGTATCCAATACTGTTCCAGTGAAAAAAAAGAGGAACTATTAGAGTATGTGTCGATTATATGGATGTAAATAAGGCTTGTCCTAAAGAAAATTATCCTACGCCTTACATCGACCAAAATTTTTACGATTGTGTCAACAATGAAATATTTTCATTTATTGACCGATTTTCTGGATATAGGAACTTTTGCCTATCACAAATTACCTTTTGGTTTAAAGAATGATGACGCTACTTTTCAGAGGGCCATGTCTTACACATTTCACGATATCAAACATATTTTGAAACCCTACCTAGATGACTTACTGGCCTATTCCATGAGACGACAAGATCATCCTACGTATTTATGAGCCATTTTTCTCTGATGTAGGCATTAAAATATTCGTTTGAATCCACACAATTTTTTTTTTTGTGTACAATCAAGATGATTGTTGGTATTTAGCATTTCTAAGGAATAAATTCATGTCGATCCTCTCAAGGTTGAGGCTATCATCAATTTACCTCCTCCTCCTACTCTTCGCCAACTCCAAAGTTTGCAAGAGAAAGAAAAAACTTTACGTAGATTTATCTCTAAATATGCGAAGCTAACTAAAGGTTTTACCTGACTGTTGAAAAAAATCATTCCATTATTTTGGGATGAGCTTTCTGAAAAATATTTCAATGCACTCAAACACGCATTGACCCACGCACCATTACTGCATCCACGTGATTATCACCAAGATTACTTTTTCTATTTAGCTACATCCAATTCTACCATAGGAATGGTATTAGTTAAAGAATATGAATCTACCACTGAACATGTGATTGATTATTTGAGTTGGAACCTTACACCTACTAAGATTAAATACACACATGTGAAGAAATTGACCTTGGTAACTGTTCAAAATGTCCAATGTTTTCATCACTACATACTGTTATGCAAAACAACTGTGATCTCTTATTTCAACCCTATGATGTACATTTTGACCAAACAACTGCTAGGGGGAGAATACTCTAAATGGATTTTTATCCTACAAGAGTTTGATTTGGAATTTGAAAAATATAAATCAAAGAAATCATTGGTATTTGTTGGGCTATTATGTGACTTTCCCTATACTTAATCTGAAACTGTGGAAGAAGATCATTTTCCCGATGAATCTCGGTTTCTCATTAGTAATCTGGATCCTTGGTATGGAGATAGCATCATATATCTTCAAACCCAAATTTTTTGGCCTGAACTATCATGATATGATCATCGTAGAATCTGATACCAGTCCCAACAATGTAATATTGTTGGCGATATTCTTTATCACCGTGGTGTCAATTATGTTTTCCGATGGTGTTTAACACATGAATAAGGCAAGAAGGCCTTTAATGACTGCCATTATGGAGCATTTGTTGGTCATATGTTTGGGTTTTCCACTGCCCAAAATATATTGCACGCTCACTATTTCTGATCATCATTTTTTAAATATTACATAATTGAGGTTAGAAAATGTCACAATTGTCAAAATTTTGATCGAAAGATGCATGCACCTCCCTCTCCTCTTCACCCAATCATAGTTGTCAGTCCATTTGCATAACGGGGCATCAATTTATTTACATGTAACCCTCACTTGGTCGAGGGTATATCCTCGTTGTAGACTATTTACATTCAAGAGCAATGGTGAAACTGAAACTATTTTCATATTAAACCATGTAATTTCTAGGTTCGACATACCCCAAGCCATTGTTACGGACCACGGTAGCCACTTTCGATACATTATGATGACTAAACTTTCCGCTCAGCTCGACTTACACCATGACAATTCTACACCTTATTACCCACAAGCAAATGGCTAAGTTGAAGTTGTAAACAAATTTTTGACCAATATGATAAGAGGATTGTTCAAAATCATAACACTAACTGGCATACCATGTTTTTTTCATCCTTTTGGACATATCGTACCTCTGTGAAAAAATCCATTGGTTTTACTCCTTTCCAACCCATTTACAGTTTGGAAGTCTTTTTACTAATTGAATGTGAAATTACGTCTTTAATACTAGTCATTCAATTATTACCAACTACCTCTGAAGAGGAAGAGAATTTTTTTATACTTAACACAATTAGATGAAACTAACCGCATTGTTTCACTAGTTTAAGTAGGCTCACAAATTTTTTGTTGCTTAGTACATGATCAAAATGTTAATCATCGTGTTTATTCACAAGGTGACCTAAAATAATTAACATCGTTACCATGATAGCCAGGTCAAAGCTTCAAACCTATGTGGAATGGCCCTTATCATTAAATGTGTACTTAAGCAAAAGGAAGCCATTCAACAGTTGATTATGAAGGCAGCCCATAATATCCCCAAAAGGGATTGCTCAGCAAGACATGTCTAAAAAATGAATTTTTCAGGGATGTGTGCTTTAGCTATCATAAAATGTGTTTAAAAACACTCAGAAACCAATTCCAAGTACTGCAACAACCTTTACTCAGCTTTTTTCTCAAAAAGGTGAGGAAAAACAGCTTTTCATGCCCTAAGATGAACGTATTCAGAAATATGCGTAAAAATAAGGGTCATGGCTCTGGGATACGTTATATTAGGTCAAGAGGGATTGACATGCATAATTTCAGCAAAAAAAATGCGTTTTGCTATGTTAAAAAGATCCTCCATTCCCAACTAGGCTTAAAATTGCTGATTTCCCATGACTTGGAGTATGCAGAAATTTACTGAAGCATAGGGAGCATATTTTCTTATGAAGTTTGATGAATTTATGTAGAGATAATAGTATGACAAGTTTAAATCAGATTCAAAGGTTTTACATTAGAAATATGGATTTATACTTAAAGGAAAGGCATCAAAACCAAGCTTTACCCAAGCTTATGACACAAGAAGCAGAGGATGAACCAGACAGCTTTAATATTCACAAAATATGAAGCAATGTTTTATTAAGCTTCAGATCTATAATAGATCATAGGAATAGTTATAGATTTAAATTCTGGGATAATTGAACAAAATGACTTTTAAGTGCTACCCCCCTGGGATCTTTAGTCAACATGAAGGACACCGAATAGATCTCAGGATTCACACCATGGATCTCAGTAAACTTCAAAAAATTTCAAGAATAAATCACACAAGAGATTGGGATCTGCTAAAATAGACATGGATTTGTTGGAAATGCACATATCACCTCAGTGAAGGAAAGAAGCCCTTTCACCAGAGATCTCTCCTCCAAACTGCTAGCAAATAAACACTGCAACTCTGCCTACAAAATAACGTGGTTGTTGAAGCTAACTCCACTGATGAAGTGATGCACACTTTGGCCTCATGCCAAGATAAGGATCTGAAGCTCAAAACAGCTTTTGCACTCTTGCCAATGGTTGAGATGACTTCCCCACTGAAAATATGCAATAGAACTCTTCAGATCTGAATAGATCTGATTCCAATTACTGCAGCTCACATGGACAACTCAACCCACAACATGAGCAGTGCTGTAGATGTAAGGTGAAGCTTGGCCAAAATGCCAGATAGTGGATCGATTCAACACAATCTCCTCCAAGAGACCCTCAAGGAAGGAGAGGAATTCCTAAATAGGAAATTCCTCTCTCTCTAGCTAAACAACCAAGACAGTTTGAGTTTCTCAAGCAATCTCAAAATCGAAATATCATCAACAACCCTTCCCATTTCTTTTATAACAGTTTGAAAACTTAAACGCATCTCCAATGATTTAACCCTTTTCACATGGAGGGTCTCCACTAAAACTCGCGATGATCCAGGAGGTTTCAATGCATCTAGACACCGCCGAGATTAATACATGACCTAGTCAAATAGCTTGAACATGTTTCACATACAAGTGGATTTTATTAAGTAAGCCCTCGATTTGGACTCTCGTTCACATTGGAAATTGATTTATTTTTCTGATTAGGAGTTTTAGAGTTCCTCCTTTACACTTTTATTCATGAGTTAAGCAAACTAAAAATAAAATATTATATTCCCATTACCTACAAAAATTGGGAATATTACAGTCTCCCCCAGAAAAAATTTTCTTGCCCTCAAGCAACTCTTATTGTAGATGCAAACCATCTATTCCCCTCCAAATGGTATCCACATAAGGAAGGCTTCCTCCATTTGCTGCAATAGGTTATCTATGTTTGGTTCCATAGTTGTCTTCCACCAATACATGAGATGACTTCCAACTGTAAGGTTAGAGGTCCTCTTCGTACCATGAAGTACAAGATGAAAATTACATGATGTCAAACACCATCATAAGCACATGAGAGACATAAAATATAGTAGCTCCTTCCATAAAGGGGAAGCTTTATCATGAAAAACATTCCTCCGTCCCATGTCTCATGGATTTGATTAATAATTGTTATGCTCTCATTGTTAGCCCTGTTGGCTTCCTTGGATCCAAAATCCATCATTCAAGAGTTAGGAAAAAGAAGAAGGTAAGGAGTAATATGGGTAAAAAAAGATGTCAAACCATATTATCCTAATAAAAACCACCAGAGCAAGGCCCTTTGCTTCAATCCTCCATCTCCTCCATGTAAGATGGACAAGCCAAGCTTTCCAAAAGATGATGTACATGCCTTCCTTTGCTACAATTTATCTTTGATACATAAGGCATGAATCAAAAAATTATGAGCTATGGGGTGGTCACCATACTCATTTAAAAGCAACCAAAGCAACAAAAGGTCTTGCTGCCTTCTTTCCTCCTCATGTGCATCATGAAACCAAACCATACTAATGGACATATGATATGTCACATCAGCCCAATACAAAGTATCATCATCAATGCACATCATGAGATCAAGATGCCAAATTTTACACAATGCAAAACACATAAACATAGGAGATGTCATGTGGTGGCCATACTCTCTCAAGTGAATAGAAATGGTACATGCCTTCTCTTGCTGCAACATAACATTGAAATTCAAGGCATGATTCATAAAATGATGAGCTATTGGGTAGTAACCATACTCACCCAAGAGTAGCCATAGCAATAAGGGCTTTTGTAGCCCTCTTGCCTTATCAATATGTGGATCATGGAGCAACAACAACACAATGATGGACATGTGAAATGTCTCATCAACATAGTACAAGCAAGCTCCCTCATACCACATCATGTGGGAGTCATCCCTCCTCCCAAGCCAAAGTTCATGCATGAAACATCCCTCCAATAGAAATACATGTGGATAAATGAGACATATTTCAAACATGGGTGAATACATGGACATGAGATTTAACATGTGATGTCCAAACTCTCCTTTTAACAACCACATCAACCATGCTTCCTTTTCATATACTCTATTAATGATGCATAAAGCATGAGATGAGAGAATGAGAATCTTTGGGTAGTGATCATTCTTACCCCAAAGCAACCAGCATTGCCATGCCTCCTTATTCATTTCATAATTATTCTTTAAGGCATAGATCAGAGAAATAGGTGCCTTTGGAGAGTGATAGGAGTCTCCCAAGGGAAACCAGCGTAACCAAGGTTGCTGGTCCATATATGACTGCAAGTGATCATGTGATCTCTTGCTCATCATCCTCATCCAATCACTCTAATATGGAATATGAGTGATTTGTTGCATAATCATGGCATCCTCCCTTTGTATAATACCATCTCCTTTGAACCAATGAAGAACCTTGCATCTCATGAAATATTGAAATGCATCTCCGTTGAGATCTCTTAATGAGACCTCTCTTCTCTCTATGGCCTTCCAAAACCAGTGAGGCTCTGAATCTGCAGTAAGTAGAAGTCTGTCTTTGAGCTATAGCATGCTCATTGAGAGAGTGTCATATAGAGGGGAGAAAATGCTTCTCATCTCAAGATGTCTACTCTTCATCTTCTTCTTCTCCACTACTTCAAGGTTGAAGTTGCCTCTAGAATTCTCCAAGAGAGTTGAAGCCTCTTTGTCACAGTCACTAAGTGACAGTGCTGTAGATCTGAAAAGTGATGCATGCACTGCCTCAAAGCAAATCATGTTTTTTATCTCACAATTAGCCATTGAACATAGGATAGTACTAATCCCTCTTTTTGAAACTTTGCATCTCAACTCATGATATTGAATGTAGTTCAACAATGATGCATAGGGATAGTTTCCAATCTCCTCCTTGATTATATCAAGGGTCCTCTGCGCTGTGACATGTGTTTGCTTCAAATCAGAATTTTGATTTAATCCTTGGATATGCATTAATATTGAAACAATATGAGCTAAAATTTCATGCATACCTTGGATCAACTGATATGTGGGAACCTCTTGACAGAACACAAGAGTTCCTCCACCCGGATCAATGATGCCTCTAACTTCTGGCAAGAATGATGGTCTCTTTTCTTCGAGCATACCAGCACTGGTATCTTCCTTCTCCTCCTCATGCATCTCCTGATTCATGCATGGGACTCCATATGTTAAGAGCTCAAGACTACCTTGCAAATATGCAAGTGCCTCTTCTCTAGATGCAAGCACCTTAGCAGCAAATGTTGAAAATGGAGATCTCTTGCCCAAAGTGACAAGATTGACATTCTCCTTTGTTTCCTTGGGAGATGTCTCTTTGTAGCTCATCTTTTTCCTCTCCTCATCAAACTCCTTGAGATTTTCTTCAATGCTTTTCAATGTTTGAAAAAGAAGAAATGAGATCTCTTCTTCAGTCATTCTCCTTGCTTTGCGATGATAGGAAGTGTATAGTTCTTCTTCTTCATCTTGAAATCCTATAAGAGCTTCTTTGCTTCTCTCTTCTTTATTGCTATACCTCTCACCTTCTTCAAAGAAAGTGGGCATAGTGGATCTATGAGGAGATCTAGGACTCTCTGGTCTTCCACTTTGCTGATATGAAGTGCTGGGGCTTTCTTATTCTTCTTGAAACCTCATGTATATTTTATTGCAGCTTGCTTCTTCTCGAAACCTTATAGGAGTCTTGGTGCATCTTCTTTCTCTCTTTTGATTAACCTCTTTGGAGAGGCCCTTCTTAGATTTGAACACTAATGAGAGTAATCCCATCCTCTCCATCATTCTGTTCTTTTTTTCTTCTCTTCACTTCTCTGATAGCTTGATCTCACAGGTTGGGCCAAAGATCCTGCTCCGATACCACTATAATATCCCCAAAAGGGATTGCTCAGTAATAAATGCTTGAAAAAATATTTTTTCAGGGATGTGTGCTTCAGCTATCATAAAATGTGTTTAAAAACACTCAGAAACCCATTCCAAGTACTTCCGCAACCTTTACTCAGCTTTTGTTCTCAAAAAGGTGAGGAAAAGCAACTTTTCATGCCCTAAAATGAATATATTCAGACATCTGTGTAAAAATAAGGGTCATGGATTTGGGATATGTTATATTAGGTGAAGAGGGATTCACATGCCAAATTTTAGCAAAAACAAATGGGTTTTTATATGTTAAACAGATCCTCCATTCCCGACTAGGCTTAAAATTGTTGATTTCCCATGACTTGGAGTATGCAGAAATTTAGTGAAGCACAAGGAGCATATTTTCTGAAGGTTTTGATGAATCTATGTAGAGATAATAGTATGAGAAGCTGATAATATCATTCAAAGGTTTTACATTAGGAAATACAGATTTATACTTGAAGAAAAGGCCTCAAAACCAAGCTTTATGACACAAGAAGTAGAGGATGAACCAGACATTGTATTATTTAGAAATATGAAGCAGTTTTTTATTGAGTTTTATATCTATAACATATCATAGGGCAAAATGATAGATCTAAATGGGATATATATGTAAAAATGACTTTTAAGTACATTCCCCTTGGGGATCTGAGCTGAACATGAAGGAAACTGAATTGAGCTGAGATCTACACCATGGATCTGCAGTAAACTTCAGAAATTTTTGAAGAATATATCACACAGCAGATCAAATCTGAAATAGGACATAGATTGGTTGGCCAATCCACAGATCACCTCAGTGAAGGAAAGGGGCCCGTTCATCAGAGATCTCTCCTCCAAACTGCTATCAAATGTACACTGTGTTGTACCTTAAGAAACAATTCCTTGGCTGTGAAAAGGAATCTGTGCTTAAGACATTCTTATAATTATGTCACTGAGATATGGATCCATGTTTAATCACCTCCAGAGTTCAATCATTGAATCTTTAAAATCAAATGCTATAAATGTCTCACAATGCTATTATCTGCTGATATAGAATGAAATGCTTAGAAGAAGAATTAAAAGAAAAAGCCCAAAATGATATGTTGTGGTATAGAATCTATCATCTCAAACTTTAGAAGAATTATAAGGAAAGAACAGTTAAAATGAAGGAGCGCCTATTAAGGGTTTTAACTCTTATTTACACACGTAAAAAGAGACCTGCTGCTTCGATACTTCATTTTATTCAAGGACTGAAAATACATTATGTAAACTAGAAGACGTATCAATATCAACAAATACTAGAAGCTTGCTTTTCCTTCATTAATCACTTGAAATCTGAGTACAAAGATCATTGTCTGGAGGTCCAAAAACCGGAACCCTTGCTACTCTTCTCCCCCTGCTTTTATGTCTGCCATCTAATGTAACTTCCTAACTGCTATGATCAGTTTTAAAATTGATTCTTGGAAGTCTTGGAATTATTTAAATTTACAAAATGCTTGTTTTAATATTATATATATAATATATAATATAAAACCAAAATAGGATCTTACTCTAGTGCAAGTGAAAAGAACAAATGGTACACTTTGGGTCCCATTACACCCATATGTATTAACGACAAAGTAACCCATGGTTTTTGAAAACCAATAGCCGGCTATGGGAGCACTGATAGTGGTTTCTTGAGAAAAGGCTAAGTGATGTCGTAATGCATCATAGCTGTAGATTTCGTAAATAGTGGTTTAGATCAAACCATTTGCGGGGGCACTATCTCTCATAAAATTCGTTTAATTTGTGGTGCCGCAAAACCATTAGATCTGAGCCGGATGATCCAAGTCGTTAGTCCAACTTGGATATTATATGTGGATTTCTGCTTTTGCAAACCACCACTGTCATCCATCACATGGTCAAGAACAGCTGCATCGATCCTGTTCGATCAAAAAGTCTTCACTGTCTCTGACTGTTAGACCAGAATCTGAGTGTTGATTTGAATGTATGGCACTTATAATACTCTTTATCCCTGAAACTCTTCTTCCAACATAACCAGGTGAGAAAAATTTTCAGATCTTTCAACAATGAATCTTGAGTCCATCCCATCTGTTTGATGAAAATTTATATCTGAGCCTACAACAAGCAGTTTCTTTCCACGATATTTTCCATTCTAAATGGTACCCAACTGATTTTCTAGCTGCTGGAACGGGTTTGTTTGAATATGGTCAATTTTCTGAGTTGGAACACGCCCCCTTCTCTTCAGATTCCGAGCTTGATAAATATCGAATAAACGTGCAGTACTCAAGTAGAACCTGGAGAAAATTTTGCAATATTTGCTCCACTAATTCGTTCAACCCTGATTGAATATTGAACTTTTGATTTTCTGCACGGCAAACCTTCAAGGAATCTTTCAATTCTGTATAGCTCTGTGACTCTGGAAATGTAGCATACTTCAAAAGACAAACGAAGTCCACATTGCTGAACCTAGTGTAATCAAGATCATAGTCTTTGGATAATGTCTGTAACTCTGACGCAAGTGCACCAACCTGACCTTTTCTCTTTTGAGCTTTTACAGACTTTCTTGATCCTCTATAATTGGCAGTAAGAAAAGCACAACGGTGATATTCTTCAGCAAAGAGCATTTTCTATTTTGGCATAATATTACTGATATGCCTTCCTATGTTGATGTAGAAACCAGACGAAACCGTGACATCATTTTCAGATTTTTTAACACGGCCTATCTTAAGTTTCTTTGTTATGCCACTGCCCACAGAAGCAGCCGGAGTTGCTACAAGAAGATTATGATCTTCAACACACACATAAACATCATCACAAAGGTCCACTACATAGCGTATAAAATTGCATGAAACATTTTTCCTTGATGCATCTTTGAGATGGGTTTCTTGATGCTAATAGAAAACAATGATGACTTGCTCCAAACGACTAACATACAAGCTTGCCTCAAACTTTTCTTCCTCCATTTGCTTATGAATCAAATCATCTACCACACCCATTTCTTTCAATATTCTACCCATCGTTCTCTTGTCCCCATAGAATTCAACTGTGGGCAACGATAATTGACTCAAGGACTTTAAAATTGATTCTGATATCAGGAAACGCATGGTTACCTGCAGCATTGGGTAACATTCTATTGCACAAGCCCAAAATCTGTTCTTCTGGAAGATGGACCTTGTCTACAAAACTCAATTCCTGCTTGTCAGATACAATCTTCATAATTTTAAAGAGAGGGCCCTCGGGAATCTTATTTGCAACTTGATCAGCAGTAGCAGTCTGACCCTTTAGTATATCAAGTTGATTATAAAGGTCTTCAGAATATTTCAATGCTTCTGGGGATAACGGCTCACTGACACTCTGTTCTTTATGGATCCGCAATCTCTTATGTGGACAAAAATGTCAAACACAAACCGAATTTCAGTAGAATGAGTCAAATCCAATTTTGAAAGACGTTTCTGGAAAAACAGACATTTGAAGAATCATTGAAATCTCCTAAACAGATTTGGATTTCTGGGAAATTTCCTCGCAGAAGTCAATTGGGCATATTCTGCAAAAAACCCACGTCACGGTTTTTTGAAATTTTCCTCCATTTGCCCACAATTTGAAAACGAAAATCATGACCTGGGAGGGTCTGCGTTTTTGTGTAAGTAATTTTTCGCCCTTCAAACGTTTGCCTGGTATCTTGCACAATTTGATAGATGAAGTCACTACCATTCATTCAATCCTGCAATTCATAAGCTTTTCTGAAATAATCCCTTTTCACTTGACAAAGAATTTCACCAACGTGTTCAGATGCATCCTGGCATAAGTGCTACTCTAAGAACTGAAAGAAGACAATTCTTGCCACATGAATTTGCAATGCCTGCGTGGAAAGCAAGAGTGCGATAGTCCCGTAAGAGCACATGAAACCCCCATTTTGTAGCCCGAGCAGGAACAAGGTTACACTTGTTCAGTAAAAAGAATGAGATATTTTATGTTTGCAATTTTCTTTCAAACGTTTTTTCCAACATATCTTCAGCAACAAATAGCATAAGTAACCTTAGCAAATCAGCTCTACCAATATTTGATTCTGCTATTAAACCTTATTTAGAACATAAAGCCAATATTCGGTGACGATATTCAGACTTTAATTTAGCATCATTAGGACCAGAGGTATCTAAAATGAAAGGGCCAGGCACAATCTCAACGCCTTCTGTAGTAGCTTCTGAAGCTAATGTTTTCCTTTGAATTGATCCAACAATAGGGAGTTCGTCTTAAACAGCTGCTTATTAACAACGCTACTTTTTTATGATATGATTCTTTCAAAGCCTAAGCTTGCCATGTGAGCTATTATATCAAAAAGCTCAAGCCATCAGACTCTTCCAAACTCTTAATGTAAAGAGGTAATACCATCTCCACAACTTCAGGCCTTTGTAGCAGAAGTGCTATGTCAGCTAACAATTTATTGTCATTCAAGCCAGACTATATATTTCTTCCTCTTTTTCCCCTTTTTAATTGTTGATACATTTAACAATATCATTTGAGCTATGATTAACAAACATTGTGTTCTGGATTAATGTAATAATTAGATAGAAGCAACCTTGAATTACTAAGAAAATCTCTTGAGTTTGGTTGAGAGATATTGTGCTACAACACACTGCAACTTTGCCTACAAAGAGGATGCAGTTTCTGAAGCTAAATATGCTGATGAAGTGATGCACAATTTGGCCTTATGCCAAGATAATAAATTGAAGCTCAAAATAGCTATTGAACTCCTGCCAATGCTTTAGATGACTTCACCACTGAGAAGATGCAATAGAAACCTTCAGATCTAAATAAATCTGATTCCACTTGCTACAGCCTACATAGACAACTCACCCCAAACAAGATTGTGCTATAGATGTAAGATGAGGCTTGGCCAAAATGTAAGATAGTGGATCAATGCAGCACATTCTCCTCCAAGAGACCCTCAAGGAAGGAGGGAGGAATCCCTAAACAGGAAATTCCTCTCTCTCTAGCTAAATAGCTAGGAGAGTTTGAGTTGATCAAGCAATCTCAAAATCAAAATATCATCAACAACCCTTCCTTGTGGCCTTCCTCTTTCTTTTATAACATTAGGGCTTGGAAAACCCTAAACCACCTCCAATGAGTTAACCCTTTTCACATGGAGGGTCTCCATCTAAAACTGCGCTAATCAATAAGGAGGTTCAATGCATCTAGACACTGCTGAGATTTGGTCCTGTTGACCCAGTCAAATAGCTTGAACCTATTTCACATACAAGTGGATTTTTATTAAGTAAGCCCTGATTTGACTCTGTTCACATTGGGCATTGATTTATTTTGCTGCTTAGGATTTTTAGAGTTCCTCCTTTACACTTTTATTCATGAGTTAAGAAAACTGAAAATAAAATATTATATTCCCATTAGCTGCAAAAATTGGGATATTACATGTCTCTTTAGGAGAGCCTAGAAATGGTCTCTATCTGAAGAGATATTATACGTGATTTACCCGGTGGAAATATTTATTGTACATTACTTATAATTTTAATGAGTGTGTGCCATATATTAGTTATTTTCTTTACGAATTTGTGACTACTTTTCTTGCTTATCTTGATTACTCTTGATATTTCATATGTCGACATTCCCTCAAGCTTACATTGGCTTTGATGATGGTGCTTGTCGTAGTAATTAGAATTTATCCTTGTCATCTATTCACCCATTGATGAGTTAGTTTCTATTCATGGGATTTGCCTTGGTCAAACAACGAACAACATAAAATAATATAGTGCAGTCATTGAACTATTATCTGATGCCATTAAATTTGGCATTCGACTTTTGATTGTTAGGTTAGATTCAAAAATAATTTTATTAAATTTAAATGGTGTTTATGCAGTTAGAAGTCCATCCATGTTAAGAATTTTTTTTAAGGGTTCGTCTCTTGGGAAGGAAGTTTGACTACAATGAATATCAACACATTTCAAGAAATTCAAGCACTTTATCTAATGCATTAGCTAATCAAGTGTTAAATAGAAATTTGTTACATTAAAAATAAATCAAAACAATATTCCATCCATATTGAACAAGATACTCAGATAATAAAATTAGTAATCATCATTAGGTTAAATAATAATCTGTCAAGTGTGTCCAAAATATATATCATCCAAGGAAATAGAATTCCAAAACCTTATGATCCAAATATCTTGATACAAAAAAAAAATATAGCCTAGAACGACTATCAGCTATCCACGATGATGATCATGGTAGCAGAGTATAGTGCGTGCCACTCAGTGCAGATATCGCTTGATCGACCCTGGAACCCAAACCGCATTCCTCTAGTACCGGAGAGGCAAGTTGTCAGTCCCAGTCTCTCGGATATAAATCGTGAGCCTCTCTAAGTTGTCCTCCAACTCGATTAAGGCCTCTGATGTGTCATGATGTGGTGGCATAGCCACTATGGGCCGGTCTCCTCCTTAGTCAAATCGTCGCAGTCCTGCTGTTCAAACTGGACCTATAGCTGCATTAACATTTTGACAATTAGCATTGGATGATCAAAAACAAATAAAAATCTAAAAAACACAAAACTTCAAAATGAGACTTTTTTACATGTTTCATCCCATTGTATCCCAGCTAGGAGTTCCATATCTGGTGATCTGAATATGGGAAAACTAGTTTTTTTGTGCTATCTCCCTCATCAGTATTAAAAAAATGTGTTTAGGATCGTCTCAAATTAGCCAGTTATGTGTGGGTTTATGTGTCAAGTTTTTTTTTTTATGAGAAATTCATGAGTTAATTAGTTGTTATAAACACATGTACAACAATTAAAATGCATAGAAATAACACACAACAAACTGATCTGAAAATGAAACTATTTATATCTGTTGCTCAAAGTATCCATTTCCATTTAATTAAGTGTGCAAAGTGTTTATCATGTCTTGCAAATTAAACAAAGTGTTTTTGGTAACTGTTTTTGAGTTTATGTGTGAGGGAATGTTAATTAAAGTTATTTTTTAACATATTAAATAAAAAATACACAGCAGCATAACTTCACCATATAACTTCACCATAACAACCCAGCAACATGATGAGGCAGTTCACCCCTCCTGGGCTACATCTGCCAGGTCCAAGGCTCCCAATGGGCATGTCCTTGCTCTATTAAGTTGCTCAAATTGATTTTATAGTGAGAAATATGTCTAAACAGGTAGAAACAGCTGTGACATTGAATTTAGAAGACAGAAATAAGCTAATAATGGCTTTTATTTCACCTCAAACAGTAAAGTGTAGCCCAATGCAGCTCCATTTCCCTGATGGCCCTTGTGGCTCTACAAGATACCCTGAAGAAAATATGGTTGAATAACACCTCTGTTAGCTCTAAAACCTATCTCAAACACTCCAGAATGCTCAAAATACCCAAAATTGACCAAAATTTCATCCAGATTGGTTCAATATTGGAGAAGCTATTGCCTCCACAATTTTCTGCCCAATGTCTCTTGGAAACCCCACCAAATCTGGAAGAACTCCAGTTAAAACAACCAAAAATGGCAGACAAACTAGAATAGGAAAAACCGTGCTGCTAATTTGGCGGAGTCAATAAATGTAACTGTTTGTTAAGTGTGTGTTCACATGCGGGTAATCCAGAGAGGTAAATGCTGGCGGTTAAGGGATTAGCCCCCCGCCCATGGTCACGGCCCGCAGGTCACGTGGCTAGGGGGCCAGCACCCGCGGCTTAACATAAAAGTCCCACCGGTGAACTAGGCATAGCCCTTGGTCCTGGCACGAAGTCACGTGGTCTTCTGCCCTTAAGCCCTGAGGGCTAAACTCTTATCTATGCCCATTCAAACAAATGACTCACCCACTATATGCTGACCCTACTTCGTTTAGGTCGGGTCAATCTCTACCCGACCCATACCCGTTCACTGCTACACGAGTGCCGCTATAAGCTGACCCATAATGTTCAGGTTGGGTCGTGCCCGACTGACCCAAACACATTCAGCTTGGGTCGGGTCTACCACCAATCATCATTTTTTTTAAACATGATTTTGAACCAACCTTTGAGCCAATGACCTGGGGCCACGTGGTAGCTTCCAGGCAGGCTACGTGGCACCTTGTAGTAGGCCCTCAAAACCTTAATAAAAAAATGAAATTTTCCACATAAAATTTCTGAAATGACAATTTTTTTTGTGTTCAAAAGTCCTGTTTTGAAGGTCATTGGGCATTTTAAAACTTCAATATCTTTCTCATCGGCATCGGATTTGAGTCCCGTTCACGGCACCGGAATCACATCGATGAGGCCTATCTGGTCGTTCATATTGAAACCAATTCTGAGCAGTTCCAATTTTGAGCATTTTTTCCCCCTTGGACATGATCCCCTGATCACACCTCCCCATTGGGAAGCTTTTGGACCCCAAAATCCTTCAATTACCTATTAAGAATATGAGGGTACATATCCCTCACCTTTTCCACCTCCATCCATTTTTCCTTACTCATTTTGTTGTCTTTAAGACCAACCCGAACATAATTAACATTTCCCCTCCTCGAAGTGCATGTCCTTCTGTCAAGGATAGCATCCTCTTTCAGCTCATCCAAAAGTTCTGGCGAGAAATCCTCTATGGATGGAAGCTGAATATCACTTTCATAATCATCAATTAAAGGAGGTTCATACAAACATAAATTTTCCACATTCAGAACGGAATACATTTGCATATATGAAGGCAAATCTAGTTGAAAAGCATTATTTCCAACTTGTTTAAGGATCTTGAATGGACCATAACAAATAGGCTTTAGCTTTTTACCTTCTCCTTGCATTCTTTCCTTACTAATATGCAGCCATACCTCATCTCCTTATTGAAACTTATGATCAACTCTGTGTTTGTCGTGCCTCTCCTTGTACTTTCCTTTACTTTTTTCAAGCTATTCTTGAACCTGCTGAAGTATGAGCTGAATTATTTCAATGGACATGAGAGCTTTGTCAATGTCACTATGCCCATCAACGGCAACATCCTTCTTAAGAATGAAATCTAAAGGTGACTTAGGCAAATAACCAAAGCAAGCTTCAAAAGGTGAAGTATTTGTAGAAGAGTGCTTGGCCCAGTTGTAAGCATGTTGAATGTAATGCAAGTGCTCATCCCAAAGCTTGGGATGCTTGCTGCAATAACCTCTCAAAAAATTTACAATGGTTTTGTTCACTACCTCTATTTGGACATCTGTTTGCGGATGGAAAGCAATACTCTTCTTCAACTTGGTGTCCATCATCTTCCATAGATTGGACCAAAAATTCCCAACAAATCTGGAATCCCTATCACTAACAATAGAAGTAGGCAACCCATAATGAATCCATACATGTTGAAAATATAAATCAGCAATTTGTTCAGCAGTTATAGATTTCTTACATAGCATAAGAATACACATCTTGCTGAATCTATTGACTACTACATAAATATAATCATGTTGCTTTCTAGATAATGGTAGACCTCCAGCAAAATCCATAGAAACACTTTCCCATGGTCTAGAAGGTACCGACAACGGCGTACATAAACCAAGATTCCTACTGTTAGGCTTGCTTGTAGCACATAATGAATAACCTCTAATGAAACGTGAAACACTATCTACCATGTGAGGCCAATAACAATACCTATGCAAATGTGCCACCATTTTTCTTACCCCAAAATGTCCAGCAATAAGAGAAGAATGAGCTTCTCTCATGATGCTTAGTCTCTCCCCCTATGGTATACATAAATTTCCCATATGAAACAGAAAATTATTATGCAAATGATAATCATTCTCCTCAACATGATTCCCTTCACTCAAGTTAGCATACACTTCCTTAAAATCAACATCTGATGCATACTGTTCTATGTAGCTCTCATCTAAAACAGAATCATTCTTAATTAAAGTAGTAGCACTAATAATAGGCCTTGAAATCGTATTAGAAACTTTATTGAAAATACCTTTCTTGTACCTTATTACCAAGTGAAATTGTTGTAGGAAATCCATCCATCTAAAATGTCGTGACTGCTGTAATTTACTTTGCAACTACAAGTACTGTAAAGGCTGATGGTCGATATGAACAGTTGTTTCTTTGCCCATAAAATAGTGTTTCCACTTTTTGAATCTATGTACCAAAAGATACAACTCCTTATCATATGTAGGATAATTCATAGCAGCACCATTAAATGTCTCAGAATGAAATGCGATAGGCTTACCATGCTATAGAAGAACTGCACCCATAGTGTAATCACTAGCATCAGCCTAAATCTTGAATGGTTGTCTCAAGTCTAGTAAAGTAAGGACTAGAGATGAACTTATCTTCTCTTTCAAATACTCGAAAGCTTTTTGTTGCTTGCCTCCCCATTGGAAAGCACGCTTCACACTTGTCACTGCATGCATAGGAGCTGCTATGGTAGAGAAGTTAGAAATAAACTTCCTCCAATACTGAGCTGCACCCAAAAAACTTCTTACCTCTGTAATGGATTTGGGATTAGGCCAATTCACAACGGCTTCTACCTTAGAAGGACCAATTCTCAAAGCGCCTCCTCCTAATATGTGTCCCAAATAAACCAAAGAAGTCTTTTCAAATTCACACTTTGACATTTTAAGAAACAACTGATTTTTCTTCAAAATATCAAGTATTTTCTTAACATGCATGACATGCTCTTCTCTAGTCTTGCTGAAAAATAAGATGTAATCTAAGTAGACAATAATGAAATCATCAAGAAAAGGACGTAAGACAACATCCGTTACTCGCATGAAAGTTGCAGGTGCATTGCATAAACCAAACGGCATAACAAGCCACTCAAAGAGTCCCTGTTTGGTTTTAAATGTCATCTTCCAAATGTCACTTTCTGCAATTCTAACTTGATGATAACCACTACGTATGTCTAACTTAGTGAAATATTTAGCATATTTCAGTTGATCTAACAAATCATCTATCCTTGGGAGTGGGTAACATTTCCTTACCATTATCTTGTTCAATGCCCTGAAGTCCACACACATGCGCCAAGTTCCATCTTTCTTTGGAATCGACACTATCAGTGACCCACATGGCGAAATGCTTGGTCTTACGAATCCTTTGTCCAACAAGTCTTTAATTTTCCTCTTTATTTTTGCATTCTCCATGATAGACATGCGGTACATGCCTATGTTAGGAAGAGAACAATCTTGATGTAACTAGATTTCATGTTGAATCTCCCTCCTAGGAGGTAAACCTATCGGTTCCTGAAACATCTCATGATGTGCATCAACTACATCATATAAATATGATTTAAGCTTGGAATCACAATTTTCAAATGACTCATGATTCACATCAACCTTGGGCTTAACCATAAGAAGTACAAAACTCTTACTATAATTCACTAGCCTTTTTACCTGTCCCGCATTTACCATCGCTATATTTGCCTTCTTGCGATGTGCTCTGACAAAAATCCTTGCCATATTTAAAGAGATGATACTTATTTTCATGCAGATGGAAGATCGCTTTCTTGTCAAATAAGTAAGGACTTCACAAAACAATTACTGATATATCAAGCGGCACTACATCAAGTTCAATTGTGTCAATAAAGTGTGCAGTAATTGCAAATCGCAAAATGCACTTTCTTGAGACTTGTAAGTTTGCATCCTTGCATATCCATCCAAGTGGATAAGGCTTTGGATATGGAATGGTCTCAAGTTTAAGCTGTTTGACCAAGTCTTCTGATATGATATTTTATTGTGACACACTGTCAAACAGTGTGTCAATTTTTTATGTTTTGAGACTACCCTCACATGGAACAATTCAATTATTTTTTCCTCATTTGGAGTTTGTACATGACAGTTTGAAGTATTAGTGCTTGGCTTAGTTTCAGTTTTCTTCCCTTCATACTCTTCAAACCCATGGCTGCAATTTTGGTTTCGTCACCTGAATCATCACCTAAGTCTTGTGGTGTAGTTGTAGTAGCTGCAATTTTCTTCTTTCCTTTTTTTTTGTTAAACTGAGTTCTTTTTTCAGGATGTAATTTCCAACAGTTTTTCTCTTCATGGCCTTCTCTTGAACAGTGTTTACATATCACTTTCTCACCCTCTTTTTTGACAGATGCATTCTTTTTTCCTTTTCCCTTAAAGGTTTTATCTTTGTTTTTCCCATTAAAAGGCTTGTTTCTACCCTCATCAAAAGTGTTTTTCCCTCTAGCCTCTAAATGTGTAGCTTGTACACAAAATTCATCTAGACTAGTAGGATTGAACATAAGGATAGTATGTCTAAGGTAGTTGTGCAAACCACCTATATATTTTAGCAAAGTATCTTGACTTTGTAGGTCTACCCCTAATAAGAGTGCTCTTCTCCTAAACTCTTGGGTGTAGTCTTGTACATTTTGTCCCTCAAGCTGTCTAAAGTTTTTCCAGTTCATGATAGCCTTTTATAAATGAGCTAATGGATAAAATTTATTTTTAATTGCAGTAATAAATTCAGCCCATGATAAAGTGATCTTACAATGTTTTTTAATTTCATCCTTGGTCTTGGCTTCCCACCATACCAATGCTGCTCCATCCATTCTCAAAGAGGCTAACTGTATCTTGGTGTCGTCATCATGAAGGTTCTATATCCTCAAGTAAACTTCCAACTGTCTTATCCAATTGTCAAGTTTCTTTGCATTGACTTCACCGTTAAACACAGGAAACTCAAATTTAACATCAAGCTTTAAAAATGGATTTTTACTAGTAGCTTTAGACTTGTGAGATTGATTCACCGAAGTTGAGGATGAAGATGGGGATGGTGGATCACCATTTCCTCAATGTCCTTTCTTTGACTTGTCATCACTTTTATTTCCTCCTGAAGAACCCTCTCCTTCTTTCTGGTTTTTAGACCCTTCTCCAACAAGCCTATCATTCCTTTCTCGGTAGAGTAACCTCACCATCTCCATAGTGTCCAAGAAATCCTTTCAGAACACTCGTTCCTTTTCTTTGGGATCCATATCTTCAAGAGTTTCTCCCTCTATTGAAGACATGCTTGAAGCTGCTTCTATGACTCTTGGAGGTGGCTCCCTAGCCCTTATTGGTTGAGGATTACTTTGTGCACTAACAAAGTGTCCTTCACCTCTCTTGAGTTTAAGCCTAGTAAGCATCAAAACTTGCAAACAATCAACTATATCTTTGCACAAAACAAATGTTGAGTAAAAATATAGCTCCTAAGGCTCAAATCCTTAGCTTTGATAGCATCCGATCTGAAAATGAAACTATTTTTATCTGCTGTTCAAAGTATCCATTTCCATTTAATTAAGTGTGCAAAGTGTTTATCATGTCTTGCAAATTAAACAAAGTGTTTTTGGTAACTGTTTTTGAGTTTATGTGTGAGGGAATGTTAATTAAATTTACTTTTTAACATCTTAAATCAGAAATACATAGTAGCATAACTTTACCATAACAACACAGCAACATGATGAGGCAGTTCACCCCTCCTGGGCTACATCTACCAGGTCCAAGGCTCCTAATCGGCATGTCCTTACTCTATTAAGTTGCTCAAATTGGTTTTATAGTGAGAAATAGCCTAAACAGGTAGAAACAGCTGTGAAATTGAATTTTGAAGACAAAAATAAGCTAAGAATGGCTTTTAATTCATCTCAAACAGTGAAGTGTAGCCCAATGCAGCTCCATTTCCCTCATGGCCCCGATGGCTCTCCAAGGTTCCCTGAAGAAAAAATGGTTGAATAACACCTCTGTTGGCTCTGAAACCTATCCCAAACACTCCAGATTACTCAGAATACCCAAAATTGACCAAAATTTCATCCAAATTGGTTCAATATTGGAGAATTTATAACCTCCACAATTTTCTGCCCAATGTCTCTTGTAAACCCCACCAAATCTAGAAGAACTCCAGTTAAAGCCACAAAAAATGGCGGATAAACCAGAATAGGTGGAACCACACAGCTAATTTGGCGGATTCAATAAATGTAACTATTTATTAAGTGTGTGTTCACATGTGGGTAATCCGAAGAGGTTAATGCTAGCAGTTAAGGGATTAGCCCCCCACCTATTTTCACGTCCCGCAGGTCACGTGGCTAGGGGGCCAGCACCCGCGGCTTAACAAAAAAGTCCCATCGGTGAAATGGGCTTAGCCCTTGGTCCTGGCATGAAGTCACATGGTCTTCTGCCCTTAAGCCCTGAGGGCTAAACTCTTATCTCCTCCCATTCAAACAAACGACTCGCCCGCTATACGCTGACCCAACTCCGTTTAGGTCAGGTCGACCTCCGCCTGACCCATACCCGTTCACTGCTACACAAGGGCCGTTATAAGTTGAACCATAACGTTCAGGTTGGGTCATGCACGACTAACCCAAACATGTTCAGCTCAGGTCGGGTCTGCCCACCAATCATCATTTTTTTTAAAACATGATTTTTAACCAACCTTTGAGCCAATGGCCTGGGGCCACGTGGTAACCTTCGGGCAGGCCACGTGGCACCATGTAATAGGCCCTCAAAAAATTAATAAAAAAATGAAATTTGCCACATAAAATTTCTGAAATGACAATTTTTTTGTGTTCAAAAGTCTTGTTTTGAAGGTCATTGGGCATTTTAAAACTTCAATATCTTTCTCATAGGGCATCGGATTTGAGTCTCATTCATGGTGCCAGAATCGCAGCGACGAGGCCTATCCAGTGATTCAGGTTGTAACCAATTTTGAGAAGTTCCAATTTTGAGCATTTTTTCCCCTTGGACATGATCACCTGATCACAAACACATTACACAATAGCTAATAACAAAGTTCACCCCTCCTGGGCTACATCTCCATGGACCTGCTTCAACTGGATAGGCCCTCTTTCGATTAATGGTCAATTCTATGATTACATGCACCTATAGTGCTCCAATTGATTTGAAACCTACTCCATTGGCTTCAGAAGACCCAAAAACCTCAAAATAGACTCTTCAAGCTCTGAAAATGGTCTTCAACTGATCTAGGCATGACCTCCTCTCCTAGTGGCCCTAAGCTTCTTTAATCTTCAAAGTGGCAAAAACACTTACAAAAGTGCTCCAATGCCTCTACAACCTGCACCATCATGCTCAGAGCATCCAAATCATCTTTGAATGACTCTTCTTGAGCCAAAATTTGTCGAAATATGCCAAAGTTATGGCTCATTTAGTTTTCCCTAGGAAAACTCCTCCAAATCAGGAACATCTCTAGATAAGTCCGCCAAAATTGGTAGTGGCTCAAAATTTGGGGGCTTCGTCGAATTCTCCACCATATTAACTAGAGTTTAATTAATACTAAACAGGTTTAACTAATGAATAAGTTTGAATTTAAATGTGTTATGCGCGTTTACCATAAACTTGGATTAAAATTGTAATTAGCGCAATAAACATGGTTTTGGGTTAATAAAACCCACATTAACTTAAATATCTGCATTTAAATGGAGCACTTTGTTCCTGGTTCTAGGGCCACAGTTCTGTGGTAAGGGTATGGCCACTTTTTTCCTCCTCCATACGCTTTATTCACCTGTAAATACACGTTGTAGCCTTTGTATATCAATATCTATTGCTTAGACCATGTGGTAAAGCTTGTGGGTAATGTGGGGGAGGTCAGGGGTTCAACCCCGAGCTCCACCCTTCCATTGTATACAAATTTTGCCACCCAAAATAATTTTCAATTTGACCTTATACTTACAAAATTTCTTATTTTACCACCATAATAAAATTTGGACCTTAGAAGGGGGTACGTAGCGGCCTCCGAGCTAGCCACGTGTCTTCATGCCATTGGTTCCTCCAGAAACCAATCAAAATTTTCCAAGTGCCAAAAAATCCAAGCCATTAAGAAATTTACAAGTGTCATCATGTCATTGGGATGAAGAAATACCCAAATTTTGACCTTTGACCCTGTTTGACCCCTTTAAAAAAAAAAATCCCCTGTTTGGCACAACGATCAGTGGGCTCTAACTTCCTCATACAGACTCTATTTTGAGTGAAACAAAGTGCACCAGATTCCTGGTGACGGGCCCAATCTAGTCATTCTTGTTTGGTGCAATTCTGAACACTTTGAATTTTTGGCAATTTTTTGCCACCAATCTAGATTTTGATCATCTGGGTCGCCCCTATAGTTGATCCCTACATATCGAAAGTCCTATACCATGAATATTTGACTTATCATCCACACAAAAAACTAAGGTGTATATCACACTACTGGGCCACCATCACCACCATGATGAGCCATCAACAAAACTCGTCACAACATGCAAGGATCTCTAGGTCTTATAGGATCCACCAAATGTTGTTGTGGAATGAGGAGTGGAATCCTCTCAAGAGAAAATAATATCGTAATGGCACCATAGCTGAATTAAATTCCCCTCCTTAGCTCAAGTTATTTGTCCCTTCATATTCACAACCACTCCCTCACACCATTTAAACATAGTTCTCTCAGAACACTCAACCGCGGTCTGCATCTGGGCCTTTGTAGGCAGGAGAGGAGCCGCACCACCACATAGTTTTGTAACTGTAAAAGAAATGATTTTCAAATCAATCCATCATATAGTTTTAATGTATATCTGTCCATATTTCAGCTCTGAATTCGGAGCACAATATTGTGCCAAATAGGATACCATAAATTGTCTGCCTAGCCTCATGCCCAACAAGGAAATATCATGTCCTTTACACGACAATCTTGTGAGAAAGTAAATATCCTCTAATTCAATAACTTATTGGTGATTGCCAATAACAAAACATTGTTGTTGGATATCTCAAGCCTTCACCAGCCAAGTCATCGGCTCTACTTGGGTTTTCATCCCTGGAATGGACCAAAACTTATAAAGTCCGCAATTTTTTAGAGCTTGTAGAGTTGTTGGGCTATCAATTTCTACCACATCATGTGTTTCAATTTCTTGTTCTCGCCATTCAAGCATGATCGGTTCAAATGACCTAGAAATGAAAAATAAGGAACAATAGAACCTTGTGGGAGAAAGTTTGGAGATTTTTAGTGGTCAGATTTTTGTATTTTAGAAATCCCACAGCACCTATGTGGTTTTTCCTTACACACAGTGCGTTTTTGCATAGTTTCTCTATTGAAAAACCATGCAACCATGGTAATTTTTTGTGTAGGAAAATATCGGGGTGCATCACCCTGATGAGGAAGACCCGTGCACCCCCCGCGGGCGATTTCTAAAAACATAATCCTTCCCAAAAAATCATCCTAAAGCCTAAAAATTAAATCTAACCAGTTGAAATGAAAGATATTGAAGATATTTGTTACCTAGAAGAAACAGTTCGTCGAATGGTTCATTGGTTTTCCGGATATCATCTCCGAAATTTCTATGGTAAAAACCATTTTTACTGCTCTCAAAATGAAATGGTGAAAATAACTAATGCTTTTCAACTTTTATAAGTTTTTATGAATAAAATATTTATTATTTTATTCCTTTAACCTATTAGAAGTCAATTTTTCAATATTTTTACCATAAAGAAGAGTAGTTATCATGATTTATTAATTTTTATGTGCAGAGAACAGGTTGTGTTTTAATAAAGGATCATTTTGAATATGAGTACAGTTCTATCACAGTTTCGAACTCTCGAAAAACAAGAAAAAGTGAAACCTTCAAGTCTTCTTTTAAGCCCTTTTCAGACTCCCTAAACATGAAAATATTGTGGAGCACTTGACTATTCGAACTCGTTAAAATAAATGAATAGTCGTATATTTGGTATAAGTTTACCCCTTTTCGGGACCAAAATAGACTATTTACGAAAAATGTATATGTTGACTAAGAATGGTCAGTAGAGTTCTTGTCTGCATTATTTTATCCCTTTTTAGGCTTGAGGGACTAATTTACAAAAAATAGCATTACAGAGTCTACTTATGTTTTTCTCCTGATTCCCTAAAACTGAAAAACATCGAGTTTCACTTTCTACGGGCTTGTTAAAAATCTATGTTGAAAGACCTGATTGAGTTTTCTTTACGTGTCTTTTCAAACTCTTTAAACATGAAAACATCGAAACACTCATTCCTAGGGTTCGTTAAAATTACTTTGGAGGAATCATCCAAAGGATGAGCTTACATGACAAGAAAATGTTATCCTCCTCAATCTTGACAAAAAATAAAGAGGTACTTGGAAGTAATGGTGGGGGGAATTGGGAAAAGGTAATTATTCTTTTACTCGTTTTAAAAGAAGCATGTCACTCCTGACCATGACACTTCATCACACTTACGTTTGGGTTGGGTAATCCATTTGTCTTACAGTTAATCAAATCTGATTGAAAGTCTTCAACTGATTTTGGGTATTATCATTGAGTCAAATGGTTCCAAGTCAATTACGTGTATTTATGTATTCAAGATAAGTTTGAATTCAATTGATATTCCTTTTCAAATATCAGTCACCACTTGCATTGACCATCCCTGACCCAGTCTTTGCAAAAACAAAATCTTTAGCTTGAAATAAAAATTTTAGTGTCGTAGGCCCTCCTACGATAGGTCTCTTCCTATCGTCTTCAACTCATTATCTAGGAAGTCAATCCATAAACCTTATCAATACCTTGAAATTTGTGTGCCCTAATAGAAGTTTTCTTGCTTTCGACGATAGGTTTTAATCATTGTCCTTAGATCGAGCGACTCTATGAATGTTCGATTGCAGATCATCTCTTCACACTTCAAATATTGTATTGAAGTACCTTGAGAGCCATTGTCATTATTGGTGGCTTCTCTCTCACTTCTTAACAATTTTCATCATTGACTGGTAATCAAGGTGTTTCTACCATGTTCAACTTCAACACATTCAATCACATGGTTAGATTCATATTGATCGAGATATGGAGATCAAGACCTTGGATCTCATTTCATCCATCCAGGTTGCGAGGAGTTATGTATTCATGATTGAGTAGACCAATTCATAACAGATGGTTGTATCCATACTGTTTCTAATTTTAATATGATTCTAGGCTATTTTTGTACCATTACATTGAGTTAGGTTTTACTCTCAGTATGGGAATTCCTACCTTAGTTATGATTATATATTTTCATTGTAATGCATGAATGTTCGTTGTAGGTTTCCAATCGGTGTCTCTAATCCAATCCTTGGTATGATAAAACACTTTAATATTTTAATGACTTTCCAGAATTTTCACTTTAGGGGGCAATCTGTTACACGTTATTTTGTCACCATGACAGTTGACAGTCAAAATATATCTATCACCATCCATACATATGTTACAGTATACTCCCTTGCAATTCAAACATTCATATTCCTTGACCATATCATGAATTTTGGGTAGAATATCTCTTTAACCTCTTAAAGATGACTTGCACACTATTCCTAGTCAATGTTTATGCATGAGTTGTTACTTCCATAAATTCCTGTGTAGTTTTGCACTATGTTTTCCATTAAAAACTGCACAACGGACTTAAAGTAAAGTAAAAAATAAAAATAAGTTCTAGAAGCATAGTTTGGTGGATATATCCCAACTAGAAGCCTCCGAATCATATCATTTTGAGCCAAACCCCTCTAAACAATGAACTCATTCCCTTGGATCATGGAACCCTAATCCCACCATTTAGGGATCTCACCCATATTTAGTGGATCTGAAACCTCCTTAGTTTCTCCTATAAATTGAGTTGAGAGTTCAGGGTTAGGGGAGCTCACTTGTCTTATGCTGGTAATTTTGGATTGAAAACCTTGTTAGCCAAGGAGGAAGATTGGAGGCATTTGGGAGGAAGCTTTCTGACATCAAGGCTTGGTTGTAAGATTTCTCTTTTATCCATAAATAATACATTTGGATACTTTTTTCCATTGTGTTGTTTTCTTGGAATTGTGAATGGTTTGTGCTCAATATATTCATTAAAATAATTTCATTTCCTAATATCCATGATCATCATGTTAAGCTAGTTTTATATTATTATTATGCTACAAATGCCTTGATCCATTGTATGTTTGTGTTTGCGGGTTTCTTCTAAACATTGAGGAGCTACATCAGGACAGATTGCAAGATATTCATTAGGAATTTCGTTTAAAGGTGAGAGCATTATCCTCTTCTTTTAGTTTTAATAATCTGAATGAGTTTAGCTTAGGGAAAGAGATTTCTCATGTTCATTTGTTTCTAGTTCTCAGTTAGGATTCTAGGGAGATCATTCTTGTCTGCAAGAGGGATTTATCTAGGTAACACATGGGATGCCTTGAGGGATTAAAAAATTGTTGAGAAGATCAAGAATATCCATATAAATGTACAAGAGACACTATAAAATTCATTGGAAAAATATAAGGCCAAACATGATCAACATAGAACAGAGAAGTTGTTTGAGGTTAGAGACAAAGTATGGTTACGAATGAACAAGGAGAGGCTACAATGTCCTAGTAAGAAAATAAAGGCTCTATGATATGTCCTTTTGAAATACTAAAAAATATTGGAGGTATTGCATATAGACTCAGTCTATCCCCATGCATGCACATTTACCTAGTTTCAAATGTAGATAATTTGAAACAATATGAGCCTTCCACATTGGATCAGTAAGATGAATAGGTCCTAACTTTTGTGGAGGACTTGGAACTAGATGCTTAGGTAAAGTTAATAGAATCTATACAGTTTTGTAGAAGATATCCAAAACTACAAGACACGGGTAGTAATACCTTCAATAGATTAGGTTGAAAGGACAACTTCCATGCAAGGCTACATGGTGCACCCGAGAAAAAGTGGAGGAAAAAATTCTTCACCTTCTTCAATAGAAATGTTTTAGGACCAAAAGCCTCCCAAAATGGAGAGGTGTGATTTGGATTGGATAATGGTATTATTTTCAACCATATAAATGTTTTTAGGGTGGAAAAAGTTCAATAATCATCTCACAAGACCATTATTAAATGTGCGGTCCAGTTTGGAAATTTTCGGTCTAAAACCTTCCAAAAGAATTTTGAGGAATTAAATTGCCTTTTTTGGGGGTAAAACTTTTCCACTTTAGTGCCATGCATTTTTTTCTATTATACACACATTTCACTTTCCAATTGTTCAAGAATCACCTCAGTTAGAGCCCATATTCAAGATTTATATCACTCATATGTTTACATTCTTGTTTTGGCCATTGTAAATCAAGAGGATGCCACCTCAATCCTCGTTATTCATTGAAAAAGGGCTAGCCATGTGACCATGATGAAAAAGACTCTAAATATTCCATATTGTAACTCTAGTTAAGATTTGAGATATTCAAACCTATCCATTAATAGGATATCATATTGTGTTATAACTGTGCCACTAGGAGCAAAAGGGGTTCCATTATTTTCAAATGCATTTTGTTCCATAGAAGAGCTGAGCAGCCGAGAGGGATATGAAAATATCAAAGAAATATTATTTGTGCACCCTAGTAGCCTACGAGCCACACACCTTACTTCTTTGTACTCTCAACCATTTCATATTAAGATAAAGGGAGTAGAGAAACCTCACCTTCCAATTGGGTTTTCTCCTGAAAGAGTTTCTGAAGTTGTATCTTGTGTCAAATTTTCATTTGTGATTTTTTATTTAATTGTTCTCTATTTTCTTTATAGTTATAATTTTCATGCATGCATACACAATGAACGGTAATTATATAAATTATGATGTAGATTTGCAACTTCTTATGAAGTTTTAATCAAGATCACAAGACACAAACCTACTTTACTGCTCTGCAAAAACCAATTCATAATTTAGAACAATAATCTTAGACATGAAATAAGAAATAACACACATGCACACAATATTTTTCCCAACATAATAGATTTTCTAAAAAACCCAATGCCTTCTTGCATTAATCTAATCAGTAGAGATGGATTACAATTGCTTTTCACAGCATAGAAAATCCTACAAGTGAATAACATATTTATCTGCTCACTGAGAAGTTATGACCCAGACTTAGTCAATTTATGGCTCTACTTGAGCCCCTATCACCTTGTGTCATTCCTTGAGAAATTAGGCCCCTATTATTTAGGAATTTCTCTAAAATGGATTGCACCTTGGGCTTATCATCTAACTGCATGCAACACTTGTACACTCAAGACTAGTCTACAGTTGATGTTACACTACCTTGGAATCTCCACCAAGCCTGGGGAATTCAAATTCTCTGCATGCACTAGTTATTTTTGGTTGATTGATCACTTAACTAGATGATCACTAAGTTTTACTAAAGTCTCACTTCACAACTGACCCTCCACTAGTTCCTCCAATAGTGAGAACTAGTTTAACTGAAAACAATCTAAGATAATTGACCTTGATTGCTACAAATTAGAAATCACACATAATTATTTGAAATATAACTCATCTAAATCGAATTTACTGAGTAAATTGGGTGACATAAGCCATGTCACACAAGTTAACTGCATTCAAGTTGTTTTTTGATGTGGAAATTCAAATTTTCCCAAATTGAGCAAGGCAAAATCAAATTGAGAATTTCTTGCTGCAGTTTTCAATGCTCCCTTTGAGCAAGAAACAGATGATCAACCACCCCTATCCTAAACTGTGGAACTAAAACTTCCCTCTTGACAAAGCCTTTGTAAAAATGTTAGCATCTTGTTCCTCTATCGGAATGTATTGTAGCAACATTATCCACCTTTACACAAATTCCCATAAATGGTGATACGAGATATCTATATGGTTGAATCGATCAAGAAAAATTGGATTCTCAACGAGCTTGATGAAACTATAATTATCAGAGTAAATCAAAGTTGGATCCATCATCTAACCAAACAGTCCCATAAGTATCTATCTCATCCATATCATCTCACATGTTTCTTGACTTGCAGCCATGTATGCTACTTATGTCGAGTTGAGCGCATAGATATTTACTTCCTGTTGTACCAAGAAACTACTACAGACCCAACACTAAAAATTCCACCTGATGTACTCTTTTGGTCTAATGGACTCCCCACCCAATCTGCATCTATGAATCCACACAACTTTACTCCCTCTATTCGTCTGTACCATAGTCCAAACTGGGTAGTGCCTCTGAGGTACCGTAAAACATGCTTATCTTCCTTCCAAAATAATTTGGTTGGCCTAACCATAACTTGGATTAGTTGTTGGACTACATAGCACATATATTGTCATGTGTTCACAAGATACACCAGTGGATCCACTAGCTATGATAAATGGTAGCATCCACTTCTTCACCTGAAGTGGCATCCTCCTTCCTCCAGTTGGTCACTAGAGGTGTCTCCATGGGTTTGCAACTCTCTGTGAAAAATCTCTGTAATATCTCATTTTCATACTTGCCCTAAGAGACAAATAGTTACCCATCTCCTTTCCATACTTTCAATCTAAGGAAGTAATGCATGAGACCCATGTCCTTCATTTCAAATTCTCTTGAAAGTTCCTCCTTGTAAGATCTAATCAATTTTTCATCACCAGTTAAAATTAAATCATAAACATATAAGACAATAATGAGAAATTTACCTTCTACCAAGATGTCATAGAGGTTTACATCCACTTCACTTTTGGTGAAGCCCAAACTAGTGAGATGGTAGTTGATCCTGGTGTAATAAGCTCTGGATGCTTATTTGAGACCGTACAATGCTCACTTGAGTCTGTACACCTGAGACTCTCAATCAAAAGTATCAAAGCCTTTTAGTTGCTTGATTTATACTTCCTCCTCAATAACCCCATTGAGAATTTTTTTTTACATCCATCTGGTGGATTTTCCACACCATCTGCATAGCCAGAGCAAGAATTGATCTAATGTAAGAGTACCTTGATACAAGAGAAAAGGTATCCTCATAGTTAATTCCTTCAAATTGAGATTAAACCTTGGCCACAAATATGGTCTTTTACTTCTCAATGCTTTTGTTTATTTCTTTCTTAACCTTGAAGATCCATCTCAAACCAACAACTGATTTATCTATTAGTCTTAGTACCACTTTCCAAAAAAAATTCTTTACAATGTATTTGTATTCCTCCACCATTGCATCAACCCATACATGTTTCTTTACTGCTTCCTCGAAATAGGATGGCTCAATCTTTACAAGCTTAGTAATTACACCCATGTAGCCATTGTACCGATCTAGTGACCTTCTTTACCCGCACAAATTTGAAGGAGTTCCCACATTCTCCCTCGCATCCTGCACAAGTCTCTCAAATTCCCTAGTTATTTTTATGCCTTATCTGGATGGTTCTGTTTGAGTGGTTGTCTCCACTCTCTACTCCTCAAATTTTGGCTAATCCATAAATTCCTGTAGGCTCCTCCTTTGGAGCTAAAATCTTCTCTTTTGGTGGGATCTGAAGCTCCCTCTCGAGAGAGCACCATGTCACTTTCTCTTCATCAAATTTTACATCCCTTCGCACAACTGTCATTTTGAGGGATAGAAATTACACATGGTTATTGTGAGGATTTTCTATGTAAACCATAAATACCCCCAATTCTAATGTCAACTCAATCTTATCCCTTGATTCTTTGGAGTCATGGTAGTAAACAAAGGCTCCAAAAATCTTGAAGTGAAACACATCCTACTTTCTCCTCGAGAAAACCTCTTCCATTGTAATCATGTCCAAAATCCAATGAGGACTTTGGTTCTGCAAATAGATTGTTTTGTTGAATGCCTCTTCCCACAAATGTAGTGGTAGGCCTTGGTCATGCAACATATCCCTCGCAGCTCCTACAATCATATGGTTCTTTCTCTTAGGGACCCCATTTTTTTGTGTGTTTTGGGTTGTTTTCAACTCTCGTTGAATGTATTCTTTCACACAGGAATTTATGAATTCATTCGACACGTACTCAACTCCATTATCGCTCCTGAGATCCTTCACCTTCTTGTTGGTTTCTTTTTCAATTAGTGCCTTGAATTCTATGGACTTGGAGAATGTCTCATCTTTCTTCTGCATGAAGAAGATCCAACACTTCCGTGAGAAGTCATCAACAGAAAAGACAAAATATTTGTGTCTATCATTGGAGGTCATTAAGAAAGGTCCACAGACATCAGAGTGTATCCTTTCAAGGACTGCATCTGCTTTGTTTTCCTGATCATGAAATGTGGATTGTGTACTTCCCCAAGGTACATCATTTTCATATATCTTGTTGCTCGAGTGCTCCTTTACGGAGGCCTATAGTTATTTGTTGCATAATCTTCAAGGTGACATGATGCAAATGGCCAAGTATTTTGTGCCAAAGTTCACTGACATTGCAACTATGCACCTTCTCTGCCTTAGTTCTCAATGCAACACACTCTTCCACAACTAGCTTATAAAGGTTCTTCACACGAACCTTGATCTGCTTCACCTATATCATGGCTAAGTGTCTTAAGAATTATTTTATTTTGCTAAAGATCACATCATAACCACGACCTTCCAAAAATGCAACAAATATGAGATTTTTCTTTAGGCTCGGAACAAACATGAGATCCTTAAGCTTGAGAGGGGAGCCTGGCTCCCTCTGAAGGGTGAATGTACAAAACTCGGTCACACTGTACTTTCCATTTTCTCCCAGCTCAATGTGCATTTGCAAATAATTTTCCTCCGGGTCACTGAAAATTTCTCTACACCTTGTCATGTGGAACGAGGCACCTAACTCGAAGTACCACACACTCCCCATCACTGTATTTTCCATGCAAGTGATAAGGGTAAAGTCAAGCTCTAACTGCGAATCCAAATCTTCACCTGCTACTACTCTTGAGGTATTCGTGCTTGTATTTTTTTGTGGACATTTCGTGGCATAGTTCCCGAATTCATGATATTTAATTTTGGACAAATATTTTTTCTTGCCCCCTTGGATAGATTCTGGTTTGGTTTGAGATTTCTTCCCTTTTCCCTTCCTTCCCATTCCATCCAATGAAATTTTTTCTTCATCCTTTCCCTTTGATGAAGTCCCATATTTGCTATTCCACCTTATTTCCTCATGTACCAAATCATACCATAAGCATTCCCAATTCGATAGTTTCTCCCTCCTGTTCACCGAATATTGATAGTTATGCTAGATCTTGAGAAGGCCTAGAAGGGATAGGCTTACCAAGTCATCATATGAAACTGTAAAAACAACTTCTGCAAGCTCATCATGAACTTGTGTGAACCTTCTCAAATACTTTTGAATAGTGTCATTCTTCTGCATTTTGATATTTTGAAGTTAATCCTTGAGCATCAGCTTCCTATGGTCACTCCTATTATGGAAAATACTTTTCATTGTCTGCCACATTACATGAGGAGTTTATTTACCATGGAGATTAGTGACAATGTGATATCGTACTCCCTCCAGTATTATTCTCCTCACCTTGGCTACATATTTCTTCCACTAAGAAAGGTTATGGGCTTCAAATTCCATTGATTTTGCAACATTTGTCTTGATGTATTCTAGCAATCCATTTTCATCCAATACTGCCTCCACGCAATCCTTCCATGCGATAAAATTAGAGCTTCCCTCTAAATCATACTCTAGCCTCAGCTCATTGAAGGCCATTTTCTCAGTTCTAAAGAGAACTTGCTACTTTGAACTTCAAATTCGATTCTCCTTAGTGTTTTTTATGTGTTATATTTTTTCCACGATTAGTCGCACACGCGGTGGGTGGGGTCACAGGTGGGGCTATAGCCCCCCCTATAAGTTGCGCCATGCGCAGCAGGGGGGCGGCAGCCCCCCTGTTCGGGGTCCGGGGTAGTGCCCTAGGAAATTTTTTTTGGACCCTATCTTTTGGTGGGCGGACCCACCCATGGTTTTTTGCATGGGTTTGCACATGGTTTTGGGGCATGTTGGTTTTCGGCCCCTGTTATTTTGTAGATCATGTCAAGGGAACTACGGTTGTGTTCTGATCCAGGGTTAATGGATTAGGTTTTATGAGTGCTTTGGCATGTATATATGTTTTGTAACACTAAAATGAATATAATGAAAAATCAGGATGGTAGTCCCGATTTGGGATCCAGGGAAAATTTCTATGTATATTTGTTTTATGTTTTATTCTCTTGCTATTGTTTATTTTCTGTTTTTAATATTTTCTTGAAAATAATTTATGTATAGGGTTAAAACCTACATTTGGTATCATAGATATTTCAGCTTCAAGGGGACACTTTTGCTGTTGAGGGGTTTTTTTCTCGGGCTTGTGGTAGACCCTATTCAGTGGGAGATCTGTGGGATCGATTCTTGCGGTGAAAGAAGATGGCGAGCAGTGGAAAGATAGAGATCAAGAAATTTAATGGTTAGAGTTTTGAGTTGTGGAAGCTAAAGATGGAGGATTTATTGTTGGATAAAGATTAGTGGATCGCGGTAGATTCGGGTACTAAACCAATGGAAATGTCAGATGAAGACTGGAATAAGTTGGATCAAAAGGAAAATAGAACAATACAGTTGTGTGTCTTAGATTCACTATTGTTTAATATATCTGGGGAAGCTACAACGAAGACTTTGTGGGACAAGCTAGAGACTTTGTACCAATCTAAGTCTCTGGTGAATAAATATTTCCTGCAGAAAAAATGTATAACTTGAGGATGAAGGACGAAGACTCAGTGACAGAGAATTTGAATGCCTTCAATACTGTGGTAAGTCAGTTGTTATCTGTTGATATTAAAATCTCATATGAATATAAGTGCATCAATTTGTTGTTTTCTGTACCAGATTCGTGGGACAATCTGGTTATTGCAATAGGTAGCAATATAACTACCTTGAATTTTAATGACATTGTCTTAGCCTTGTTGTCGGAGGAAATGAGACTGATAAATATGGAGGGAAAAAATGGAGATGCCTTCTCTATACGAGGAAGGTCCCAGAACAGAAACAAGAATAAGGTTTCAAGAGGGAGATCTAAATCTATAAGAAAGTTTGTAAAGGTGTGCTGGAAATGTGGAAAGGAAGGGCACTGCAAAAAGGACTATAGATCTAAAGCTCCTAAGAAAGGAAAGGGATCTGATGATGCTCCTTCTGCAGAGGCAAAAACCACCTCAGATGAAGGTGGGGATGTTTATTTGGCTTCTTCTTCAAATACACATGTAGATCATGAGGCATGGTTGATTGACTCAGGTGCATCCTTTCACTTCACTCCCCATAGGGAGTGGTTCTGCGAGTATGAGAAGTATGATGGTGGTGATGTTTTCCTAGGGGATGATAGGAAGGCAAAAATCATAGGACGTGGAAAATTCAAGCTAAATCTGCAAGGTGGAAGGATTACAAAACTTCCTAGTGTTCTGCATATTCCTGCATTAGCCAAAAATCTGATTTTGGTAAGAAAGATGGATGATGTAGGTGTAAAAACGGTTTTCGAGAAAGATACCTGCAAGATGGTTCAAGGAGTACTGGTATTAATGCAGGGAGTTTGGATTGGAACTCTATACAAGATTCAAGGTATCAATGTTATTGATGGGTGAAATAGTTCTGTGGTTCCTGAAAGTGGAGTGGAAAGGCTAGTGGTCTCTGGAGAAAAGACCATGCTATGGCATCAAAGACTTGGACATATTGGAGCGAAGGGCCTTCAGATACTGCATGGAAATGGTATGGTAGAAGGTATGTCTAATTTCTCTCTGGATTTAGATTTCTGTGAACATTGTGTATATGGGAAGCAGAATTGGGTGAGTTTTCGTTTTGGTGCTAAGAGGGTGAACAAGATATTAGAGCTTGTGCACAGTGATGTGTTTGGACCTGTGTCGGTTCCATCATTGGGAAAATATGTGTACTATGTCTCATTCATAGATGAATTCTCAACGAATACATGGATATATTTCTTGAGGAAGAAATTTGAGGTCTTTGATAGATTTAAAGAATTTAAGGCTCTGGTGGAAAACCAGATAGAGAAGAAGATAAAGGTGCTGAGGACAGATAATGGTGGAGAGTTTTTCAAGAATGAATTTGAAGAATTCTGTAAGAAGTGTGGTATAGCACGGAAGAATACTAATCCATACATACCTCAACAAAACGGAGTTGCAGAAAGAATGAACAGAACGCTAATGGAAAAGGCAAGAAGCATGCTCAATGGTACCGAGTTAGGATAGGAATTCTGGGTAGAAGCAGTGGAGACTGCATGTTACCTGGCTAACAAATCACCTTCATTAGTGTTGGAGGATAAGACTCCACATGTGGTATGGATTGGTAAGAAACCCTCTCTTTAACATCTGAAGGTATTTGGATGTGATGCATATGTACATGTTCCAAAGGAGAAAAGGACCAAGTTGGATAATAAATTTGAAAGGTGCATCTTTATTGGGTATAAGGATGGTTTAAAAGGTTACGAGCTTTGGGACACAAAAACAAGGAAGGTTGTGTACAGCTGAGATGTGGTGTTTAGAGAGGTGAAAGATGTTTTTAAACATGAAGTCCTACCAAAGGAAACTGAGAAGATATATTTTGAGCTAAAGGAGGATGAATCATACTCTACTACAGAAGAAGATTCAAAAGAGGAAGAGCCACAAACTCCAGCTATGAGAAGATTAGTTCGGGAAAGAAGGAAACCAGAAAGGTATAGTCCATCTGCTTTCTGTTCAAATTTTTCTTTAACTATAATTGATTATGATCCCAGAACTATCAGGAAGGCATTATATTCAGAGGATGGAAAACTCTGGAAGGAGGCCATGGTTGATGAAATGACATCCTCGCACAAAAATGAGGCATGGGATCTGGTGGATTTCTTGACTGGAAGGAAGCCCATTGGGAGCAAATGGGTGTTTAAGAAGAAGTTGAATGTAGAAGGCAAGGTGGATAAATACAAAGCTTGATTGGTACCAAAAGGTTATTCCTAGGTGCCACAAATTGATTTTGGTGATATTTTTTCTCATGTTGCCAAGGTTATTTCTATTAGATTACTTTTATCTATTGTTGCTGCCTTTGATTTTGAGGTTAAAAAAAAGGATGTGAAGACAACATTCTGCACAGGGATCTGGAAAAGGAGATCTACATGAAGTAACTTGAAGGCTTTATGTTGAAGGGTAAGAAATAACTGGTATGAAGGTTAAAAAAGTTTATGTATGGTTTAAAATGGTCACCAAGGATGTGGTATCAGAAATTTGATACTTATATACGGGGACTTGGCTTCACTAGAAGCAAAGAGGATCACTATGTATATTTTAAATTAACTGGTGACCATGTTATTTATTGGGTCTTATATGTGGATGATATGTTGCTGATTGGAAATGACAAAGAAATTATCGAGGATTTGAAGACCCAATTGTTCTCCAAATTCAACATGAAGGATATTGGTGCTGCAAACTATATTTTGGGCATGGAAATTAAGAGAGATCGGGAAAAGAGGAAGCTCTGGTTAAACTAGAGGAAGTATGTCGAGACAATATTATAGAGGTTCAATATGCAGGATAGTAAACCAATGAAGGTTACTATTCCTATAGGTGTAAAGCTATCTGCTGAACAGTGTCCCAAGACACAATAAGAAGAGGAGGATATGTCTCGTGTTCCATATGCAAGTGCAGTGGGTAGCCTGATGTATGCAATGGTCTGTACTAGACCAAAAACTATAGATGCAGTGGGAATATTGAGCAGGTTTAAGTCAAAACCAAGGAAGGAGAATTGGACAACATTGAAGCAGGTTTTTAGATATTTGTGTGGCACTAGTGATTATGGTTTTTGATATCAGGGAAGACCAGGATTGGGTATAATTTTGGACATCCGTGGTTTTTGTTGGAAATATTGTCATTGATGGCAAAGGAGCACAAAGGAGCAACACCTGAACTAACATTAAGGCAAGGAGCAGCCTCAGACTAGCAACAATGGCAAACAAGGAGCAGAGGTAGCAAAGAAGTAGAATCAGAAAAATCACATAGGCAGAAAAGAAGTAGAAATAGCAGAGATGTAGCGAATACTGTAGAGGCAGCAAATGCAGCAGAGAAGCAGCCGAGACAGTGGAGGCAATGAATGGAGCAGAGACATCGAAGTGGTAGAGACAGATGAATACAATCATATTTGGAAGCAACAATGAGGACCGTAGATTTGGGCAGATCAACGGTGATGATCACATCGGTGGAGATTAAAAGCACAAACCGCAAGGTATATCGAGTAATTATTAAGGACTTCGCATGCTAAGTTAAATATTTTGTGATGTGAAGCGGATAAGGGACACATCATGGCACGATGCAATATCACAAATTGCACAAAATAGAGATAACCACTAAGTTAAACACGTATAAGTTGTGAAAAATGAAGTGCGGGAAATGACGTGTCGATGACGTAAAGGTGACATGGCAAGCTGACTTGGCATATGACGTGGCCCTAACACCACAGATTGCAGGAATTTATGATGATGTGGCAAGGTGACATGGAAGTGACATGGCAGGGTGATGTGGCAATGATGATGTGGACCTCTCCTGCATACCACACATCGTAGCGCTTAAAGGATAACAGTAAGATGACCACAAGTTAAGTTTAAAATTTTGTGATGTGAAATGGAGGGACATGTGTCGCCCCTGGGCAACATCGCATCCCTCAAGAAATAGGATGTAACTTCAAGACATCGCAATTTAGGTTGTTTTGGTTGCGATGTGGTAAGGAACAAGAGACGCGATGCAATGAAGGGAGTGCACGTGGCAGCACCGTGCACGAGCACTTATCGCATATCGCATGGTTTTATGGTTATCTCTAATAGTAAAGTGGGAAACCTGCAGGCAAGTAGTTGCGATGAGATGTGATCGGTTCAAGATATAGTGGGACCCTCCAGCAAGGAAATCCATCATATTTGCATTGATTTGGGGTTTATGCATTTGTTTGGACTCATATATGTTATGTGAATATTATATGCGCCATGTTATAAAGTATACATTGTTTGATTAGAAAATGTATGTATGTTGATAAAACACAGATTTGTAATCCACCATGTGTATAAAGGGAGTTGTATGTGGGCCATATCCCACAAGTCACAAAGGAATGATTTGAATGCAAATCAAAGGACCAGGAGCTTGGGCAAAATAGTGTTGCGGAAGTAAGGCAGATGAAAAGGCTGAACGTAGAAGAAAAGTCACAAGTAATAATAGAAAAGGGAAGTTATACAGTAAAGTTGGAATATAGCGGCAGAAACAAAAAAGACATAAGGACAACAGGCAAAAGAGGAAAAACACACAGCAAAGCTAAGAAGCTGAAAGGGTTGAGTAAATAGTTGATTGTAAATGTAAATATATTATTGATTTTATATTGTTTATGATGCAAAGTCAAGTTTCTGTAGGCAAAGAAAAGCTCCGCTATAATACTGAAATTAGTACATATTGTTATATTATCCTGAATGTGTTGAGCAAGAAAATGAGAAGGGGGAAGGCAAAGAGTCATACATGTTCATTCATATTCCCATATGGAATGCAAAAAGCTATAAAGTGATCTCTATAAATGAAGTCATTGTTATATACATAGAGGAGTTAGAGAGTGGAAGAATCGGAATAAGAAAGAGCATATAAAGAAGTTGTGTAGATCCAGAGATGATATAAGGCAAATATGAAGCTAGAGGACAGTAGTGGAGAAGGAGTAGAATAGAGTTTATATCCAGGTAAATTAGCATATATTTTCATTTTAGTGTGAGGAATTTGGTGCTTCCATATCAAGTTGTAGCTTGATAGATGTCCAATTGTAGTTGGCTAAGGTAGGAGCCTCCTATAGGTTGTAGCCTATAGAAAATAGATGGGAGTTGGAGCTTCCTTGCAGGTTGTTGCTTGCAAAATTGAGGTAGTAGCCTCCTGTAGGTTAGAGCCTATATAAAATCAGTGGTGAGAGGGAGTTGGAGCTTGCCTTTGCATCACAATAATAATAATATGTGGTTTTCTCCCTTATGGGTTTCCACTTATATCTGTTGTCTATGTGCATTATGATTATGCGTTTATATTCTGTATTTAATCGACTTAATACCTATTTCTCACATATTAATATTTTTGTTCCATTATACATTAAGTTGATCATGAAATGAAGGTGTAAATAAGTGTAAAAGAAAGTTTAAAAGACCTTGAATGCATTAAACTGATTCACCCCCCCCCCCCCTTCCCAGTTTAACTAAGGATTCAACAATTGGTATTAGAGTAAGTTCCTTCAATATCATTTTAATAAATGGAAGGAGATCCTAGGTCCCCATGATGGCTAGCCTAGAAGGATGCTCAAAAAATAAAGCCCCATTTTTTACTGGCACAAACAATGCTTTCTATAAAATAAGAATGGGGACATACATAATGTCTCTAGGAAGGGAAGTTTGGGATATTGTGGAAGAAGGATATGCTCCAAAGGATATTGATAGAAAAATATGCCAAAAAAAATTTCATAGCCAATGAAAAATGCATGAATGCACTTTTGAGCAGTCTATGTGAGTCTGAATTTATCAAGGTAATGCACAATGTGACTGCCAAATAAATATGGGATACATTGGAAAGTATCCATGAGGGAGATAAAAAGGTGAAGGCGGCCAAACTGCAAGCCTATAAAGCTCAGTTTGAAAATGTAAAAATGAATGAAGAAGATGTAGCCAACTTCTTCTTAAAGGTTGCAGAAGTTGTGAATAACATGAAAGCTCTAGGAGAAACCATTAAAGAAAGTGTAATTTTACAAAAGATGTTGAGATCTTTACCATCCAATTTTAACCCTAAGGTTTCTTCCATAGAAGAAATAACTAATTGGGAAACATTGACCATGAACCAATTGCTTGGAAACTTGACAGTCTATGAGATGAGACTTCCAAAAGGGAAGTCAAATGTGAGGGAGGTAGCCTCTAAGGCAGATAAGTGCAAAGAAGAAAAGGAAGATACCTTCTCCTACTCTGATGAAGAAGAGGCCAAATTTGTCAAAAGATTAGATAGAGGCACAAGAAAGTGTAAAGGTAAAATTCCATTTAAATTATCTAACTGTGGAAGAGTGGGGCACTATGCATCTAAATGTCCTCATATTAAAATGGAGAATCAGTCAAGAGGGAAACAGGAAACCAATTTCAGAAACAGTCCAAAAGGGAACAGATTTAATCAAAGATCATTCTATGTTCAACAAGACAATAGTGCATTTGAGAGCTCAGATGACTCCCCCAATGAAGAGGGAACATCAAAATTCATTTTGATGGCCAAGAAAGTGCTTGAGGAAGATCTCCTTGAATTTGAAGATGAAGGTGAGGCAGATCTTGAGGGGGAGCTAATTAGTGCCCTAGACGAAATAAAAAGATTCAAACTCAAGTGCAGAAAACAAAAATAAATTCTCCTAAAATATGTAAAAGAAGAAACAAATTCAGAAAACCTCATTCAGTTGAAAGTAGAACTTGAAGAAGGCAAGAAGGTGGAAGACATTCTACTAAAGCAAATTAAAAATAAAATTCTGGAGCAAGAGAAATTGGAAGAAGAAGTAGTTGTTGGGAAAAAAACTGAGAGCGGGGGGGGGGGGGGGGGGGTGAATCGATGTAGAACTAGGTAATTTAACTTTTTCTTTACTGAATTCCATACGCGGCTTTGATGAACTCAACTCACGTATACACACGCATATACCAAAAGAAACTTGCATATACTGATATAATTTCATTGTTAGGAAAACATTTCATAGTCAATATTTAACTCATCTTATCAGTCATGCATCTATTAGTTAAGCAGTAAATATGTGTAGTAACAGCGGAATAAATCATCACACAAGAGCAACACACATGAACACCAAGATTTAAGGTGGAAACCCAATTTGGGAGAAAACCACCACTGTTGTCGTCTCTGTCTTCAATATTTATTATATGAAAAATTGCTTACAATATTGTACTAATGCAAACTCATATCAGTACACAGGCATCTACCTGCAGAAGGCTGTAACCTTCTCTCGTTTTCCAGCTGCAACTGGAAGGGAGCTACAACCCCCCGATCTCGTTTACCAGCCACTAATGAAAGGGAGCTTGAACCCCTTGATCAGAACACCAGATTCTATTGGCAGGAAGCTTCTACTTCTCTCAGAATCACTACAGACCACGTTTTATCAATTTTCATACTGGATCACATAGCTTTAGCACAACCCTTCCTAAAGATAAACAACAATAAACTTCACCCAATACATTAAACCAAACAATGAGATCACTATAATCAGAACACTGTAATAACCATATTTCAGAATCAGTATGCAAAATCAAATTGAACCCTGAACATTAATTATCTCAAAAAGCATAAGCTACTTTGCTTCACTAAACCTACGTGTATACGCACTTTCCTTAACACCAACATGTGTATAGATCTATGAATATTGTTTTTCAAAATATGATTAGTCTTTGATCCAGATCTAAGGATTTTAGTCAGATATCTTTTCAAAATTATAGAACCCTTGATCAGTCAGTCATCATAACACATATTTACCCACTCATTGATCATATTTGTACATGATCAACTTAGCAACATATGCAAAAATCAAGCAACCCAGATCTACATGAAGACTTCATTAACAGACAACAGAAAAATAGCAGCAATAATAGAAAACCTCTACAATAAGCTTCAGAAAAACCTAACTTCCATACGTGCCTTTTATGAAACAAATCCACATATATACACGTTTTTACTAAGATGAACTAGCGTATAGATCTATAAATATTAATTTTGCAGAATGTTTCAGATCTATAGAACTTACCTGGAATTCTTCGTTTCACTTCAGAAAACACGCACCAGGTCTCAGATCTAAAAATATCTTGAATGGATCATGCAAGAACATATTCATTTCAAGTCTAGAGATCTTGATCCTTCAATTTATCCAAGGGTGCATCATAAATTTAGATTCATCAATAAAACAGAGTTCATCCTATGCAGATATACTTCAGAGAGAAGTATTTAATGATAGCCCTTACACATGCACACCTTTGCACTATGATCTTCTTCTCCTTATATAGATTTAGCCTTTACCAATAGCATCAGTCAAAACCACACAGCTGCCGATGGAATTCTTGGAAGAAATCAAATAGACGACATGGCACTCAATCTTGTGGGCTAATACCATGGTAATTCCCCCTGGTATTATCTTTTTGGAGCAAAAGGCATACAAGACTTGGATCTTTCTTATCCGCATGTATACGCGACTTGGCCTGAAAAAACCTGCGTATAGAATATTCAATATGAATATTACCAAATCTTCTGCTAGACATTACACATTTCTTCTGATGGACTCCTGAGCTTCTACTGAAGACATATACTCCATCTTTTACCAGAGAGTTTCCATCAAGGATAACATATTAAGACATAGGAATCATATTTCCAACAACATCCCCCTTTGGATTTGATGGCAACCACGATGGTGTCTGATCACCACAATAGATAGATACATTGAACATAACCATTATTCAAACACTTTAAACACCCAAAATCCTCTCCCCCTTTGACATCAAGAGCAAAGGGCACTATTTTGACCATGCTCCCCCTGAGTGCATGTTGAATCTTCAGATATTTTCAATGAAGTACATGATTCTATAACTCAACCAAGTATGACCTTTCCTATCACCAAGGACTCATACTTACATCAATGATCCAACCAAGTGGAATTACGTTTTTGACTCAACTACCCAACCAAATGGGTTTACAAAGTACAAAAAGTCCTTACATGACTGAATAGAACAATTTACATCATGGATGTCAACATCCCTTTTTCATCAAATTACAGAAATGATATTTCATTAATAGGACCAAGAGATCTCAAGAGAGAGATCATATATTAAAAACCAATCAGATAGCCAACAATGCAACCTTTTCAGCAAGATAGGTGCTCCCCCTAAGCTGATGCATCCTGAACATTTTCAACAACCAATTCATCAAAGCATATTCATCAAAGAATGATACAGAAATATGAATGTTGGAACAACAACAGAGATTACCCAACCACTGGTCTTAGCGCTGACCTGGAGAAATTTTGTTAGTAAAACACATACGTGTTTTTATGCATAGAAATTCGCGTATATATGTGATTATTCTTTATGAAACCAGCGTATCAAATTTAAACTTCTGAAATTAAGCATATGTGATCAGAGAGGCAAAGAAAATTCTAGCTTTTGTCTGAGATATTCGAATGTTTCCCTAGGAAGAGGTTTTGTAAATATATCAGCAACTTGTTCTTTAGAGGGAACATACTCCAATTTAACCTTTTGTTCAAGAACTTGTTCACGTAGGAAGTGATACTTGATAGGAATGTGCTTGGTCTTGGAATGCATAACAGGATTCTTTGAGACACTAATGGCACTTGTATTATCACATAAAATGGAGATGGGAGGTGAACATTTTATTTGAATGTCTTGTAGAGTTTTCATCATCCAAAGGATTTGTGTGCAACATGATGCGACAGCCACATATTCTACTTCTTCTATAGATAAGGCAATATAACTTTGTTTCTTGTTGAACCAAGATACTAATTAGGGCCCCATGTAGAATGCACCACCACTAGTGCTTTTTCGATCATCAACATTTCTAGCCCAATCTGCATCTGTGTAAGCATGAAGAGTGAGATTGTTGGATCGATGGGCCCTGACCCAAGTTCAGAGGTTAAGGTTTACCAACAAACGCCTATACTACTGGCCCTTTTGGCAGTGACCGGCTTGCGCAGGCCAAAGTCTCACCCGAAGTAGTATGGAAGGGTGCTGGAACTAGGTTTCCGCACCCTGGGAGAGGTTAGGTAAGTCAAGCAGAACTGCATTCACCCTTATAGTTACCAGATCTTATATCACAGAGCCCTGATCTACTGATATCCTTCGCACCCACGTGCGCAATACCAATTATAATCACATTAACTAATAGATCATATACTTATAGAACGTTACCACAACTATTAGACAAAGCATAACAGAACAGATCCAGATCGCAGCATAAACAAGCAACACAAGTACTTTTGCATCTTAACTCAATAACATAGAAGCATATATACTCAATCAGATACCATAGATTCACATCAGCAATAAGTCCAATAGACTCAGATATTCCAACAGCCTTTTGCATTCATTAATCCTTCAGATTCACTTACAATACCCCAAAACCCAACCTGCGCACACAGCAGCAAGGTTTGCCCACAACAGAACAAAGGATCTCCACACACACAGCCAGTAGGAGTCCTTACCCAACCAACCCTATAGATCTAACAGTTCGCACGTAGCATCAATTCCCAAATCATTCCTACCTATCAACTCTAAAAGGTTCAACTATTTATACTACCTTAGCCTACGCATCCAATGGTCCGTAAACTGTGGTTTGCGGACTCTTGGTCTACCCTTCACCCACTTAAAATACATTAGGGGCTTTGACCCACCCCAAAACCCCTGCGTTAGAATAAATATACTCAAAAGTATACAAAATGGACCAGATTCTCAGCTTTGTAGGAGACCCTGTTCCAACAGTCCCCAACACAATCTTGTGACTCGTCCCGAGTCACTATGATGGTGGGTTCTCCACCTGCCTTTGTACGGCTACTCCAACCATATATTCATTTGATCCGATACAGTTTGAGTTGACTACCATTGACGTAGCCTGGTAGTATATCACCGCACACGGTAGCTAGCATAACAGCTCTGCCATCCGTGATTTCCTTAACTGTGTAGGGACCAAGCCAATGTTGCTGAAAATTTCCTGGATGCTTTACAAACTAGCTATCGTATAAGAGGACCAATTCCCCTCTGCAAATGTCTTTTGGAAAATATTTCGATCGTGCCAGACTTTATCGCGGGCCTTCTGGACCTGCTGATGGAAATTCACAAGAAACCGATCTTCCTCCAAAGCCATAAGTTGCGCTAATCAATCCTCCATGATGTCAAGTTCTGACATGTTCGTAAATGCTGCGATGCACAGACTAGGAACAATATACTCCATGGGCATAATAGCCTCTTTACCATAAACCATCTTGAAAGGGGTATTTCCTATTAGCTTCTTGCAAGTTGTTCGATAGGCCCAGAGGACCGATGGGATGCACACGTCCCAATCACTGTGATCAGCTTTGCATACCTTTGTCATCACTTTCTCCAATATTTTATTAAAATCTTCAACCACGCCATTTACCTGGGGGTGATATGGTGTGCTCTTTGCATGATGGATCTGGAACTCCTTAGTCAAAGCTTAGATTTTTTCATTAACAAAGTGTGTACCTCTGTCGCTCATGAGGATCTTCGAACATCCAAATATGGTCAGGATTTGTTCAAAAATGAAATGTGCAGTGGTATCCACAGTAAAATCCTTTATTTCCTCTGCTTCATCCCACCTAGTTATATAATCAGTGGCAGTAATAATGTAGCGCGCACTTGTCTTCTTCCCTGGTAGGTTGATAGGCCTTATGAAATCGATAGCCCACTTATCAAATGCTTGTAGAGCCATTTGCGGTTGAAGGGGAATTTCATTTCTGTGGGATGGCCTCCCTGTTCGTTGGCACGTATCGCAGGCTTTATAATAATCATGGGCATCACTATGCAGGGTTGGCCACCATAGCCTAGTTGTCAAGATCTTTTGCACCGTTGCTTTCCCTGCGTAGTGACCTCCTGCTACCAAGTCATGAGAATTTGTCAAGATACCGTACCGTTCATGCTCCAACACATATCGCCGCAATACTTCATCTACTCCCATATTATATAAATGACCTGCGATAATGGTAAAATTTGTTTCCTGGGTGACTAACTCTTTCTTTTGTTGTACAGAGTACTCTGGAGGTGTCGTCCAAATAGTGAAGAATTGAATGATATAAGTGAAGTGTGCATCTACTACCTTACTAGAAAATAGTTGCGCATCAGGAAATATAGCTTCTAGGTCAGTTGGCTCCTCGCCACTCTCTATTTGGGACAAGTGATCTAGCCCAACATTCAACTTTCTCGGCTTGACAATGATTTCAAAGTCATACTCCTGAAATAGTAGAAGCCATCGGCATGTTTTTCCCCCCAACACAAGCTTATTTACCAGGTATTTTAAAGTTGAATGGTCTGTGAACATTTTGAAGTGCCCTCCTAACAAGTAATGCTGATATTTCTGCAAAGCGTAGACCATGGCCAATCCCTCCCGCTCTGTGGTGGATTAGTTGCATTCCGCACCAGAGATTTTCCTACTTGCAAAGGCAATTGGATGTTCAATATATCCTTCTCCCGGCTGCGTAAGGAAAGCCCCGAGAGCAATGCCCAACACATCAATGTGAACATGAAATACCTTCTCCCAATCAGGAAAGATGAGAATAGGTGCCAAGACCATTTTTTCTTTTAGTAACTCAAAGCTTTTTTGGCGCTCGTCATTCCAAAAGAACGAGACATCCTTCTTGAGAAATTTTTCTATAGGGGTAGTAATCAGTGCATAGCCTTGAATGAATTTCTTGTAGCAGCCTGTGTGTCCAAGGATCGAGTGCAGTTGTTTCTCCATGGTTGGTACTGGTAATTTTATGATAACTGCAATTTTGGCAGGATCCACCATCATTCCTTGCCGAAAAACTATGTGGTTGAGCAAGATTCCGAAGGGTACGCAGAAGATACACTTCTTGATATTTAGGGAAATATGGTGCTTCCGGAAGGCATCCAACATCATGCCCAGGTTTGATACATGCACCTTTACTAGGCTGAAGATAGTCCAATCATCGAAATACACCTCAAGGAAATTGTGGATGAATTCCTTGAACACTACGACAACGACCTGTGAGAAAATAACAGGGGCATTTTTTAGTCCAAATGGCATGACAGTATACTAAAAATATCCCCACTCAGTGGCAAATGTGGTTTTGCTACGGTCCTCAGGTGAAATTCTAATCTGATGGTATCCTGAGAACCCGTCCGTGAAGGAGTATGCCTCCTGTCCTCCCACGCTGTCTGAAATTTCGTCTGAGAATGGTGTCAAGAATGGATCATGAACACAGGCATCGTTCAACTTGCGCAGGTCCACACAGATCCAAACCTCCCCCTTAGTTTTTTTCTCCTGAACCACCATTGGATTGATCCAGTCTGACTGTTCAATAGGTTCAATGATACCTACAACAATCATTTTATCAAGTTCTTCCTTGACCTTCTACTTATATTTGGGGTTCAACCTATAAGTTCACTACTTTCTGGGGCACGCATCGGGTTTGAGAGTGATATGCATGACCCCTAAATCCCCCATGATCCCCTTCAGCTCTGAAAACTTTGTCGAGAACAAGTCTTGGTATTCTGTAAGTAAATTGGCCACTTTGCCTACTATATCCTCATCCCAGTAGTCCCCAATCTTAGCCAACTTAGGGTTCTCTTTCGTCCCAATTTTTACTTCGCGCAACTTGAGAGGCTTAGTGACATCCACTTCTTGTAGTGGAGGCCCTGCAATGGTGCGATCCCCTTCCGACTCCAGGATAGAGACAGACCACAGATCATCTTCACCTTCCGCCCTTGCCAAGCTATGGAAGTTGACAATATCCTGCATCTGTGTTTCCCATGTTGGCGCCCTGAATATTGCAAAGGAGCCAGCTTTTCCGAACACAAATGTATCTATGTCCTGCAGAGATTTTTCAAGTGCCTTGGAACCCCCAATCAGTCCGAATGTTCCTATGAAGTCATTCTTTAGAGTTTCCCAATGACGGGTGCGTTGATGTAGCTCCACATCCAGGTACCATGCAGTAGTGATTGGACCCAACGCATGAATGAATAAGTGAACCCATTATTCTATAGTTCAGTCGCCCCACGCCTTTATCCATGCAACCAAGTGTTCACGCGGATCCCCTGGGCCAAGGAACGTCTTGACCCACACCATCGGAGTCTCAAATCGTAGGAGCATCATGTCCTGACACTCCTCCCAATCCTGGAATGCTCCCTTATGCATATCCCACTATCGTGCAGGGGTTGCACGCATAGTTAGGTTAAGGGCCCATAACCTTCATTCTCTAGGAACCTCGACTTCGAATGTTCATAATAATTCCTTAATGTCATCAGAACCATTAAAATGGGGTAGTTATCTTAACTCTGAGGAAATGCAACGAAAGTCCTTTATGACTCCAAGGCATTGCAGTGCAGAGACATCATGTAACTAGTTTTTCCAATTCTTTATCTCCCCATTGGAGTCAGAGAAGCATTCACTATCCTTTTCCCAGCAGATTACTCTGTCCGCCATGGGGTTGATCCAAGATTCATCCCACGCAGTCAACTTATAGATGTGATCCACATCCTAATTTTCGCGCACCGGCTCTGTGTAATAGCCGCCTTCTGCAAGATATAATGGTACTATCACCCTTGTACCATTATTTTCAAATACCATGATTCTCTTCTTTAGGTTAATGATGCCTCCCATATCGATGGCCCAATCCAGGCTTAGGAGTGTAGGGTAGGGGTCTGCATCTTCTACAACCTGAATTACTTCAAAATCAGCCCGGACCTTGACCCCTATGATATCTACCACGATCTTCGACAGTCTCCCCAAGGGTATGATCTTCTGCTGATTGGCCATATGCAGTTGGATAGTGGACCATTCAAGCCTAGGTTCCCCCACTTGTTTCCAAGTCTGTTTAGGTAATACATTCGCATCTGATCCTAGGTCCAAAATAACCTAATCCATCTTGTAATCGTCGATCTGTGCGGTCAACCGCATCTCCCTACCAGTGCGTTTCTTATATCTATATAGTTTGTGTACGTCCTTGATTTCCGGAGGGAGTATAGGTCATGTTGCGCAGCTATCTATTAATGCCTGAAGGTTTTCCACAGCCTTTGGGTTGCGCAACAGCTTCATACATGCCTGTAAAAAGGGTTTGACCTCCTCATCCACCTTGAGGTCTCCCGGCGGCTGCGAAGTAGATGCCTCTGCCTCAGCAAACCCTTTATGAGCTACGAAAAATGTTTATTTTTCCTTTTTTAGATCCAAACCTTCCTGCTTGATAATTGCTTTTCCGATCAGAGGTTCAGACGCAGTCTTCTCCCCAGGTCCCCTAGTGGCCATCCCACTGCATGTTACGAAATTCACGCTTGGATCTTTGTCTCGCAGTTCAGCCTTAACCCTCTACACATTTTGCGTAGGTATCGATTGTTTCTCCTACATATTTGATATCAAGATTGGACAGTCTTCAATTTCATGGTCCAGCTGTCTGCAATACCAGCAGGACTGCCTTGTAGGGTTTGGACAGTCCCTGGCAAAGTGTCCTACTTCTCCATAGTTATAAAAGATTAATTGTCCTTGTCCCCGACCTGCACTCCCACCTCTTCTACCTCCCCTGCCCCTAGTTGGGGAGCCACCTGTGCTCGAGAGGGATCTTGGTGAGGATGGATCCAACTGTACCCTATAGAGGTTCCCTCAATTGATCAACAAATCATACATCTGGAAATTATGTTCATCATGTCCTACCGACCTGCAGAACCTGCACCATTGCTGCTTTACTTGTGGGACATACGTAGCAAGGCAGGGGCAGTGATTTGTGTCGTGCAACCATGTAACGCGACAATCATCGCACCATAGCACCGACCCACTTGATCCTGCAACTTCCCTAGGGTGCAACGGACTAGGTCCCCTGGCCTGTATATAGTCTTCTAATAGAGGGAAATTATCCTTGGTGTGACCATTCGTCCTGCATCGTATGCACCATATTTCAAGGCTAGCCTCTTCTCCTCACTCCTTTCGCAGATTTTGGATATCCATGTGCATCGCCTCCAATTTTCCTTGGATTTGTTGGACGCCCAACTGGGTATCATCTCTAGGTGCAGCTTCTAACTTCATAGTGACCTCCAGGGCTTTCTCCCGCGACTCGAAATTTTGGTGACCCAGAGGTATGCGCAGGTGAGGCAGAAGCATATAAATGAACCATTTCGTGTCTTGACTATCATCATACTGAAATCCTCCTTATCTGATCACCTTCATCAGTTGCTGATCAGCCTCCCACACAGACTCAGAAGGCCCTGGCTTGAAATCCTTTAGATCAATCACTATTTGAGAGTAGTACTTAGGCTTCTTGAACTGTTGCTTCAAGGCGTTCTTAATATCTTAAATGGTTGTGTTCGAATGCTGGCTGATGTATCCCATGAACCAGTCCAAAGCTCTTCCTTCGAAGGCAAGGGATAGTTGTGCCCTCTTTGCCACATCACTAGCTACGTTTTGCGCAGTCCATACCAATTCTGCGACAAAACAGAACAGATCCATTTCTTCATATCCCACACCCTTAAAGGTAGGAAACTTCATGTGCACATCCATGTCATCTTCCGGTGGTGGCGGAGGTGTAGGTGAATTCTTACCCCTATGCTTGTTCGAAAGTGGTGTGGCTGGAGGACTCTATGCAGCTGCTTCTCTGACCGAACTATAGACAGATCTATCTCCTTCTTGGTTGGTCCGATAGTATTTTCCACTTCGTGTCATACTCCCGTCCAAATTAGAGGTCATTCATTCGATGTGGCTACACAGAATACTCTTTTCGCACAGCAATATCTTAATCAGCAATGGTAAGGTCTTCATAAACCTACCCCGGAAAACCTTGAAGAATCTTCAATTTGCTTCAGAGTAGGAGACAAAATGATCGATGGAAAATTCTAACATGAACCCTCCTAGCACATTGTCCACCCAGTGATCCACCATGCGATTGATGGTGTTATCAGCCTTCTCTAACTGCTTGAGCAATTCTGGGGTCCACTGTGTGACCTGTTCGTCCTTCCAAGACTTCTGAAATTCAACCAACCTTGCGAGCCACTCCAGGAGCTCTATCGCAATTGTTACAAAGAAGATCTCATAGATATCCATGAAAATATACTTATTCTTCCACTCTTCTGTGGTCAACCTCTTGCTACGTTTTTCTTTTACTGTGAATTCCTGAACTTGCCGTTCAAACCATTCATCAATTTCTTTTCTTTCAGGTTTCTAATACAACCTTGGCATTAATCGATCCCTCTCTCAAAATGCTCCTGGTCCCAACAACGGAACCATTTGTTGGCTCGAGGGGTTCTGACCCAGGTTTGGAGGTTAAGGCTTGCCAACAAACCCCTATACTATTGGCCCTTTTAGCAGTGATCAGCTTACGTAGGCCAAAGTCTCACCTGAAGCAGTATGGGAGGGTGTTGGAACCAGGTTTTTGCACCCTGGGAGAGGGTAGGTAAGTCAAGCAGAGCTGCGTTCACCCTTATAGTTACCAGATCTTATATCACAGAGCCCTGATCTACTGATATCCTTCGCACCCACATGCACAATACCAATTATAATCACATTAACTAACAGATCATAGACTTACAGAACATTACCGCAGCTATCATACAAAGCATAACAGAATAGATCCAGATTGCAGCATAAACAAGCAACACAAGTACTTTCGTAGCTTAACTCAATAACATAGAAGCATATATACTGAATCAGATACCACAGACTCACATTAGCAATAACTCCAATATACTCAGAGATCAACATTCTTTGGATACCATATACCAAAGTCTTGAGTCCCTTGTAGGTATTTGAATATTATTTTTACAGCCTAAAGATGAGACTCTTTTGGATTAGCTTGGAATCGTCCAACAATCCTGACAGCATGCATGATGTCTGGTCTTGTCCCAGTTAGATATAACAGACTTCCAATCATGGATCTATATTCAGGTTGATTCACCATGGGAGAATCATCATGAGAACTGAGTTTACATCCAGTTACCATTGGCGTACTCACAAGTTTGTAGTCTTCCATCCCATACTTCTTCATAATTTTCCTAAGATATTTTTCTTGTGATAAAAATATGCCATATGTTCCTTGTTACACTTGTAAGCCAAGAAACAATGTTAGTTCCCCAAGTAAAGACACTTCAAATTCTTGCTGCATAACAGAAGCAAATTTTTGACTCATGGACTCTTCATTACTGCCAAAAATGATGTCATCAACATATACAACTACAATCAACAGTTCATCATTCTCTATTTTTGTGTATAAGTTACGATCAACAGATCCCTTTGTAAAACCTTGTCGATGAAGATATTTGTCAAGATGATAATACCATGCCCGTGGAGTTTGTTTGAGACCATATAAAGCCTTTTTAAGTTTGCAAACAATTTTTTCATCATTTCCCAGAATGAATCCTTTTTGTTGTTCTATATAAACTTCTTCTTCTAGATCCCCATTGGGAAAGGCAGATTTAACATCCATTTGATAAACTTTATTTGTTGAAAACTTGAAAAAGCAAGAAACATTCTTATGGCTTCAAGCTTAGCTATAGGAGCAAATGTTTCTTCAAAGTCTATACCTTCTTGTTGAGCATACCTTTTACAAACAAGTCTAGCTTTGTTTCTAATAACATCTCCATTTTCATTTTACTTGTTTTTGAATATCCATTTTGTTCCAATCACATTTTTATTGTGAGGTCTTGGAACCAATTTTCAAGTATGATTCATTTCAATTTGATCAAGTTCTTCATTCATGGCTTGAATCCAACATTCATCTTTGGTAGCTTGATTGAAATTATGTAGTTCAATAGTGGATAGAAATGTCGGATAGATAGGAGATACTACAAGAGTTCTTCTTGTTTGGACACTTGATCCCTTTTCTCCCAAAATTTGAGATTCTGGATGATTCTTTTGAACATACCTGGATGGAGCCTTTTCAGATAGATCTACTTTTGGTGCTTCATTGGGTTCATCTTCTATATTGTTTCCATTTGGTGTAGGAAGATATACATCGTCATCGTCTTCATTTGTTGTTGGTATTTCCCTTTTAGGAGATGAGAGAGACTCATCAATTACAACATCAATACATTCAAAAATTTTCCGAAGTCTTTTATTATAACATTTATATGCTTTACTTCTAGAAGAGTAACCAAGAAATATTCCTTCATCTGCTCTAGGCTCAATTTTACCAAGTTTTTCATCATTGTTCTTTATAAAACATTTGCTTCCGAAAACTCTAAAATGATTTACGGTGGGAAGATTTCCATACTAGAGTTCATAAGGAGTTTAATCACTGTTCACCCGAATGTGAGCCTTGTTTAGAATATTAACTGTAGTATGTGTTGCTTCTCCCCAAAAGGTATCGAGACTTCTAGATTCATCAAGCATAGCCCGAGCCATTTGTTGAACTGTTATATTCATCCTTTCTGCCGCGCCATTTTATTACGAGGTTCCAGCTACAGAAAATTGTCTTTTTATGCCATGATGTTCACATAAATCAAAGGATTCATCTGATATATATTATCCTACTCGGTCGATCTAAGAAATTTGATTTTTAGATCTAATTCATTTTCAACCAAAGCTTTGAAGATCTTAAATTTTTCAAATGCCTCATCTTTATGTTTCAGTAAACCGATCCAACACATTCTAGAGAAGTCATCAATAAATAAAATATAGCAGTGTTCTCCATGAGGTGACTTTTTCCTTACAGGACCACATAGATCAATATGTATAAGTTCAAGAGGCTTACTTGCTGATCCTTCTTTAGCATTGAATTGCACCCTAGTTTTCTTACCAAATTGGCATGATTTGCATATGGTACTTTTAGGTAGAGTGATGCTGGGAAGATCACGAACCGCTTTGAGTCTGCTAGATTTTCTTATTTGAGAGAAGCTCATATGTCCCAACCTTATATGCCATAACCAATTTTCTGAATATTTACCCAAGTAGCATTGTTCTTGGCCACCTTTCAACACATACAGATTGCTTGGTGTTCTAGTTCCTTTTATTACCGTTTTTCCTGTGTCAAGTTCACATACTATACATTCTTTTGGACTAAAGACAACTTAATTTCCTTGATCACACATTTGAATCACACTTAATAGGTTGTGCTTTAATCCATCCACATACATAACATTATTATCTTTCACCTTTTCTTTTAGAAAAACATAACCTTTTCCTTTAATGACAACAGGAGAGTCATTTCCAAAAGTAACATTCTTTTCTTTCTCTAGAGCATTGTATGAAAGGAGTTTATTTCTATCACCTGTAATTTGTTTTGAGCATCCACTATCAATGTACTATTGATTCTCTTCCCCTTCTGCAAATAAAGCTATGCCACAACTTTCAACCTGTAAGTCCTTCTTTCTCCAAACCTTGGAATTTGAAGGTATATGCTCTTTTGGCTGAAATTTTCTCCTGCATTCAAATTCTTCATGACCAAAGTTATTGCAATAAGCACATTCAATTTAATTTTGAAGAGGAGAAAAGTTTAAGTATTCTTCTTTATTCCGGTCTCATTTCTTTGCTTTCTTGCTTCTCTGGTCATGATGGTTTTGTATGCAACACATTGAGCAGCCTTATGATCAAAATTATGACAAGAGAAACATTGTCCATTAAAGAAGAAATTTTTGCGATCATGAAACTTTCTGTTTATGTTTACCTGCTAATTGATATTTCTATTATTTTTCTTCCTTGTATTAAAGTGGTCATGCTTTACCTGTGCAGTTTCTTTGTTCTTTTGCTGAGAGACAGAATGTTGTAGGTTGGCTTTAGCTGCATTTTGATAGCTTGGTGCTGAAGACTGGGATGATTCTCCAATATATCCAAGACCTGTATTTATAAGAGGAGAGCATTGTACCTTGATAATTTCAGCTAAGGTTTCAGATCCTTTAGAAAATCTAAGATTTAAAGTTTTCACTTTCTCAATTTCCTTTCTTAGACTTACTATTTCACATTCTAATTTCTCATTGTGCTTCTCCTTTTCCATAAGCTGATTTTTTAGAGTATCTATGGCAATTTTTTTTTCTTCCAAAAATATTTTGAGATGATTTATTTCTTCAAGAAAGTCATTTTCTTCTAATGAATCCATAAAAATATCACTAGAGTCATTGTCAAAAGCCATGAGTAGTCTAATATCTTGATCAGATTCTCCTTCTTCATTATTTGATAAACCATCACTATCTTCATGAGTATAATAGCTTTTTCTATTGATAAACCGTTTCTTATTTCCTTTAGCCACTTATTGTCCCTTTTCATGACTATCTTTATGGGGACATTTAGCAGTATAATGACCAACTCTTCCACAAGAAAAACATTTAAAAGGAAGCTTACCTCTGAATCTTCCAGTGCCAAGTTGTAGCTTCTTTACAAAATTTATCTCATCTTATTTTGAAACATACCCTGATCCTTCTTGTTCTTCTACCTCATTTCCTTTTGCATCAGCTCTAAAGACAACTTATTTGACTTCATATGGACCTCCTTTTCTCATTTCACAAGTAGTCAGAATCCCATGAAGTTGAACAACAGTAAGATTTTGTATCTCCCTCTTCTCTTCAATAGCAGACACTTTTGACTCAAATTTGGGAGTTATAGATCTTAAAACCTTTTCTACCAGAGTAGTGTCAGATATGGTTTCACCCAGATTTCTCATACGATTTACAATATCATTTAGATGTAAAAAGAAACTGGCAGTGGTTTCCTCATTACGCATTCTGAGTTTTTCATATTGAATTCTGAGAGTTTGGAGTTTAGCACTTTTTACCTTGGCATCACCTTCATAGCTTAGAATGATTTTGTACCATATCTCCTTTCTTGTATTCAACTGCATGAATTTGACAAATTCTGATTCAGTAAAACTTCCCAATAATGCATTGATTTCCTTTGCATTGGTTTTATAGTTCTTTCTTATTGCTACATCTATAGGAACTGAAGTTGGATATTGATAACCTCATTCAACTATAGCCCATACATGTGCTCCAAGAAACTGAAGATAGGATCTTGTCCTTGTCTTCTAGAAGATTAAGTTGTTTCTCTTGAAGAGAGGAGTCCTGACAGATGATGTCCCATCTTGATTACTCATCTTGGCTGATCTTCCTTCTAACGATTAAGCTTCTTCAAAAGGACCTGCTCTGATATCAATTGTTGGGAAAAATACTGAGAGGGGGGGGGGGGGGGTTGAATCAATATTTAGATCTTACTGATAATTTAACTTTTTCTTTATTGAATTACATACGCGGGTTTTATGAACCCAACTCGCGTATACACATGCGTATACCAAAACAAACTTGCGTATACTGATATAATTTTGTTGTTAGAAAAAATTTTCATAAAAAAATCTTTAACTCAACTTATCAGTCATGCATATGTTATTTAAGCAGTAAATATGTGCAGTAATAGTAGAATAAATCATCACACAAGAGAAACACACATGAACACCAAGATTTATGGTGGAAACCCAATTCGAGAGAAAACCACCATTGTTGTCGTCTCTATCTTCAATATTTGTTATATGGAAAACTGCTTACAATATTGTACTGATGCAGAATCATATTAGTACACAGGTATCTACCTGCAGAAGGCTGCAACCTTCTGTCATTTTCCAGCTGCAACTGGAAGGGAGCTACAACCCCCTGATATTGTTTACCAGCCATTATTGGAAGGGAGCTTAAACCCCATGATCAGAACACCAGATTATACTGGCAGGAAGCTTCTACTTCCCTTAGAATCACTGCAGACCACATTTCATCAATTATCATACTGGATCACACAGCTTCAACACAACCCTTCATAAAGATCAACAACAATAAAATTCACCCAATACATCAAACCGAACAGTGAGAACATTTTAATTAGAACACTGTAATAACCAGATTTTAGAATCAGTATGAAAAATTAAATTCAACCTTGAACATTCATTATCTCAAAAAGAATATGCTACTTTTCTTCACTGAACTCGCGTGTATACACGCTTTCCTTAACACCAACTTGCGTATAGATTTGTGAATATTGTTTTTCATAATATAATCAGTCTTAGATCTAGATCTAAGGCTTTTAATCAGATATATTTTCATAATTGCAGAACCCTTGATCAGTCAGTCATCATAACACATATTTATCCACTCATTGATTATATTTGTACATGATCAACTTAGCAGCATATACAACAATCAAGCAACCCAGATCTACATGAAGACTTCATTGATAGATAGCAGAAAAATAGCATCAATAACAGAAAACCTCTGCAATAAGCTTCAGAAAACCCTAACCTCCATACATGCCTTTTATGAAACAAATCCGCGTATATACGCGCTTTTACTGAGATGAACTAGCATATAGATCTATAAATATTAATTATTCAGAATGTTTTAGATCTATAGAACTTACCCAAAATTCTTCAATCCACTTCAGCAAACATGTGCCAGGTCTTGTATCTAATCATCTCTTCAATGGGTCATGCAAGAACATACTTATTTCAGGTCTAGAGATCTTGATCCATCAATTTATCCAAGGGTGCATCATAAATTCATATTTATCAATAAAATAGAGTTCATCCTATGCAGATATACTTCAGAGAGAAGTATTTAAGGATATCCCTTACACATGCACACCTTTGCACTATTATCTTCTTCTCCTTATATAGATTTAACCTTTACCAATACCATGAGTCAAAACCACATAACTGTCAATGGAATTCTTGGATGAAATCAAATAGATGACATGGTGCTCAACCCTGTGGGCTAATACCATGGTAATGCCCCCTAGTATTATCTTTTTGGAGCGTAAAAGGCATATGCGACTTGGATCGTTCTTATCTGCGTGTATACGTGACTTGGCCTGAACAAAGCTGCGTATAGAATATTCAATATGAATATTACCAAATCTTCTACTGGACATTACCCATTTCTTCTGATGGACTCCTGAGCTTCTACTGAAGGCATATACTCCATCTTTTACCAGAGAGTTGCCATCAAGGACAACATATTAATACATAGGAATCATATTGGCAACAGTAGTATGCCTGAGAAAGAAATTAGAAAACTCCCAAAGGGAATTATCTATGAACACTCCATGAATGACAAGCTCTAAACAGTTGGATAAAATAATAAATGCTCAAATATCTCCTTTCATAAAGGTTGGGATAGGTTATGAAGGAGAAACTAGCAAATCCAAGGTAGAAGATAACAAGAATATCATTTTTGTAAAAGCTATAAAGGATAGTGAAGTAGCAAAGAGGGAATCCACAAAATTAGAAGACGACAAGACCATGATATATAAAGAACCAAACATAAACAAGCAGCAAGCTCAAGTGACAAAGAAAGAAATCAAAGATACAGTCAACTGCAAAAGACTCATATGCTCCTAAGGATGAATTGAACAAATTTGGAAGATGTCAAAGGAGGTTTCTTCCTCCTGTGAGAAGTTTCACTTGCTTTGCCTACCACAGACCTAGACATATCACGACATACTGTAAGATAAAGAAAATCTAGTCCAACCAGCAAAAGATGCAACAACTGAAAATATTACCTCAAATAACTCTCTCTGCTAGAGAAAGATATACTTCCATGGGTGTTTTTTTTATTGTAAGGGGTTCGCTCATAAAGCCACGGAGTGCAGAACGTATGGACAGAGACTAGTGTATGGAAACTCAAGGAGAATTATGAACAATGGAGAATTCACTCGTATACATAATCCATTCAGAAATATAATCTTAATCGTAAACCGAGAAAGCATAAAGCTAAAAACCCCACTATCATATATTATGTATATCATGGATCATGAAACAATCTCATACAAAAATCTACTCCAAGAGCTCTCAGTACAATATACAATTGTCTCACACTGTCATACAAAAATTGGCAAAAAATGCACCAATTTACTACCTCTTGACAGCCTGCGTCCACTGCGCAATCCCTGCTGATGAAGATCTCTGAATGAATTCGATATTTCCTTGCCTTGACTGCACAATCCTCATTGGCATCTCCAATGTGTATGTAGTTGCATTGAATGCACCACTATAGTCACAAATGATAGTCAAGCAGGCCCTTTCACCTGTCTCTCAACTGGGTCTCCACTGGATCTAACATGCATGTAGGTAACAGTAGTATTTTGTCAGTTGCATGTGAGACCACTGCTTGTGAAATTCACTGATCTCTCACTAGTGTATATTTAGTTACAACTAGTTACAACTAGCACAACTGAGTTTAACTCACTTAACTGAGTTAAATTAAATAACAACTCACATAAATACACATCCAACTCTGTTACAACTTTGTATCACTCAGTTACAACAAAGTCCACTCTGCATGTCCCACCAACCAACCTTAGAACTCGTAATTCCTTCAGTCAATTGGTTTTCCACATCAGTTAACTAAAATCAAGTGCTTCAAGAGAAGAGATTATTATTTATTGTCTAATTATTATTAAGGGCTAATAATAATTGACATCCGATCTATTTTTAGACATGTGATCTATAAATAGACTTCACCCATGCATCTAAAAATAGAATCTCATCTATAAATAGAATTTTCTCAACCATCTATAAATAGACTCCCGTTAGAAATAGAATATGCTCACCATTCTAAAAATAGACATACATCTAAAAATAGCTTGCGGGCCCCACCTAGTGTAGGTGCTTAATTTTCACTAGGATCATCATCTTGTTGAATCTCAACACTCCCTCTCAACAAGAAAGGGATTATCCTTCACCCCGATCCTGTCTCTATGGTATTTGAATTTTCTCCTAGTGAGTGCCTTCGTCAAGATATCTGCATCCTGATCTTCTGTAGGTATGTACTGAAGCAACATGATCTTCCACTGCACACAATCTCTGATATGATGATACCGGATATCTATATGCTTAGATATATCATGAAACATAGGATTAATCGAGAGTTTAACGCAACTCTGATTATCACAATGAATCACCGTAGGATCTAAATGAGAACCGAACAAACCAACCAGGATCTTCGTCATCTTGCTGCCATGTATTCCGCTTCTGCTGAACTGGGTGCCATGGATCTCTGTTTCCTGTTGTGCCAAGAAATAATTGTTGATCTGATACTAAAAACCCCTCCTTATGTGCTATTTCTATCCGTTGGGCTTCTTTCCCAATCTGCATCTGTGAAGCCATGCAACTTCACCTCATCTGTTTGTCTATACCATAAGCCATACTCAGATGTGCCCCTGAGATATCTCAAGACATGCTTGCCTGCCTTCCAAAAGAGCTTGGTAGGATTAACCATCACTTGACTAAGTTGGTTCACTGCATAGCATATGTCCGGTCTTGTATTAACTAAATACATGAGTGAACCCACCAACTGTCGATAGAAAGTATCATCCACTACCTCTCCAGATGTAGCATCCTCTTTCCTCCAGTTTCCAGGAAGAGGAGTATCCATGGGTTTACACCCCTCCATGTCAAACTTATCGAGTATCTCCCTTTCATACTTGCCTTGAGACAAAAACAATTCACCTTCTCACTACCATATTTCCAATCCAACGAAATAGTGAAGGAGGCCCATATCCTTCATCTCAAAATCCTTTGCAAGATCCTCCTTGCATGATTGTATCAGTTGCTCATCACCTGTCAATATTAAATCATCAACATAAAGAACAATGATTAAAATCTTACCCTCCACCACAATCTGGTATAGGTTTACATCCACCTCACTCTTGGTGAAGCCAAGTCCAGTGAAATAGTTGTCGATTTGAGTTTACCAAGAACAGGGTGCTTGCTTCAGCCCATACAATGCTCTTTTGAGTCTGCACACATGCGACTCGCTATTGAAGATCTGAAATCCTTCAGGTTGCTCAATGTACACTTCTTCGTCAATGATCCCATTAAGGAATGAAGTCTTCACATCCATCTAATGAATGTGCCAACCCATCTGCGCTGAGAGAGCAAGGATGGTCCTTATGGAAGAATACTGTGCGACAGGTGCAACTGTTTCTTCATAATCAATCCCCTCAATCTGTGAGAAGCCCCAAGCCACAAATCTTGCCTTATACTTCACAAAACTCCCATCATCATCTTTCTTTACCTTGTAGATCCATCTTGAACCTACCACTAATTTATCAACCGGCCTTGGAACAATTTCCCAAGCATTGTTTCTAACAATGGAGTCATACTCCTCCACCATTGCATCTACCCATGTGGGCTCCTGCACTGCTTCCTGAAAGGAAGATGGCTTAGTCACAATACATTTTCTCATGAGAGCCATGTATCCACTGAATCGGTCAGGAGACTGTCTCGGTCTGCGCTGTGAAGTAGGGACTCCTACATTTTGTGCTGCATCAAGCTTTAGCCTCTCAGCTTCTATGGTACACATTCTACCAGTTTTGATGTTTGGCTTTGCGTGAGTGGATTCCTCCACTCCATGAACCTCCTCCTGTGGCTAATCCACATCTAGAGACTCATATTTGGGAACAAGCAGTTCCTCCTCTGCATGGAAGTCTAGCTCCCTCTCAAGCGACAACTTCATTGCTTTCTCCTCATTGAATTTTATATCCCGTCGCACCACAATCATTTGATTATTTGGAAAATACACACGATAATTATGGGGTATTTCTGTGTACCCCACAAATATCTCAACTTCAGTAGTCGGCTCCAGCTTCTTCCTGGAATTCTTGGACATGCACATAAACAGATGAGCCAAAAATCTGAAAGTGAGAAACATCCAGTTTCTTACTAGTAAAAGCTTATTCAGGTGTACTCATGCCAAGTACTCTATGAGGACAACAGTTTTGCACATAAACTGCAGTGTTGCATGCTTTCGCCCACAAGTGCATTAGTAGGCCCTGATCATGCAACATAGCTCGTGTAGCACCCACGATCATTTTGTTCTTCCTCTCCATGACCCCATTCTGTTGTGGGTTATGAGGCTCTATGAGTTCTCTTTGAATTCCTTCTTTGCTACAGAAGTATTTGAATTCGTTTGAGATATTTTCACCACTATTATCGCTCGACAGAGCCTTCACTTGCTTCCCCGACTCTTTCTCCACCAATGCTTTATACTCACAAAACTTTTAGAATGTTTGATCTTTATTCTACATGAATAAGATCTACCATCTACGAGAATAGAAATCAACAAAAATAACATAATACCTATGTTTTGCTGTTGAAGAAACCGAGAATGACCCACACACGTCTATGTGAACTCTCTCTTGGATCACTAAAGCACAGTTATCCTTTTCATGAAAGGTGGTCTTCACAAACTTACCCATACTACATCCCTTGAACTGATCTATCTACGCAAGTGTACCCTTGGGAATTCCATTAGAAATTTGCTGCAAAATCTTTAGGGCACCATGGTGAAGATGGCCCAATCGCCTGTGCCATAATTCGCCCTCATCCCGGCTCACCGCTTCTTCTTCTTTGCCAACCATTGCAGCGCAGCCATCTACCTCCAGTTTGTAGATATTCTTGAATAGAATCCCTATCCTCTTGTTTTGACCCATTGTTTTATGTTGTAGGAAATATTTTCCATTGCTGAAAACAATGCCATAACCTCTGTCCTCCAAAATCGCGACTAAGACCAAGTTTTTCTTCAGACCTGGAACATGCATGACATCTTTCAATAGAAATGGTTTACCTAAATCCCTCTCAAAGGTAATGGTACCAATTTCGTTCACACTATATCATCCATCGTTGCCCATCTCTATATGAATTTGGAGATCTTTCTCCTCCAAGTCACTGAAAAGCTCCTTATCTCCCGTCATGTGGAAGGAAGCACCACTATCAAGATACCACACCTATCCCATTGCGCTTGAAACCAAACATGCGATCAAGGAGAAATCAAGCTCAAATTTCGAGGTAATAGCCTCACCAGCTGCAGCTCTAGCAACCTTCTTGTTATTCTTTTTTTGTGGGCAGTTAGTGGCGAGATGCCCATGTTCGTGAAAATGAAAACACTTCACCTTGGACAAATCCAGCTTCTTGCCTTTAGCCTCGGATTTTGAGTGGAATTTGTTCTCCTTCCCTTTCCTTTCTTTGGTAGCCAAAGCACAATCCTCTTCATCATCGTGCTTTGATGAAGAGCCATCCCTGGTGTTCCGCCTGAACTCCTCCTACACTAGATCTGACCATAGTCGTTCCCAATCCAACAGTTTTTCCTGTTCGTTGACAGAGTCTTGATAATTGTGCCAACTCTTAGGAAGTCCCAAGACAGCCAAGATCACCAAATCATCATCAGCAACCATGATTCTCACACTCCCCAGTTCATCCCGACATTGGACAAACTTTGTGAGATACTTAGGAATATTGTCGCCTTTTTCCATTTTGATTTTTTTGAGTTTATCCTTTAGCGCCAATTTCCTATGGTCATTGCTGCTTTGGAAAAGATCTGTCAAAGCCTTCCACATTTCAAATGGAGTGGCTTTCCCATGAAGGCTTGAGAAAATATCGTCTCTCACACCTTCCAACAGAATCCTTCTCGTATTCGCTACTTTCTTTTGCCATGCGTCAAGTAATGCAGCATCCGTCGAAGTGGTCTTAGGAACATCACTATCGATGAATTCCTTCAAGCCATTATCTTCAAGCACCACCTCCATACTATCCTTCCATGAAATGTATTTCAAGTTGCCCTCGATTGCATACTCTAACCGCAAACCATTGAAAACCATTTCGATGTTTACTCAACCGTCGCACCAAAAAATTCTTGCAGCAACTTCGAATTGTTTCCACCAACAAACTCAACTACTGCTTCAATATTGCAATCTTATTTGCTCCGATACCATGTAGAAATTTTAATACAATTATGTATTTCCAGATTCTCCCAATCTAAAAATTATATCCAATGTTAAATACATAATCCTTCTACTTAAATATTTTCGGAAATTTAATCGCCAATTGCAAACACATGAAGAAAAATCAATTACACATAACACAAAAGTTTTTACCGGGAAAGCATAAAGCTAAAAACCCCACTATCATATATTATGTATATCATGGATCATGAAACAATCTCATACAAAACTCTACTCCAAGAGCTCTCAGTACAATATACAATCATCTCACACTGTCATGCAAAAAATTGGCATAAACATGCACCAATTTACTACCTCCTGACAGCCTGCCTCCACTGTGCAATCCCTGTCGATGAAGATCCCTGAATGAATTTGATATTGCCTTGCCTTGACTGTGCAATCCTCATTGGAATCTCCAATGTTTGTGTAGTTGCATTGAATGCACCACTATAGCCACAACTGATAGTCAAACAGGCCCTTTCACCTATCTCTCAACTAGGTCTCCACTAGATCTGAGATGCATGTAGTTAACAGTAGTATTTCTTCAGTTGCATGAGAGGCCACTAATTTTGAATTAATTAAATAATTAATTCATTGATCTCTCACTAGTGTATCTTTAGTTACAACTAGTTACATCTAGCACAATTGAGTTTAACACATTAACTGAGTTAAACTAAATAACAACTCACATAACTAGACATCCAACTCTGTTACAACTTTGTATCACTCAATTACAATGAAGCCCACTCTGCATGTCCCACCAACCAACCTTAGAACTCATAATTCCTTCAGTCAACTGGTTTGCCACATCAGTTACTTGAAATCAAGTGCTTCAAGAGAAGAGATTATTATTTATTGTCTAATTATTATTAAGGGCTAATAATAATTGACATTCGATCTATTTTTAGACATGCGATCTATAAATAGACTTCACCCATGCATCTAAAAATAGAATCTCATCTATAAATAGAATTTTCTCAACCATCCATAAATATACTCCTGCTATAAATAGAATATGCTCACCATTATAAAAATATACATACACCTAAAAATAGCCTATGGGCCCCACCTAGTGTAGGTGCTTAATTTCCACTAGGATCATCATCCTGTTGAATCTCAACAAAGATGAGATTGAATACATTAACAAGCTTGGAGGTTACTACCATACCATACAGGATGACTTGCAGATGATTGGGTCACATCGAGTGGAGAAGGTCGATGTGTGCCACGTAGGTGCACTTGAGCAACATGCGAAGAAGGAGAATCTTGATGGAACTCAAGATCGACCAGGATCAGATTGCTTGGATGAAATGAAAGGGGAGATTGCATAACTTAAGAGGATAGTTAGGCCAAGACTGAAGTCGAAGGACAAATCTGAGGTGGAATTATTAAATAAGGTTGCCAAGGTAAGACGCAAGACAAATCCTATGGAGGTTGAAGGTGCCTTAGGATTTAGTTTTGTGGAGGTGATCATGCATGGAAAGAAGTTTATAGCCTTGGTTGATATGGGAGCTACACATAGTTTCCTTTTCCAGAAGGCATCATCATATTTAGGGAAAAATAATGCTAAAGTGGAAAGGGAGTTGAGTGCTTTCAAAGCTATTAAAGCTAACATGGAGGGCGTAACTGGTGCTTTGAAGAAAACACAAGTGAGAAAGTGTTCATGATTTAGAAAGTTGGATTTGAGGGTGATTGATATGGATGATCATGCTATGGTTTTGGGGCAGGAATTCTTATTAGCAACACAAGCCATACCGATGGTGGACCATGATATACTCTTGATTAAAGCTAGAGGGAAAACCATTATTGTTCCAATGACAAGGAAGAGTCGCTTGGGATATAGACCAATGATTGCTTTGATGACTTTTTATGAAAGGGACTTGAATGTGAAACATGATTATGTGGAACAGGGGGAACTTGGATGTATGACTCAAGTAAAAAAGAAGAGGAGGATGACTGAATTTTTTGCAAGAGCCATGAAGTAAAATAAGGATAGAGGTGGAAAGATGGTTCCACTCATCATGAGGCAAGCCGTTGAAAATTCTACCAAAAGTCTTGACCATGATAATGTTAAGGAGAGGGGAGGCCTGAGTGCTTCCTCTAAGATAGGCCAAGGGGAGGAATATGCAAGTAGAGATCTAGTTGTTAGTGTGGACTATTGTAGGTATTCTATGGGAATATATGATTTTTAGTTGACAAAGGAAAAACTTGGAAAGCTTGGATGTACACAAGAGGAGGTTGTTTTTGTGCATGAGTACTTGAGGACACAACATCGATCTGATACTTGGGTGGATCACAGTCACAGAGGAAAATTCCTGGCCCTTGTTATGCACTAGACCTTTGGAGATGGGTGTGTGCAATGCCTTGATGATGAGAAAGACTGCACCACTCGGAAAAAGGGGCCTTTGGGGAAAGGCCTCTCTCACATTGATGATGATGCTTAGATGGATGTGGTTGATTGGTACATAACCATGGGAAACACATGGACATTAGCATTGATGGACACGCCATATTGCAGATAAGATGGGGACTACTTCATGGACCTAGATATGGCTTATTTTACATTTGGATGGAGATCGAAAATTTACTGATCGAGTTGATTATGTGACAAGATGATAGAGAAATGACCGATGGTGGCATGAGGAGGAGAATTCTCATCGTTTGGTTGCGATGGTTGGATTAGCTACTCAACCAGCTCAAGCCATGGGTGCATGTGGTGCAGTGTTCTATGTCAAATAGATGTATCGAGGCTATATTGAGATCTCTTGTGTTGGATTTGCGTATCATGGTAGAGATTCACATGATGACGACGCATGGTGAATTGACAGGGTATATGTTCTAGTTATCATGTAGATAAGTTGGGAGGATTGACATTTCCATAGATGGAGGAACATGTAGGATTGCTATAGATGTGGTTGGATGACCATGGATCAGGGAGGACTTACCCGTGTATAAGGAGTCATGAGCCGTAATGGAGGTTTGTGCGATGATAAAATAGAGGTGGGAGGCATGGAAATTTTAATGTTGAAGCTAACGATACTTTATGATGTATGATGGAATTTTCAAGGACAACACCTTTATTTAAGTGGGGGAGGATATCAGGACTCGAAGTCAGTAGTCATGCGACCGAGTCATAGTGGGTGTGCCCATGTGCGATGGGCGCCCGTGTTGGAGCGTCTCGGGTGGAGCACACGTGTGGAGACTACTTGGAGGTGGCGCTCGGCTAAGTGCGATGAATGGGAACACATATAGCAGGTGTCTGTCCATTGCGATGAGAGACCGTGTGGAGACGGCTGGTGGATGAAACGTGCGATGAGCGAGTCGTGACTGATGTGCAACAAGAGACTGATGGGAAAATCTTGTGGTGGGAAAGTCATGACTGAGAGGTGATGGTGGACAAGTTGGTTGGCTCGAGTATGCGATGTGCAAGAGTTGCGTGTTAGTCGGTTGAACGATGGAGCTGACCCATGGGTGGACACGATGGTTCACACGAAGAGGCATGTGTCACAATGTTTGGTATGTCCACTACACACATATGGCATTGGGCTAACCCATGACCAAAGTGAAATGAAACGTGCTTTGAGTAAATGACTTTGATGGATGGCGTATAAGTAAAAGGGATATTCCATTTGGCTAAGGCATCCAAGAAGCATCGTTCTACAACAGAACAAGTGCGAAAGGAAAGGAACAAAAAAAAAATAGCTAAGGGACTTAGCTACAAATCCAGTCAGGTACAGACTGAGTCAGGTTCTTCGGCCAGGAGTCAGGTCATTCAAGAGGGTTAGTTGTGTGATGGGCGAGTCCGGTCATTCTGGAGGGTGAGTCGTGATTTTTGGTAGAGTCATTCAGACAAGCGAGTCGGGTTGCTGGGAAATATTGAAGGCCGCATGCATTACGGCAGGTCATGTGCCCACATTAATGAGAAGGCTGGTGAGTTTTGAATGAAGGTTTGAGTAGAATAATTTTGGGGTTTGCAGACGATGCGATCACTATGCAACAGTGTTGGAACATAGCGTGGTAGAGTTGTGCGATGGGCAAGGGGTGCTACGGCGGGAACACGATAGGAAGGAGACTATGAGATAGTTCAATGGAACTATGCAGGAAGCAATGTTTTTATTTGGCAATTCGGTGCACAATTCACGAGCATCAGTGCGGAGGGCACGTGTTGCACGACTGTGATACGAATTTCGTGATTTTTTAAGAATCGTGCAGATCGAGTTGTGGAAGGTTTCACATCTGTAAACTTGTGAAAATTGTAAATTGTAAAGTGTTTTCACAAATTTATATATTGTTGAACAGATTGTTCAGGAGTTGTCCCTCCCACCTAAATGTGTGTATGATGTTTTATGATTTTATTGCATATATATGAAAAGTTAATTGAACTAGATAATTGAAGATAGATATTTTCGCTACATTATAATCATTTATTGGAAAAATGGCTAAGTGATGTGTTAGGTGTAGTCCGTCAACCATAGTAGTTAGAAAACGAAAAGGTTGGGCGATGCCACACACAACCCACAAGTAGAAATCGAGTCACCACTAGTGTGGAGGCATAACAAAATCTATTCAAAAATCAACATATGAAATTCAACATCGAAATAATAATTAAGCAAAATTGGTCAACTTTAATTAAACATTAAATTTGATTGGTAAAAAAAAATTAAACAAAAAAATAATACTAATTAATAAGATTCATATATAAAATTGAATGTTCTTACTAAATGTATTTAATATTACTAATTTATTAAATTAATTAGCCTTTTTAAATATTAATTTTAATTTTAATGGTTTTTAATAAATTTTACATTTTAGATCATAACTCAAACTCTTATAAGTCAAACTCTTACGAATAGGAAAAATACATATATTATCTATATATATATATATATATATATGATCAAACATATATATTATACTATCACCTATTACTATTTTATTTTAGATCATAACTCAAACTCTTATAAGTCACACTCCTACGCATAGGAAAAATACATATATTATTTATATTTGATCAAACATATATATATTTTAATATCACTTATTACTATTTTATTAAAATCAATATTGATTTATCTTAATTAAAGAATTAACAAATGTTGAGAGAGCAAGTTTTTTTTAGTGCACCTTTTTTAAAAGAAGTTTGAACTTAAAGACATTTGCTCCCGTTTAAACCTATTAAAAAATTATATATTTATATATATAATTTAAATTACATTTTTTAATATATTAATGGGTTGAGTGTCTTGAATTTTTTTTTGGAAATTTAGATATTTAAAATATAGGTTGAACTTGCAATTTGAATAAATATTTACAAGCAATAATTTTTTTTTTTCAATTGCTTTATATATATATGATAATAGTAACTTGGAGAAAGTGTCTTCTTATAAGTGTCTAGAAATTGATATTCATCACAAGCTCAACTGGAACTATAGCATTCAGAAAAAGATTAATGGGAGGTGGAAAGTTTATTTTGGTCTTGAAAATAATTGTAAAACGGCAAACCTCGTAATGTGGGATAGAAAGAAGTTCCTCTTTGAAACTTTAGTCACTCCTGATATATTATATAGATGTGAGGTTTGGGGTTGCAGCATCTCTAGAGAATCCTGGAGAAATATTGAGCAAATCTAGAAGCGTTTTATAACGTATAACCTTAAAATCAAAAGCAATACACCCTATCCTATTCTCCTTATAGAAGTGGTTCTTTCCCTTATCGAGAGCCTAGATATGACTAGGCTTCTATTGTACAAGCACAAGCTCAATAGCATAGGAGACCATAGATTTCGTAAGCTAGCTTTAAATTCCAGCCAAAAACACCTAAGGCTTAAACGAGGTTGGTATAAAGACACCAGGGCTTGGTTAAACCATTGGGAGATCGATGAGAATGTTGCATTGCAAAACATTAATAACATTAAAAAATTTGTTACTTCTAATTTCAAAGAAAAAATGTGGTGTGAGAAACATCTAACAACTAAAATAAAATTAAGATATTATAAGGAGGTCATCAACCCCACCCTAGAAGATCAAAAGTATCTCTCTGTTTTAACTAGCTCAAAGAAGAAAATTAATATAGCCAAGATTAGAACGAACTCTCATGAGCTCCATAATGAAACAGGTCATTGGACAGTTCCTAAAACACCATGGATGGAAAGGATTTGCCATCTCTGTGAGAATATGAACATCGAGGATGAAAATCACTTCCTCTTAGAGTGCCCCGCGTACAACCACATTAGAGCTCAATTTCATAATATTTGTTGCAATACTGACCTTCCTAACCTTTTAAGATGTCAAAATTATAGTGAGCTCGGGAGGCTTCTCTCCAAGATTTTTGAGCATAGGAATAAAATCTTAACTCAAACTAAATAACTCTTTTCTTTAGGTTTGATAAACCAAAGATTGGTCTCAGTGGACGTTAACCATCATCATCATCATTATCATAATATATACATAGTTTTTTTTAACAGTATATAATATACATAATTGACATTGAAATTTTTTATTCAACATAAACATTAAAATATTTTATTTATAAATCAAATTATTCATATTAAAATGTTTTTTTTTCTATTAATATATTTTTTAATGCACATTGCATATTAAAATATTTTATATATTTTATACTTAATTGAATATCACATAACACACCAAAAGTGGAATTATTGATGTTTATATATCTATAACATAATGGAATATATATATATATATATATATATATATATATATATATATATATAGCATTGTATATCTTATTTTTATTTTAAAAAAGACAAATATCAATTCAAGATTAAGCAAGAAAGGAATTACACATCCCCTAATTATTTGCCTTTCTTTTTTTTCAAAATCTAATGTTACAATTTTAAGTATGGTTATTATTTTCCTTTTAGAAACGTAAATAAATTACAGGTTAAAAAAAAATGATACATATCCATTTCTACAAAATTTTAGTGGAGAAGTTTAACTATTTGAGATTTTTATTTCTCTCGTTGAAATTCACTAATAAAAATTCTTGTGAAACTATGGATTTTTACGTTTAAAATGTATTTTTGAATACGTTAATGGATTCAACACCCTTAAAAATCCCCTAGTACTTTGATCAACAAAATCAACTCTAATATATTATCACAAAAATGTCAAAAACGTTTCATAATTAAACTACACACTTTTAGTCATTTTTTTGTTTTTTAATTATTTTATTTAAATTAAAATATGTTTATTATTATTATACCGGCTGAACATGGTTCAATTTTTCAGTATTACTTTGTTTTTTACCAAACAATTTTGCATATTTTCCATAGTTTAACATTATGGATTGAATTTTATTATTTTTTTAATATTTAAAATTGTTTATCTACAATATGATTGGTTCAGGTCTTATTCTATAATGATTATTATTCCAGAATTTTCACAACACAATGCTATGTTGATAATTACAGATCTTTTTGCCATATTTTCTGGATAACATATTTACCATTAAATACTATCCATAATAATTTAAAAAAGTATTTGTATAAAAAAATGGTAGAAACAAAATGTAAATAGACTTACTAGGAGTTGTTACTATCCACCATTATTTATGTTTTCTTAAAGACTTTAATAAGTAGAAGTAATTGTTTAAATGTGTAGATTTTTTAGTGGTTACTACCTACCAAAATTTATGCAAGTCTTTTCCCCTTAGTAGGTACTTAATTTTTCAGTTTCATATATCAATTTGCAAATTTTAAAGCATAATCTCCACTTAAATGAAAAAGACTAATAATAATAAAATGAAATCTTATTAAACATTAAATAATTAAAATGTAACTTAGTTACTTTATAATATTTAAGTTAATTTTATAATAAATATTATTAGTCCACAAGTTCTAAATAAATAAATAAAAAATATTGTTAGTGAAAAGATGTAAAATTTTATTAGTCGAATTAAATAACTTTATCCAAAAAAAAAAAAACCCGAAATTGACTGGATTCTAAAATTTAGCATTAACTTGAATTCAATATTTGTACTTTAATTTAGCCATATTTAAACTAACAGGAAAGTACTAGCTACTATGTAACACTTGTTATCATTACTTTTATTGATTTACCCATGAGTCATTTAAACCTTAAATCTCATAGTTTACATAATACTCTATAACAAGGGGATAGAACTATTCTCTATACATTAAATATTTATTATTATTATTATTATTATTTTAAATGAATGCATAAAAAATAAAAATAATGAATACCTATATTTTTCTCTATCTTAAACTATAACTCAAACTTTCATGCATATTAAAAAATTAATAGCAATATAAATATATTTCAGTTAGAGAGAGAGAGAGAGAGAGAGAGAGAGAGAGAGAGAGAGAGAGAGAGAGAGAGAGAGAGAGAGAGAGATTGATTTTCATTCAGCCAAAAATTTACATAACTATTTGTGGTTTTCCAAAAGTATGAAAGTCTCACTTTTATTGGCCAACAACTAAATCAAAAGAAATTTTTGTTGCCAGAATCTCCAAGCTAGAAACTAGTTGTGGAGGTTGAGGGAATTTGCACTAAATTTTCCACTATATATGCTTTAAGCCAATATCCAGATAGTTCAAGTAAGCCTCTAAATGTGTCGAATTTTCTTGCATCTGCGACTGGTTACTCTGAAGGTCATTAACGAAAGCAATAATTTCATTATGATCCTCATGTTTTTCCTTAAGGACTTGACCCAACAAAGTCTTGAATTGTCATTGTAAAGAGAATAGATGGATGTATTGAGATATCATCCCCCTATTCTGACTAGGGTCTAGTAACCAGTGGGACACTTCTCCAATAATCTTGGAATTAGAGAGAGATTTTGTTTCGCTGTTCATTGTTCATTCTAGTCTTTGAATATAAGCTTGGGTGATAAGGGAGGTCACAGTATAAAAAGAAGTAGCCACATTCTGGGAATGAATCTTATCCAAAGAAACGTTGGCGTGGCCTCGACTGGACTACGTATGTTCCTCCCTTCCTCATTTATAGCAACCTAAATTACGAGTGATTCTAGATAGCCTGCTAGTCAAGGGTCCCATGTGTGGTTTGATTGGACTCAAGACATAGACATAGAGGGAGATTCGCTATACAACTCCCTACAAAAACCTCCTTGACACTAAATTTTTTAGGAGAATTTGAAATTTTAACCCACTACCCTAACCCCAAAACAACAATCTCCTCTTGGAATATGACCACCCAGAAGGAGGTATAGAACTAAATCCAATCCCTAGGTAGACTAACATGAATTTAATGAATTAAGAGAAAATCCTCAACTAGAGCCCCCATGAGAAAAATTCCATACAGCTAGAAAATTACGATGGAAGAAAAGACTCCTAAGATACCACCATAATATGGAAAGTTAATACACACCAAATGAAAAATAAAGTGAACAAAATACCCAAAAGAAGTAGCTAAACATCAAAAAAGCTACGCGATTGAAATTACTATTGTGTGTGGAACTTGATTATCTTCCTGATTTAGAGGTTTTGTTTTAGTTTCATTTGGATCCCAGACCCTGATGGGGGGGGTATGTGATCCATATTTGATCATTGTGTTGTTATTCATTGATCTCGATGCATTTGGAGTGGAAAAAGTGGAGGAAACATCTCACGGGATCATTTTTTACCAATGGGATCCAGTTTGGCAAAACGAGGTTTGAAAGCTTCTAGGAGCATTTTGAGGCATCGAACAAAATTTTCGGGGGTAACACTATGTTGCTTTAGCACAAAACCTTTTCATGTTATTCTACACACATAGATATTTACAACAATGCAAGAAGTGTGTCAATGAGAGTAAATATGCAAAAGTTATGCTACTCAAAAGTTGAATTTCCTATTTTCAAACCTACAGTTCAAGAGGATGTCACGTCAACCCCCATTATTCATGGAAAAAGGGGATAACCACATGATTATGATGTAAAATAATCTAGAAGATTCTATATCATAAATCTAGTTAACAATTAATGTAGTCAAACTTAACCACTAGTAGGCTATCAGGTTGTGTTATAACTGAACCACTAGGAGGAAGAGGCATTGCATTCTTTAGAGAGAATTTTATTCCATATATGAGAAAATATAGCTAGGAGAGATAGGAGGTAGAGTACACAAAGAGGATCTATGCACTTTAGCATCCCATAGGCCACATGTGTTACTTCCATGTACTTGCATCCATATTTTCAGATAGAGAAAGAGAGCTAAGAAACCTGATATTCCAGCTCGGTTTTCTACTGAAATGGTTTCCCATCGAGCATATCTTGTGTCTTATGTGTGTGTGTGAGATTATTTTTTCATTTTATATTTTTTTGCATAATTTCCATTCACATGCATGCACTAATTATAATGGAATCTAAAAAGCTTAAAGTCTAATAAAACTGTAATAATGTAGAATTTGAGTATTTTAATATATTATTATGAAATCTGTTGCGAGGAAATATCCAGTGGAACATCCAAAATAGTCTATGGATATTATATCGAGTTTCTTTGGGTATTTTGTGGATATTGTAGGGATCTAGATCGATGGGGTCAAAAATCGTAAAACCCTAATCGTGGCTAATGAATCTGTAAATGAACCTCGTGATCCTACAGAGGTGAGGTTTTTGTGGATTGAATAACAAGTAGTGGATATAAACCACATTGTAAACCTCCTCATGGCAGCTCTAAGCAAAAATATGGGGATATTTGGAGAAGATGGGGATTCGAATGTAGAGTACAAATCTAAAGGGGGATTGGGAGATCGAGAAGAAACAGAGAACCAGTCGAAGAAAGAACCCAGAAAAGATCAACCTAGTTCGAGTGACGTGAATCAATACCTATTTAAAATGGAAGAAAAATTAGATATAAAGTCATAACACAGTGAGATCGATGCTCTGAAGCTGAACCACTGGTTGCAACAATTGGAATTTTATTTCAGTGTCCACCAGATTGAGGAAGGCAAAAATATCTCATTCACACAGCTGAAATTAGAGGGTCGTGCACTGACTTGGTGGGAGAGCCACAAAGAAACCCTGGGGTTGGAGGTATAACCTCTAGCGACTAAGTGGGAGGATTTAAAAACCTCATTAAGTAACAACTTTATCCCATCAGGTACGTGGAGGACCAGCAGATCTGATGACACTACTTCAAGAAAAATCTGGGCCAAATCATACTTGAGTACACCATGGAATTCAAAAAGATGGTTATAATGTTGGGTAACTCTCCAAAGAACCCACATGTAATCCTCAATTATTTGGGTGGTCTGCATCGCCATCTGCGTGAGAAAGTGATGTTTTTAAAGCCCAAATCGGAAGACGAGGCTTGTGTACAAGAAAAATACTTGGAGAACATATGCCTGAAGAGAGCATAATGAAGTGGATTGAAGGAAAAGGAGAAAAAAGAATCTTCTAAGGAGGGCAAGAAGAAACAAAAAGGGGGAAAATATAAGAAGGCGAAAACCACAAAACACTAATGCAAAGATCCTAGAAACCACTACAACCACTGTAACATTGATGGCCATACAAATGAAAAATGTTGGAAATTGCATCTAGATCTAAACCAGAAGAAAAAGAAAAAATAATATAAGAAGAATAATCTCATGGCCACAGATTCAAGAAACCAAGTTTAAAGAAGCTTAGACGTGGATGAGAAGATCGTTTATACATAAGTGAAAAAGGAGGTGAATATGAATAGCCTTCATTAGTAGGAATCGAAATGAATGACCAAACTCTTCCATATAAAGATACAGGTGAAGAAGACAAAGAGTGATGATCTCTTTGACTCAAGATCATATGAAAATATCATTGCAGTAGAGTTGGTCAAGAAGTTGGGGCTGGAATTTTGTGATCATCCAAACCCATATCTACTAGGATGGGTAAACAACGATGCAGAGCTGAAGGTAAAAAAATAATGCAAAGTTAGATTTGATATCAGTGCTAAATTTATTGATGAAGTAGATATGGATGTGGTTCCCCTTGATGTATGTCGAGTCTTGTTTGGGAGTCCATACATGTACATGCGAGATGCAATATTTAGGAGGAGAGCTAATCAAAATTGGCTCATCAAGGATGGAAAATCATTTATCATCAATGTGCACAAAGGAAAGTAAAAAGTTTCACTGGTAATTTGCAACCAAGGAAAGAAATTGATTCGTTCCAGCAAGAAATATGTTTTATTATTGTTAAGAAAAATTCAGTATGAAGAGGAGTCAATAAGAGGCAAGGTATCCCTAGAGGGGTGTACTAAGAAATAAAAACAAGAATTGGAGGAGTTTTTACAAGAATACAAGGATGTGTTCCAAGAGCCTAAAGGTTACCATCTAAGAGAGAAGTGGAGCACAAGATCCAACTATTGCTAGACTCTCCATTGCCAAATATTGGGTTGTACAGAGTTTGTTATATAAGCAAGTGAGGTGAAGAAACAGTTGCAGAAGCTACTGGAACAGGGTGCCATTCGAAAAAATACATCACCATATGGGTAATCAATCATCATTGTTCCAAATAACGACGGGACTTAGCAGATGTGTATAGATTATAGGGAATTGAATAAAATCACGCTCAAGAACAGATACCCCTACCCATGATAGACGATCTGCTAGATCAGTTATAGCAAGAAAATTACTTCACCAAGTTGGACTTGAAGTCTAGATATCACGAGGTTTAAGTCAATGAAGAAGATATATGAAATACCTCCTTAAAAACTAGGAAAGGTTTGTATGAGTGGTTAGTTATTCCATTTGGCCTATGTATTGCACCAGCTACAATTATGATATTAATGAATGATGTCCTACGCCCTTTTGTAAATTCATGTGTTAATGTCCATTTGGATGATATAATGGTATATAATGCTACCTGGGAGGATCATATGTCACATTTGACGTAGGTGATGGAAACATTGAAGAAGCACCAGATGTTAGAAAATCTCAAGAAGTGCGAGTTTGCACAACATTATTTGGTGTATCTGGGGTATGTGATTGATGGAGGAGAACTGAAGATAGATATTTTGAAGATGGAGGCCATCATGAAATAGCTAGTTCCTACTAATGTTTATGAGGTAAAGAGTTTCAATTGGGAAATACAATACATGAGGAAGTTCATAGCCTCATTTTTAGTGGTAGCATCACAGCTCCACAACATAACAGAAAGTGGAAATAGTTTCTAGTGGGGAAAAGGTTAAAAAAGGGCTTTAGAAGAGCTAAAGAAGAAGATCAGCCACACACCACTTTTGGAATTACCTAACTTGTAGCGACCCTTTGAAGTGGAGGTAGATGCAAGTGGGTGTTGGCTTTAGGGGTCCTCACCCAGGTTCAGAGTTTATCACACAACCAAAAAAGCCTCCAACTACTGGCCCTTTCGGAAATAACTCGCTTGCGCAGATCAAAGTCTCACCCGAAGCAGTATGGGGGCGGGTGCTGGAACCAAATTTCTGCACCCTGAGGCATAAAATAATGTGGTGTCCCTAAACAGGTTTATAACAAAATGTGTTACAGATTTGAAATGGATGCACACATATACAGAAAAATACTTATTAGATCAACTTGTCGCGAATATAGATAATGCATAAAAAAATGGATCGCAGATCGACTTCGTTGCAGATATATAAGAACAGAACCAGATCTATGTAATTTTCAATTACTTAAGTAGATCTATTCATTTTTTCAACCATAAACATATATTCATGCATAAAGAACATATTTACTCGTGTAGATATAACAGAAGTAAAGCAATCTCAAGAAATAATAGTAAACAGATAACACATATATATAACACAAGTGCTTCGCCAAAACTAGTCTTTCTATTAGATTCCAACAGTTTACTACAAACAGACTTTCCCCTTACAATTACCCCTTCCACGCACATAACTAGCAGATTCCTCACACAGCCAGGACTAGGTCTCCGCGCACACATCCAACAAGAGCCTTTCTACCCAACCCAGAATTATAAAATGTATCACAGAAGCATAAATGTACTTAGATCAAAACATGAGTGACTGACCTCTTACTTAGACTCGATCTATCTATTTATATCCATCTTAGCACGCAAATACTATGGTATCAAACCATGGTTTGAGGCCCACAGTTTACCCTTATAGCCCATTCACATAAAAGAGTGACTTTGACCTGCCCCAAATACCCTTGAGCTTTCCATGCAGTGCACATATGAAAGATTTATACAAAAAGCTACTAAAAAATGTACCCTAGGGGATCTCGCTCCAATAGGTCCCCAACACAAACCTGTGGTGTCTGTTCCTTCATCTTGGCTTAGGGTGCAGCGACAAAATTTTTCAGTGGCAATACCACCTCAATACTCTGCGCAATAGCTCCTTGTGCTTCAATGACCAATTTTTTTGTGGTTAGCCCTTCAATGTCCAATTCAATGCTTCTCTACATCTACGTGCCAGTGTGAGGCTTGGTAGGTGTCTTTAGAATAGAATTTGATGCACCTGGCTCAAGTTAAGCTGGCGTCCACTCTACAGTGATGTGCAATAAATCATCCTTAGTGACGAGATAGGGAAATTCATACCAAACACCTTCAACTGCGCCCTCTGCGAAGATGTGAATATTGTGGAAGGCGGCCTTAAAATATGCGATCATCTTGTACTTATCATACAAATTCGGAGACAACCTTGGCCTGGATTCTACTGCCTAAAAGAGGGAGGCGTCGAACAATACACAAAATATTTTATTCTCCATGATGCGCACAGGGACAGAAAAATTCCACAATGTGGCGTATCGCGCTTCTTCACACATTTGCGGCTCTATCTTAGGAAACAATGTTTCCTCTGGGGTATTCTAGCCAACAAGGGCTATCATAAGTAGGAGCCAAGCATAATAAAATTTCTTTCCCTCCTCTTGTGCTTCGCGCACGTTTTCCAAGAACTCTTTGCATAAATATTGAGACCAATTATAGATCACTCCTCCTTCGCATTGTCCTGCAAGTGCAATGACTTGTGCAGGAACCTCCTTAGGTCTACACCTATGAATCATCTTACAAACTAAGATGAGTATCCCAAACTAAACAATTGGATAATTGATCTCACTTAATACGAATTCTATGCTATGGCACGACACTTGGTACTTCATTTTTATCTTGTCAGCCACCCTCTTTTCTTGAGCCTTTCCTCCAAAGTTAGCCATGGGATCTGCACCTTGATAAGGCAGGACAGTGATCCGATGGATCAGCATGGCATCAATCAGTATTCCCTCTCCCAACCATAATGCTTCATCATGTGCGAGTGCGAGAAATTAGCACACACAAATATCATTTATCGAGTTGTGATCGAAATGTGGGACCTGCAATAAGTTTAGGAGACCTGCCTTGTGCAGGTCCAACACCCATCGTTGCAGATCAAGGTGCACAAGGCCCCCCTCCTAGGGAATGTGATCCAGATAGCGCTCATGCATAAGATCATTGAACTTATCAACATCTGCAATGTCCCAATCCTCCATCTAGAGTTTCATTACTTTGGCGAACACATTTCCTTCACTCGGGACATTTTTAGGAATTAAGGGCATGTTAATGCTTGACCACACTTTGTCCAGATCTTTCGGAAATTTGGTTGACACCTTGCGCGATGTGACATAGGTCAGAAACCACGATATTGGGGCCACTTCGACCACATCCTCATCCTCTTCCATGATGGTCTCAGGGATATCTACCATAGGTCTCTTCTGGTGTTCAACTGCAGTGGAGTGCAGCTACGGAGTCTTCTCCCTAGGGGATTTACGGGTCCCTAACGTCTGACCCTTCTTAGGCTTCACAGGCATAGGTGTCTCAATGAATGGCACAACATGTAGAAATTATATAACTGATATGTTATATGTCTAAGATTCTGCTGATCATACACTATTTGTATTCATGCACATTACAGAATCTATTCCACCATTGATCATCACATGCGAAAATTAACACAATTGCAATGCACACATGAAACCATAAAAAATTCACACACATTAACACAGTGATTTAATGGGAAAGCTTGAAGATAAAAACCCAACTATATCTATATAACATATGTCATAGAGATCATGTAACAATCCTCATACAAAGCTTCTCACAATCTCTCAGTACAATACAATCGCTACACACTAGTCAGGTCCGATCTAGCAAATCCATGCACCGATCTCTGCCACCTACTAGCCTGCCTCTACTACGCAATCCCTACTGAATAATGGCTCTGAATGAACTCGAATCCACCTAGCTTGCACTACGCAATCCTCATTGGCATCTCCACTGAGTGTTGGATGCAATCAATGCATCACTATAGTCACAACTGATAGTCATCTTGCCCTTTCACCTGTCTCTCCACTAGTCTCCACTGAAACTGTCCATGCACTGTAGTTAACTGATGTATTATTCAGTTGATTAATGAGTTATTAATTAGTGAATTAATTATTAATTAATTCACACCACTCTCACTAGTGTATCAATCAGTTAGACTAGATACAACTAGCTCAACTGTGTCTAACTGAGTTAAACTGAACACAACTCCACCAACTACTTCTACAACTCCACCAAAATCTGTCACATGAGTTCTAACTGAAGTCTCCATGCAATAGCTCCACTTAACCCTCAGGAATAGCGTAATTCCTTCTGTCAGCTCCTGTGCCACATCTGTGCACTTAACTGAAGTGCTCCAAGAGAATAAGATAATGTTTATACTCCAAATATTATTAAGAGCTAATAATATTCGACATATCTATTTTTAGACTGGAAATCTAAAAATAGATTCCGCCCAATATGTCTAAAAATAGAAGTCCATCTATTTTTTCAACTTGACCAACCATCCACAAATAGCATCCTGCAACTCATAGAATATGATCGACATGTCTAAAAATAGACTTTGCGCCAAAAATAGCCTACGGGCCCACTTAGTGAAGGCGACTTCTTTCCACTAAGCTCATCATCTTGTTGCAATCTCAACACTCCCTCTCAACAAGATAGGAATTATCTTCCACCCCGATCCTGTCTCTATGGTATTCAAATTTTCTCTCGGTGAGCGCCTTCGTCAGAATATCAGCATCCTAATACTCCGTAGGAATGTAAGATAGTAACATGATCTTCTGCTGCACACAATCTCTGATATGATGGTACCAGATGTCAATATGTTTAGATCTATCATGAAATACTGGATTAACTGAGAGTTTAATGCAACTCTGATTATCACAATATATCATACTAGGCTCTAAGTGTGAACCAAGCAACCCGATGAGGATCTTCCTCATCCATATAGCCTCGCATGCAGCCAAACTTGCTGCCATATACTCGGCCTCCACTAAACTGAGTGCCATGGATCTCTGTTTCCTGTTGTACCAAGAAACTGTTGTAGACCTGATACTGAAAATCCCTCCAGATGTGCTCTTTCTGTCCATTGGGCTCCCTGCCCAATCTGCATCCGTGAAGCCATGCAGCTTCACCTCATCCGTCTGTCTATACCAAATTCCATATCCTGATGTGCCTCTGAGATACCTTAGAACATGCTTTCCTGCCTTCCAAAAGAGCTTGGTAGGCTTAACCATAGCTTGCGAAAGCTGGTTAACAACGTAGCATATGTCCGGTCGTGTATTGACCAAATACATGAGTGAACCAACCAAATGTAGATAAACAATGGCATCCACTACCTCTACAGATGTAGCATCCTATTTCCTCCAACCACTAGGAAGAGGAGTGTTGATAGGCTTGCAGCCTTGCATGTTGAACTTCTCCAATATCTCCTGGGCATACTTGCCTTGAGACACAAATAGTCCACCCTTCCGCTACCAAATTTCCAATCCCAGGAAATAATGAAGGAGGCCCAAGTCCTTCATCTGAAACTCCTTTACAAGATCAGCCTTGCGTGAGAGTGTTAACTGTTCATCACCGATCAGTATCAAATCATGTGGGCCCACTTAGTGAAGGCGACTTCTTTCCACGAAGCTCATCCTCTTGTTGCAATCTCAACACAACAATATCCTCTCTAGGTTACATGGCTATCATGCTTGGCGGGGTAATGTAGCCAAGAACCCTACGACGCAACTCCTCCTCAAATCCCAAATCCAAACCAGACATAGACACTGAATAAGATGTAGAAATCAAAGAGTTCAAGGTCGACAATTCACACAGAAAGAAAAGAGAACTGTTGTGACCCCTAGGTCATATTTATAGGTTTTGCGCATCTTCAACGATCCCTTATGCATTAATGTGTCTCCATAAATGAAAAAATGGTTCCTAATTTAACAAAATCCCCTCATTAAATGCAACCTAGATGCTCCCTGTAATAAATTTGTCTTTTCCAGATTTATTGTTCCAACGGCTAAATTTTGGCACCTCTGCGACCTAGTCAACTTCCTCGTGCAGCCACCATGCGCACGTTGCACCTTTTTGCGCATCCGCCATCCCATTGCGCAGATCCAATACTCCATCCATATTGTCATTTGGTGCGCGCAGGGAGAGGGTCATCCCTGTATGGCTTCAATCGTCTTCCATTGAAATACTCAGGAATATATTCTCCGATCAGTATGGCCAGGCGCATTGCACCTCCATCAGTGATATCGTTAACAATATATGGCCCTAGCCAATGCATCTTCAACTTCCTTGGGTGGCACACAAACTTGTTGCCATACGACAAGACCAAATCATTTTCCTTAAACACATTTTTCCTGATGTGCCTATCATGCCATGCCTTTTCACGCGCCTTTTGAACTTTCTAATGGAAATTGGCAATAAAGTGATATTCTTCAAGTGCGACCAATTGTGAAAAACGTTCCTCCAAAACATTTTTTTCTGCCATATTTTTGAATGCTACGATGCACAGACTGGGAACAATGTACTCCATCGGCACCACAACTTCTTGCCTATATACCATCTTGAACGGTGTCCTTCCAGTAAATTTTTTTCATGTGGTTCGATATGCCTAAAGGACTATAGGTACTTGCTCATCCCAATCATTCTGTTTAGGATTGCAAACCTTGGTAAGCATAATCTCCAATATCTTGTTGAATGCTTCCACCACACCATTCACTTGTGGGTGATATAAAGTACTCTTCTGATAATGAATCTAGAATTACTTTGTCAATGATTCAATGGTTTCATTCACAAAGTGTGTACCTTGATCACCTTAGAATCTTAAGACATGCAAAGTGGGTCACAATATTCTCAAATATGAACTGCACAATGGTATCTATAGTACAATCATTCACAGGCTTAGCTTCAACCCATCTAGTTACATAGTCAGTCGTGATGATGATGTAATGTGCACCACTCTTCTTTCCTGGAGGGTTAATAGGTCCTACAAATTCCATGGCCCATTTCTCAAATTATTGTAGTGCCATTTGTGGATTCAGGGTCATCTCATCTCTGCGCGATGGCTTTCCAATTCTCTGGCATACATCGAATGTGCGACAATGCGCATAGGAATCATTGATTCATTGTGTAATGTGGGCCACCATAACCCAGCTCGCAAAATATTTTGCGTCATTTCCCTCATTGCATAGTGACCACCGGAAACCCCTCCATGAGCTTCATCTAATATTGCATGCCTTTCATATTCCAAAACATATCTTTTTTGAACTTCGTCTGCACCCATATTGTACAACTGACCAGTAATAATGGTGAAGTTTGTTGCACATGCTACGAGCTCTTTCTTCTGCTGTACTTCATATTCTTCAGGAACACGTCCAGTAGTCAGGAACTGAATAATATCAAGGAAGTGATCATCAAATACCTTGATTGCAAACAATTGCGCATCTGGTAATCCATCCTCCAAGTTCGTAGGTTCTTCACCAGTCTTAATGCACGATATATGGTTTGGCCCAACATTCAGTCTTCCTGGTTTCACCATGATCTCAAATTCATACTCTTGGAATAGTAACAACTACCTGTAGTTATTCCCCCCCAATACAAGTTTATTTACTAGGTGCTGTAAAGCAGAGTGATATGTAAACATCTTGAAATGTCATCCTAACAGGTAATGGCATAATTTTTGTAGCGCATACACCTTCGCTAATCCTTTTGTTTATGTGGTTGAATAATTTCATTATGTGCTTGAGATTTTTCAACTAGCATAGGAAATAGGGTGATCAATCTCTCTAGCTCCTGGCTGCACTAAAATAGCTCTGAGCACAATACAGGAGGCATCAACATGCACATGAAACACCTTAGACCAATTTGGGAAGACCAATATGGATGCCATGGCCATATTTACCTTCAATAGTTCAAAGATCTTCTAACATTTCTCATCCCAAAATAATGTTGCGTATTTCTTGAGAAACTTCTCCATGGGTGCAGTTATCAATGCATAACCATGAATGAACTTTTGATAATACCCAGTGTGCCCCAATATTAAGCATAGTTGTTTAGCATTTGTAGGTATCTCCAGATTAAAAATTACTAAGATCTTCACGGGATTTACAATCAACCCTTGCTGGAAGATCATGTGTCCCAGCAATATCTCGAATAGCACACAAATATACATTGTTTCAAGTTTAGTGAAATCTGATATTTTCTATAGGTATCCAACATTAAGCGCAAATTGGAGACATGCTTTTTCAACAACCCAAAACTAGTCCAATCATCAAAGTACACTTCTAGGAACTTATGGATAACTTCCTTGAAGGCAACTACTACTACGCGCAAGAAGATGGTGGGTGCATTCTTCAAGCCTAACAGCATGACTGTATACTGAAAAGATTCCCATTTAGTTGCAAAAGAAGTCTTACTGCGATCCTCTTGCACAATTATGATTTGATGATACCCTGAAAAACCATCTATGAAAGAGTAAGCTTCTTGTCGTCCAACATTTTCTAGGATCTCATCAGAGAATGGAGTTGGGAATGGATCATGCACAAAGGCATCATTCAAATTCCATAGATCCACACAGATCCTAATTTCTCCTTTTGTCTTCTTGTCTTCCACTACCATGGGACTCACCCAATCAGACTCTTCTACTGGCTCTATGATTTCTCGGCAGCAACCATATTATCCAACTCTTCCTTGACCTTCTGCTTATATTTTGGATTAAATCTATATGGGCACTACTTAACCGAGCATGCATAAGGTTTTAACGTGATCTTCATGACTCCAAGCTCTCCAATTATTCCTTTCAATTATGATAACTTTGTAGGGAATAAGGCTTGATACTATGTCAGCAGCTCAACAACCTTTCCATCTATCTCATCATCCCAATAATATCCAATATTTGCCAAAGTTAATATTTACCTGCAGAATCTTCAGAGGTTTTGTGAAATCTGGTGAACTGATCGAGGGTCCAGCCACTGCACATTGTCCCTCAGATTCCAGAATTATGATATTCCTTGGATCTTCTTCATTTTCTTCAACCGTCAGATTTATGTCATTCACAATAACCTTCATCTGTGCATCCCATGCTAGAAAAGCGCACTCTCTCATTGGCTTTTTTGTGTCAAATATAACTTCTTGAATGTTATGCAATGTTTTACCAATATTTTCAAACCCACTCTCAAATTTGAATATTAAAATGAAACTCTCTGTTAGTGAAAACCATTCACTAGTACCTCGGCGCAGCTCTGTCTCCAGATACCAATCAATAGTTACCTTCCCCAATGAATGAATAAACTTGTAGACCCATTATAGTCTCGATTCTATGCCCCATATCTCATTCCACCTAGCCAAATGTCTGTGCAAATCATGATTTCCAAGGTATACTTCTTCCATTTCGATAGTTGGACATTCAAAGTGTAATCTCATCATGTGCGTGCATTCCTCCTAGTTGCCCATGTTTTCTTTATGAGTCTCCCACCATCGTGCTAGAGTAGCACGTAGTTCGAGATCCAAGGCATGGAATCTATGTCCTTCTGGGATAGTTATTTCAAGCTCTCCTAAAAACATTTTTACATAAGTTAAACCATCATAATGCGGTAATTCACGTACCTCAAATTTTATGCATCGAAGAGATCTGGTCACTCGATTGCAGTGCAACACAGATACTTCATGCAACCAGTTTTTCTAGTTTTCTAATTCTTCATCAGAATCTAAGAAGAAAGAGATTTCGTTTTCCCAATTAAGACTTCTATCAGCCATTAGGTTAATACATTCTTCATCCCATAAATTTATCTTATAGATATGGTCAATATCATCATCAGTGCGCACAAACTCTATGTATCTCTTTCCTTCTGCAGGATCTAGGGGAATTATGAATTTGGTCCCATTACTTTCAAACTCCATTCTTCACTTCTTCAGGTTTATGAAACCATCCATATCAATAGCCCATTCCAATCCTAATAGCACAGGATAAGGATATGTATCATCCAAAATTTGTATAACTTCGAAATTTTAGAGTACCTTAACACCTTCAATACCGAATACAACCTGTGACAACCTTCCTAATGGAATGATTTTCTGTTGGTTTTCCATGTGTAGTTGAATCGTAGTCCATTCTAGCTTTGGTTCTCCCATGCACTACTAGATTTTCTTCGATAGCATATTTGCATAAGACCCCTGAACTATAATAACTTGATCCATCTCATAAGCACTGATCTACGTGGTCATACACATCTCTCGCCTCGTCTTCTTCTTATTCTTATAGATTTTGTTAACAAATTTTTGCTCTATCAACAATTGTTCCTTTTTTGCGCAATTATCTATCAGAGCCTAAAGGTTCTTTACCACCTTTTTTTTACACAGTAACTTAATCAAAGCTTCTAAAAGTGGCTTAATTTATTCATCTACCCCTACCTCCTTCATGGGTCTACCTGATGTTGATGCGCTTCCCTCCATAAATACTTTTTGTGCTTCAACAAAAGTATCGTTTGTACGCTGCAAACCAAATCCATATTTTTTCTCAGGTGCCTTACGAATCTGAAGGTCAGTATCTAGATTCTCTCCCTTATCCTCATTAGTGGTTGCATTTCTCCCAGTGACCACATTCACTCTAGGATCTTCCTCGTGGGTTTCTCCTCTGACCATCTGAAGATTCTTCATTCGAGTATGCATATTTTTCTCCTACATCCTAGCAATCAAAATAGGGAAATCTTCTATTACTTGGTCAAACTGTCTACAATACCTACATGATTGTCGTGTCGGATTTGGAAATTCACGCACATAGTGACCATCATCTCCGCAGTTGTAGCAAATAACCTATCCCCTTCCTCGACCAGCTGATCCACCTCTTCTTCCCCTTCCTCTATTCTAAAATCCACCACGCCCAGAGGGGGATGCTGGTGAGGTAGGTTTGGCCTGCATTCTATATATTTCAGCTTTATCCAACATCATGTCAAAAGTGCAACAATGTTGCTCATCATGTCATAGTGATGAAAAGTATCTAAAAAATAGTTGCTTAAACTCAGGCTGATACTTTCCAACCCTTGGAAAAAAATCTGTCATATGCAAACTCGAAGCTTGACAGATCACCCACGATATTGGCCCAGCTACACTCTTCAGTGGGCTAGGTCCTCCAGAGTTAAGATAATTATTGAAGACATGAAATTGATCCTTATTATGACCAGCAACCCTACATCGTATTCACCAAACCTCTACGCACACCTCCTTGCCCTTATCTTTGCGTAGATTCTGAATCTCCAAATGCATCGCTTCTAACTGACTCTAAATCTGCTAAGTTCCAAGCACAACAGGTGTTTGGGTAGCTTCTAATTTCATTGCAATATCCACAGCCTCAACCTGCATGGAAATTTTTTATTGACCCAATGGTTGGCATAGATGCGGGAGCAACATAGCGATAAACCAATCCTTGTGTTGGGTATCATCGATAGTGAATCCACCATCTTTGATAGTGTGCTTCAACCTTTGATCTACCTCCCACATAGATTCATTTATCTCCTAGTGAATCTCTTTCATTTCTATAACCAACTACGCATATGACTTAGGAACCTTGAATTATTCTTTTAGGGAATCTTTTATTTCATCCAGAGTGGCATTAGGGTTTGCTTGGACATATCTAATATACCAATCCAATGCGCGAACTTGGAAAGCAATATCTAAATACGCTTTCTTAACATCATCATTATTAAAATACTGAGCTCTCCATACAACATCAGTCACAAACCAAAAGTGCTCAATATCTTCATCCCAATACCTCTGAAAGTAGGTAGCTTCATAGACGTGACCATATCTGTGCCTGGGGGAGGTGGAGGCGGGGGCAGAGTAGATGCTTTGTAAGATGAGTGTGGAAGTGGAGTGGATGGAATATGAAAGATGGTCAAGGCTCTTTGATCATTCTGATTTCATGAAGCTTATTCTCGGGATACTTCCTCTTCTTCAAAGTGTGTATATTCACTAGAGCTACTAGTGTCAGGTTCACTGTCACTATCAAATCTACTCTTGAGAGGGATATAAATAAATATTTTTTCTGGGTATGCACGTAAATTCTTCCACTGCACGTATCCAGGCGTCTTTGGGACATTCACGCAATATGTTGGCACAAAGATCCTTGTTCACACAATATCATCTTTAACAATAACTTCAAAAAGTGCAGGAACTTACCTCTAGGACCCTTGAAAAATATTCTTTCTTCTTCAGAATATGACACAAACTGATAAATGGAAAATTCAGTCACAAATCCTCCGAAGACACGATCGATCCAATGATCTATCGCGCAAATGATCTTATTGCTTATATTTTCTAATTGTTGAATTAATTCAGGAGTCCACTCAATGACTGCGTCGTCCTTCGCGTAGGTATTGAATTCATTCAATCATGACAACCACTCATGCATCTTAGTTGCAAAGGAGAAAAATAATATCTCGTGAACTTCTATATAGATGTACTTCTGAACCCACTTTTCAACAGATACCTTTGAACTTTGATTCTCTTGGATCATGAATTCAAGGATATTTATATCCATTCATTCCTGAAATTCATTCTGTGTAGGGTGCCACAACATTAAATATCCCTAAAAATGATCCTGGTCCCAGAAACGAAACCATTTTTTGTCTTTAGGTGTCTTGACCCAGGTTTAGAGTTTATCGTGCAACCAAAAAACCCTCCAACTACTGGCCCTTTCGGCAATGAATTTCTTGCGCATATCAAAGTCTCACCCGAAGTGGTATGGGGGGGTGTTGGAACCAAGTTTCCGCACCTTGAGGAAGAAAATAATGTGGTGGCCCTAAACAGGTTTATAACAGACTATGTTATAGATTGGAAACAGATGCGCGCATATACAGAACAATACTTATCATATCAATTTGTCATGAATGCAGATAATTCATAAACAGATGGATCGTAGATTGATTTCATCACAGATATATAAGAACATAACCCGATATATGTAATGTGCAATTAATTAAGAAAATATATTCATGTATTAAACCATCAACATATATTCATGCATAAGGAACATATTTACTCATGCAGATATAACATAACTATAGCGATCTCAAGCAATAATAGTAAATAGATAACACATATACATAACACAAATGCTTCTTCAAAACCAGTATTTGTATAATTTAGATTCAAATAGTTCAGTAAAAACAGACTTTTCCCTTACAATTACTCCTTCCGCGCACATCGCCAGCAGAGCTTGTACACAACTAGGACTAGGTCTCCACGCATGCAGCCAGCAAGAACCTTTCTACCCAACCCAGACTTAGAAAATGTATCGCAGAAGTATAAATGTACTTAGATCAAAACACGAGTGACTCAATTCTTACTTAGACTCGATCTATCTATTTATATCCATCTTAGCATGTATATACTATGGTCTCAAACCATGGTTTGAGGCCCACAGTTTACCCTTATAGAACATTTACATAAAACACAGACTTTTATCTACCCCAAAGCCCCTTTACCTTTCCGCACAGCGCCCATATGAAAAATTTATACAAAACGTTACTAAAAAATGTACCCTAGGGGACCTCGCTCTAACAGGCCCCCAAAAAAAACCTGTGACTCGTCCGAAGTCGCTATGGGGTCTGCTCCTTCATGTTAGCCTGGAGCACAACAACTGAAGTTTTCAGTGGTAGTACCACCTCAAGACTGTGCGCAGGAGCTCCCTGCACATCAATGACCAATTTTTCTTTGGTTGGCCCTTTAGTGGCAAATTAAATGCTTCTCTGCACCTGCATTCTAGTGCGAGGCTTAGTAGGCATATTTGGAATAGAAGTTGATGCACATGGCTCGAGCCAAGTTGGCGGCCACTCTGCAGTGACGCGCAAAAAATCATCCTCAGTGACGAGATAGGGCAATTCATACCAAACACCTTCAACTGTGCCCTTCGCACGGATGTGAATATTGTGGAAGGTGGAATTAAAATTGATGATCATCTTGTACTGTTTGTACAAAGTCGGAGACAACCTCAGCTTTGATTGTACTACCTGAAAGAGTGAGGCATCGAACAATACCCAAAATATTTTATTCTCCATGATGCGCACAGGAACAGAAGAATTCCACAAAGTGGCATACCACACTGCTTCACACATTTGCGGCTCTATCTCAAGAATTTTTTTCTCCTCTGGGGTCTTCCAGGAAATAAGGGCTATCAGCAGCAGGAGCTAAGCATAATAAAAATTTTTTCCCTCCTCTTGTGCTTTGCGCATGTTTTCCAAGAACTCTTTGCATAAATACTGAGACAAAATATATACGCGGGTTCTATATAGAGGTACCCGTGTGTGTATTTGATTTTTGAAGGGCAAAGTCACGTATGGAATTCAATTTTTTTTTTAATAAATGATAAATTATGAATGGGAAAGGATTTCCCAAGGCCATACAAGAGCATCAAAACTACAAGAGTGTTGAATGATGCTATAACACCCGGGGAAATCAGGTCTAGCATAATGGAAATTTCATTATCAATGGATAAGAGTTCCTTTCTGAGCTCCATCCTGTGATTTTTTATCCATGAGTTTACCAAAATTTTGAGGCACCTAATTTTCTACATTAAATCCTCGGTCAGATGAGTCTTATTAGATATGGTAAGACCAGGCCATGATTAATGATCGAGATCCTGAAATGCAAGTTCATTGACACATACCAATTTAAATTTGAAAGGAAGCTTAACCACCTCCGAGTAGTCCTTCAATTTCAAAATAATGGCTTCATGGTCAGATATATCTGAGTAAAAAGACCATAATTTGACTTGTTTCATTCGTTGAAGCAAAATGGAGTCCACTAGGAATATTTCAATTCCTTTTTCATGCTCTCTACACCCAGTCTTTCATTACGCCATGTCAGGCCCATAGGATCAGGGACTATGTCACAGAGAACCTTGTGGCATAGAAGGTATGAGAAAAATGCAGCTAAATGATCTTATTTTTCTTTGTGTCCCCAAGACTTTCCCATGTTCAATATAAAGTTTAGATCCCCAACCACAATTAGTGGATGTAAACCTAAGATGCTAGAGGAGTCAACTAGATCCCAAAATGGTTTATGATTTGTTTATGGAGCATATAAATTTAATATTCGGAGCCTGCAATTCCAACCATGACCATGGCCTAATAATATTAATCCAACATTAATCTTATCAGCCTGAAAAATAAAATAGGAGGGATCCAAGATAGCAACAAGGCCTCTCGAATTACCATAGAAATTGGAAGCATAACCATTCCTTGATGGACAAATACTCACCATAGTTTCTTGAATTAGGACAATAGATAGAGATTTGGTCCTTATATGATATTTGAGGAATCTTTTTGTTGAGGAAGATCCTAGCCCCCTAAAATTAAGTGACATTAGCCTCATTGGGAACTAGAAGATATGGGAAAATCTACTCTAAGGTATTGATTGATAGTATTATTCCTTATTTCATTTGACTCATTTGAAGGCCCCAGATAAAAAGACGGAAAAAGTGTCTCCTCTATAGCTTCAGAGAACTTGTAATTGAGTTTAGATTCGATGTCTCTAGTGAGAGTGATTTTTTCTGAATTTGGCCTCTTTTTTCCTCCCGCGGTGTAATATTCCAAAATCAGCATGCAGCTAATTGGAATATTGATTTTTGTTTTATTACCTAGCAACTTAATAAATGGGTAAGGAGGCCCATGCATATTAAAATTATGAATAAAATCCCTCATAATGTGAAAAGGGATAGTCATAGGAACTGGATTTCACACCCTGATGTGTGAACATGATCATTTTCATGGGGGCAAGGTCAAGTTTGACCAAGTCAACAATGCTAGGATAGGAGGTGGAGAACACTTGGGGAGATAGAATAGTATGAATGGGAGGGAGATTCCTTGGTGGAGGAAACCCTAATGAGTGGGACCCATGGTGAGAGGGATTCCATTTGTTTAAAAGGAGGGCAAGGAAACCATTGTTATTCATGATTTAGATTATTGATTTCATTGTCTTTTCAGACTTTGTGCATTCTCCTGTTGTTTAGCAGAGTTGCAGTGCTACTTAGCACAATGATTTCATGTTTAGGAATCCTTCTCCTTCCTTGAGAGGCCTCTTGGAGGAGTGTACTGATTTTCCTCACATCTAAGCTTGGGTCCAAGCATCCTCCTTCAGCTACAACATTATTTCTGTAGCAGTATAACATTGTGTTGCAGGGTGTTGCAGTGAGGGACCACAACACCACTTTCAGAGATATTTTTCAAAGGAGGAAGTCTTATTTCCTTTGGAGGATAAGTGAGGGAGAAATTGAGCTAATTCCCATCATCTTTGGCATCAGGCCAGCCATTTTCCATCATCTACAGCACAGTCCCTCTCCTTGACTGCGTTATTTTCAGTGTATATCTGTAGTGAGGGTTGCAGTGTTTGTTTGGAGGGAGAGATCTTCAGTGTTAGGATCAGCCTTTCACTTGGAAGATCCATTGGAGGAGGTTGATTAAGCTTATGCATCATCTACAACCATCTCCATCCAGTTCTTGAGTTGCAGCTGCTACACAGCCCTGCTACTCCGACATTTTTGCCAATTTGTATATTTCAGGAAATCCTTCTGGGATTGTCTTGAGATTGTGTTCTAGGGGTTTAGAGCATTGCTCCACCACTTATTTGAGCTACACATTTTCATATCCATGTATTAACGTTATTTCTGTAGCAATGCCTCCTTTAAATTGCGCAGTCATAGCCTTGGGCTTTCTATATGTAGCAGTGTTCTTCATTCTCTTGTACATGTTCTATTGAGGCTTGCATTGCCTAGCTTGAGTGATCATTACCTCAAGAATTTGTATACATTTGCTACTATAAGATCAATTTTATGGTTATTTGGATCTTCTCATGATTTATGTATTGAAATAATGTTGCTACTCCAATATGTGTTTTTACATTGCTGCATCTCCAACTTTGGAACATCTTAAGGTGTTCTTATTGTTGTAGGAATTCCATATTTTGGGATATTACAGTGGTATTGAAGCATAATCTTGGCTCAGCCTATGAGTTTCAGCCAAATAATATAGAAGAATATTAGAATGTTGGAGCGGATGAGTTTTGTCTCATCATTCTTCAGTTCTATGAAGAACCTCCCCAAGGAGGATAAGCAAAAAGAAGAGGAAGGACCATGCACTTCCTATTCTCACCGGGAAGAAGACAATAAGCATGAGAGAAACTTGGATCATTTGATTTTAAGTAAGTACATTGTTGAGTACAAATCTCAACCTAGAGCCTTCAAAGAGACTCTAGCTCTTCCATAGTTCATCCAGTTAAAGGAAGAGAGGAGGTCTTGCAACGGAAGAGGAATCAAAGGTAATAGGTTTCTGTTGCCTACATATGATGGATCATCTATAGCAAGATCTTGGGCAAGGAAGCTTGAGGCATTTTTTCCACAACATCCAGTGGTAGAGAGGGAGGCATTAGAAGTTGCAGTGCTGCACTTGGAGGGTGAAGCCAATGTTTGGTGGTTCAGCCACTTAAGCCATGTAAGGGTGAATATTTTTGTAGAGTTCACTCAAAGGTTGATTAGAACCTTTGATAAAGAAATATTAGAGGAGAAAAATTCCACATCGCCATGGGAGGAGACTTGTACCAGTGTTGTCACAACCTTGGAAGAGTAGCCTTCTACATCTACAAATGGGGCAGCCATTTCATTGGAGGAAAGAACTATTGCAGCCATACAAGGAGCTCCCTAGTTCCATCAAGGTATGAATGAAGTTCCACTTTATAATATTACAACAAATATTTTAGAGATTTGTGGAAATTCATATTTATATGTCCAAGAATCAACATACATTGCTAACCTAGAGCAGCAATATTACACTGCGCTGTGCAACATGGAAACATTTAAGGAAGAAATAAACCATCATCCTCATAAGCCATTTTTGGATTTCATATCACATTGGAGGTTGGGGTTTGAAGACTTGAAGGGAACGATGATAGATAGTAGACATATTGAGATGAGAAAAACTTTCTCCTTTCCAGATGACACTTTCTCAATGAGCACTTCTCAGCTCAAAGAGAGACTTCTACTTTCAGCAGATCCAAGACCTCATTGGTTTTGGAGGACTATTGATGAGAGGGAGATCTCATGGAGAGATTTCATTGGAGGTTCACTTCAACACATCATGGAGTGAAAAGTTCTTCAACAATTTGAAGAGGTTATTCCCTCCTCACACTTGGATCTTTATGGATTCAAAGGGGAGCAGATAGATAATGGAGGACATCTTTGGATGGATAACATCTCTCATGTTTGTGTTGGACACTTCTTAAGCCCTACACATCATGATGGGAGGTTTTTTCCTACCACCTATTTGGGTCCTTATGGGTTCAACTTGGTCATTAAGGAGATTGCATTTTAATATCCCATGAAATGCAAAGACAGACATTTGATTTGGGAGGATGGTAGTCTTCATGGGAAGGGTACCAAGATCAAGCATGATGGGAGGCACCCACATTTGGATGAATGGGTGTGGATGAAGAGCAAGAGGTTGGTGAGCCACTTGCAAATATATGACAGTGGGCAGCAGGAGGCTTGGCTGTGCTGGCTACTCTTGAAGGAGTTTGGCCATCATTTGGCATATACTCTTTCTAAGGGTAGGTGGATGGAGAATATGTGGTAGGATTCTTGCATCATTGAGCATAAAAGAGTATGGATGCATGGTGTTGATGTGATTTTCATATCAGTCATTATGTTTTCATCACATGATTTGTATGATGAAAGTATGAGGAGGCAACAAAATATTTTGTTGCTTTGGTTGTTCTTGGGAGAGCAAGGGCAGATTTTCTCTCACACTTTGCATGATGTTGCAAGAGTAGGAGATGGCACTACCATGGTGCAACAGGGCTACTCCTTGGCCTTAGATGATCAAGAGGTACTTCCACCTTGGCAGGAACTTCTTATGTGTAGCAGCATTATGGGAGATGTCTTTGACAAGGAGCATGCCAAAGAATGGAGATATGAATTGGCAAGAGCTTATTTGCATGAGCCAACAATGCTATCAATTGGGAGCTTGGGGTTATTGATAGAGTGTCCCCAGGATCACTTCACCATTGATGCACTTGGTGAGAAAGGAGGAAGTAAGATTGATGGAGTTTTGGATGGAAACATCTATTACAGAGATATGATCTTCTTAACTTGGATTTCCAAGTATAAGAAGGGTGATCTTAATGCAACATATGGTTCATTCCTCTTCATGGGAGTGTGTCATACCACTATGGAGGAATTATTCATATACATATGCATCATCTTACTCTTACTCTCATTCCTCCTTGGCCTTGATTGGCTTATGGCCTTTATCCTTGGTCGTTTTCCAGTTTGGAAATATTTCTTGGGAAGACTTGATCGGTATGGCCTCCTCTGTAGGTCCAAATGGAACCTTTGTACCCCTAACTAATCAAAATGTAAAATAGTGTAAATTCATGCCAGAGGGGATACCTTTTGTTAGCCCCCTATAAATTTTTGACAATAAAATAGGGGGCTAAAATGTTTCTAAGCCTTCAATGAATGTGTTTCCTCTGAAAACACATCATCCTTGAAGTCTCCTATGCCTTTGCCTATGATAAACCCCACCGCTGTTCCTAGTTTAAAGGGCCTCACTGATTGTAAAAGACTGTGCTCCAAAAGGGCTACATTTTCCCCCTGTATTCCTGCAGAATGCCTCATTTTAGCCTTCTTTTCCCTCTGTCAAAGTTCCCCTCTTATCCCATAAATTCCCCCAAAATCCCCTTTACAATCCCACACACACCCCTTGTTTGGCCTAATTCCCCCTTTTTTCTCTATCGTTACCTTTTCCTACCCTCACATTGCACCAAAATGGGCCAAATAGCCATATTTTTCATGTCTATGGGTTTAGCACCTTTCGGCCCTAGCCGCTGATCTGTTTCCCTCCACATGACCCAGCACCAAGGCACAAAGGCGCATACCGCAATTATATATCGGGAGCATTTCAGATTGTCGATATGTATATTAGATTGAACGGTCATCACAATCCCCGCCCGTTCATCACATCTCCACCATTCATTTACCCGCTAATCCAATGGCCCGGAGCTTACTCGCCTCGGTGGTCCACACGCTAATGCGCCCTGTTCAAAAATCGTCTGTATCTATCGCACCGCTTTCTGAGGGCTGGCGGTATTTTTCCATTCGACAGCGATTCCACTCACTGCCTGACGCATGTCGTCGGCACTGTTTGAAAACTGCCCCCCCATCGCATGTTATCATTCAGCAGAAAACTTGGCACGATATGCACGTGCATCGTTCGATCCAGAGCTGCCCATCCGACGGTCATCGCGCAACGAAGCTACGCGGGAATTAGTCCAAGTCAAATATACCCGTGGCCCACCATCTATCACCCTTCGACGCGTTCTAGCCCGTCGATCTCCTCTTGAGATCGGACAGTCCAGATTTAAAGTCAGCCCCACCATCGCTTGGTCCCACCACGTCACCACTCCACGTGTTTTCATCACTCTTTTTGTCTGTCCCCTATATATTTCATTCAAAGGTCAAATTTTAAATGATTTACGTTAAAATTTCCACCCCTCCATACTAAACTGTTCGCTGCATTTTCCGCCATCAACCTACAACTATTCCACCATTTCGCTAACCTGCATGGTCATTCACACTGTCCCCGCTGCGTCCACCCTTCCCATGCATGGTTTTCTTAATTTGTTTGCATGTTTTGCAGGATTACAGGCAGGCGGAAAACCGCCATGATTCATATGCACTATTGTAGTGGCATAGTGTTGTTAGTTTCAGCCTTTGCAGCTTTCCTTCAGTGATCAAACATGCTCTTACAAAGTGATTTTAAGGTGTCAAGGTCAAATTTTGTCATTTCAATGAGTCTTCAAGCAAAATTTGGTCACTAGGCATTAGGTCTAGGGTTTGTTTTCACTCTTTTCAAAGTTGTCCAAATGTTGGTCCATGTCACCATTCAGCTAAGTCTACCATCATTCAAAGGGTTTTCATCATCATGTCAAGTTCCATTGGGTCATTTTACAGCTTGTTCATGCTTCAGTTGTGCCTAGGTAAGGTCCATTTCCCTCTCCTAGGGTTTTGGAGGTAATTTCTCTTGGATGGTCAAATCATTAGAAAAAATTGCATCCTGATGTTCATACACCTTCCCCTATCATTAACTTACCTTATTAAACACTTCCCATCACTGAGATCCCCCAAATTCCTCATTTTTGCACAAACCCTAGTTTCTTGCCACAACTTGGCAATTTTCTAGGCTAGGCCTGTGTTTTTCCCTTTTGGACCCCTGCCCCTCACTCAATCTTTGAGATTCCACTTTCCCCTGCTTCCTAACATCCCTCCCTACTTCCAAAAATTTCTCCAAGAATTTAGAAGCCCCTTATCCCCTTCATTTCGCTTCATTTCGACAAATCCCTTGTTTCACACATCGGGATAGGTTTCACTAAAATGATGTTTCAAAGCAATAAAAGATGAATTTTAGAAAACTGAGAGAGTTTTTTGTACAAAAAATTCCAGGGAAGAAAAACCTCCTTCACTTTTTACACAGGTGTAATGGTTTTGGAGAAATGTGAAGAATACCGTTGCCTCGGGAGAATTGATGCACCTGCAGGAAGTAGTGTTGGGAGATTTGATTTTTGACAGGGTAAATGAACTCAAAATTAACAAATTCCACTTTTTTTGGAAAATAGACTCCAATAGCTTTCCAACGCGATATCACACACCCAATTTGGACACCGGGAAGGCCTCCAAAATCCTCCTGCAAAATGCACTATGTAGCGCGCGGCGCATACAAAGAGCGCGCGGCGCATAGAGCCCCAAAGGCTAAAAAATTATCCTCCTTCACCAAAATTCATTTCAAATCGACTTATTTTCCTCCAAGTAAGTTTTTCAAAGCCCAATCAATGATTTTTGGCTATGGTAATTTGGTTTAGAAGTGAAGAAAACAAGAATTTAATTGGTGAGAAACAAACCCTACGTTTATACCAAATCTGCTCCTAGGGTTATGTATAAAGTTTGAAGATTGTGTTGGTGCTAAATTCTTGCCATTTGTCAACCTTTTCTTTGTATTCCATCACTGCTGTCACTGCCATGTTATCATATCGTAGTCCCTTCCCCATATTCATTATCCTCATATCCCTTTTACCCATTGTTCCCATGTCAATGAATTCCCAAACCCTATTACTGGTTACCACTTCCCTTCATTGATAGAAATTTAAGTTTCCACAAGATTCAATGGCTGTCTTCATGTCTTTGACTGCACTTACAGGTTGCCATTTCATTAACTTTTTTTCCTATCACATTACAAGTCCCATTACTATCACCCATTCCCATATCATTTGTAAAGGTGTCTAATCTCAAAATTTTCCAAAGCAGTGAGTAAATGTCTATCCATTCCAAAGTCACTTGACAGTTCATTGTACTTCACTTTGACACTTCCCACAGTCCCTCATTTCATGCTTGATACATTTGGCATATTTGATATTGAAAGGAAAAGCACCAATTCATCATTTTCAGACACACACCTAACTCTTGTTTTCACCATACATATATCAGTATATATTTGTCAAACACCTTGATTTCAGTGCCATGTCAGAGACAGATTCACCTTATGAGTAGGGGTATGAGCAGGATAGTGATTCATCAACTGCAGAGCTAAATGTGTTACATATCAGAGAGGCGCCAGAGCCTTGTTTACAGCATCATGACGAGTACTATCTCCACCCGGGGTGGAAGGGGTCTCGTTAACTTCATCAGCAGCGCGAGTACTATCTCCACATGGTGTGGAAGGGGTCTCGCCTTCGTCATCAACACATGCTCATAGAGTTGCGGCAAATCCGGGAAGACCATGCATTGGCCCGGAAGAGACCAGGTGACATGACACCAGCTGATCGAGAGACCTGCCTCACGCATGTTAACATTCATCTGGAGAAGTTGTTGGCGAAGGCCAATAGAGACAAAGACATGCTTCGTCACATGAAAGGTCATTATTGGGCCCGCATGCACATCTGCAAGGCAAAAATGAAGATTCTGAAGAGGAGGTTGAGCAGAGCACTAAAACGGTGGAAGAGGCCTGATCCACTCCGGATTTTGGCCAAGGCTTCATTGGCTGGGCATGATACATGATGGAGGGTCTTCGCTCCGAATTTGAGCAAATTTGAAGACGTTTTTGTCATTTTGGAAAATTTTGGTCTCAAAACAGATTTTTCAGCCCAACGCATAGCGCGTCGACGCGCTCGCTTATGATTGGGACACTTTCTGGAGGAAAAAATTATATTTTTTGCTTTTTCATGGTAAGTTATGCATGCTCTAGTAGGAACAAAGCATTTCACCAAGTTCTGGATGATCAAAGGGGCCAAAAACATCATGAAAATCACCTTTCTGCCACCTTTTTCAGCAGCAGGAAGTACTTGTGGGAGAATGAAGTTTTGGAGGGGCAAATGAGCTTCAAATTGGGAAATTCCAATTGGGCTGGATAGCAGACATCCAGGGCTTTCCAACAAGCTATCATGAGCTTGATTTTGATTCTAGGAAGTGCCCCAAAAGCAGGCTATAAGGCGCGCTACGCATAGGGCTCAGGCGCGCTACGCATAGAGATTTTTGGCTGATTTTTCATCTTCCAGCTCAGGATTTCGGCCAGTTGGACTAGTTTTGATTATGGATGTAATTTTCGAGTTATCTTGATGTAATTTTGTGGTTGGCATGTAATTTTGATTCACTTTTACCTGTTCTAGATGATTCACTCCCAAAAAAGTAAAAATCAAGTGAAAGAATCAGTTTCCTTCCTTTTAGAGGCAAGTTGTTTGGCTGCCTATATTCTAGCTCCTTGTTTAGAATTAGTTGAAACTGCTCCTAGAAGGAGGAATTCGACCCCTAGAGACATGGGAAGGGGTTAGGATAGTCTATATGATGTAATTTCTGAGACATTCTATAGGTTGGACTCTTGGGAAAACTTTGGCACACTATTGTACATATTTTCATATTTTGGCTAAGGAAAGATCAGAGGTTTTGCAGCACCTGTTGGGATTCTTGTGGCTTTCAGTTCTTGATGGTGTTTTCTCTCAGTTTATTGTAATTTCTATCATGTTTGATGTATGCCATTACCTTCTTATGCTTCTGAAACTAAATGAATGAGTAAATGAGGTAGAATCCATTGATTTCAGTGCTCTGCCTTTAAATTTGTTTAGTTTTACATGTTTTCGCCTGTTTGGAGAGGATTCCTGTTCTCCCTTGCCCTCTTCAGCTCCTTGTTGTTCTGATCCATCCATACACATAATCAAAAGCATCAAGACTATTGCCTACCTCGCCCCAACTTGAATTCTGCAAAGATCTGGCCTTATCCCCAGACCCAAAATTGTTTTTCCCATTTTTTCAACAAAAACCCAAAAAATCAAAATCAAACTTTCCTATCTCTTTACTAGCCTAAAATAAGTATTCATTATAAGTCATCTCAGCCCCTTTGAAGACCTTTTGCCAAGATAGACCCGGAGAGAGCCCTCTCCTGTCCTCGTAGGGCTAGCTACGAGGCTGAGCGTGGTTTGATGTAGCCTTGAGTTTTACCTTATTTCAGCCTAAGGTAGATTTGAGCGCTAACATAGTGGCGACCATACTGGGGAAGAAATTTGCTTATTATTGTCATTTGCTATAGACGGAGTCTGAAGTCATGCCAGGTAGCCTTCGAACTGCTCTTGCTCTGCGAGTGCATAGTAGATAAAAGCTGCTTCAGTCGATCTCCGGTTTAGCTTGTGAATGTGCCCCTTGATTTGCGAATTCCCCCAGTATATGTATCAAGATCAGATCTGATGGTTGATGGTGGACAATGATCAGACATAAGAAGGCTGAAATATTTCACCTGGTGACTCCAATTCAAAGTCTGGAGGACTGACTCTTTCTCTGAGAAAATGGAAGGATCTTACACAAAGTTCAGGTATCCAAAGTGGAATGGTATTCAGGATCTAGTCTGCTTTCTTGTAAACTATTTCTTTGTTGTTCTTGAAGTTATCCTGAAGGTTTTTCAGAATTTGTTGTATGATAAAGGTGATCAAAATCTTCACTCGACCTATTCAAAGAATGTAAATGCTGAGTTTCCCTTTGATCCTGGTCTTCTTACTTTTCCCACATATTGTGATGACCATCTTCAAACTGATGAACCTCAAAAGACCATAACTGATCCCACATCTCTTGTACATGCCCCTACATCTTGTACAATTCAAGATCGGTACAAACCTCTTGTTTTACCTTCTGTTCTTCATGCTCTCCCTAAAAATTATGACCTATATCTACCAAGATTTGACGGTGAATGTAACAATGTCAACGCTGAACAACATGTGTAGAATGTTGAGACTTTTCTAGACCTTTTTGAAGTTGATGAAGAGGATGTTAGTATTAGGATTTTTGCTCTTTCTTTGCAAGGCCAAGTGAAGAGTTGGTTCAAAGCCCTGCCTGATGCAAGCATCTCAGATTTCCAGCAGTTCATCACAGTTTTCCTTGACAGGTGGATGATCGGACAGAATTTTTTGTTGATTATAGAAGAGTATAATCAGCTGAAAAGAATGCCAGGGGAGACAGTACAACAATTTTCTTCTAGATTTAACCAAGTTTATTATTCGATGCCAGTTGATATAAGACCTTCTCCTAGATATGCTCTCTTGCATTACCCGAGTGCCTTTGATCCGGAAATGGAGTTTCAGCTAAGAGAAAAAAATATTGCAACACTTCACGAAATGCAGAACAAGGTAGTAAATGTAGAGGCTCATTTGGTGATCTTGAGGGCAAGGTTGAAGGAAGAAGAAAAGAAGAATGTTTCAGAGCAGATGACACCTTCAGAGGAAAAGCTTGATCTTTTCGTAAACGCAGTAGAAGAGATGGTGGGGAAAATGACTGCAAAAAATGAAAATGACATTCAAGAACAAGTAGCTGACCCAAAACATTTTGTTTCTTATCCCAGTTGTCATACCGATTGTTTTATAGATCATTGTGAAGAAGAGAGAGCTGTTGATATGATATGTATGTTTGATGATGTGTTTTATACCGATGAATTGCCTCAATTTGATCAGTATGATGATGATTATGTTCTCCAAAAAGAAGATAATCTTGCAGACGAATCAACAGCTAGTTTGTGCGAGGAGGAAGTTCACTTTTAGCAGCTCGAGTAAAGTGGTCAACCGATGCATGTCAGCTATGAAAATGATGAGGAAAGTGCAGCAAAATTTGATGTAAGTGAAGGACCTTTGCCTTTTTGTTTTGACTCGTTTCAGTTCATCAGAGACAATTTCCATGCAATCAAAAATCAACTGCCAACAAGCCTTGATCTGGACCATCTTGAGGGTAATGAAAACCTTGTTCAAGATTTCTCATATTCAGATTTGCAATCCCCGAGTGCCATTGATTGTCAAGTTGCAGCTGAAGACTTGGAAGCGGGCACACATGATTTAATGATTCAAGATGACTCCATACCATGTTGTTTTGAATCATTTCAGTTTTTGAGAGGAAAATTGCATAGTAAATCTTCAAATGAGCAACCTATAAGAAATCAGCAATCTCGCAGTGTTAATGTTGAGGATGAGACAGATAACGAAATTATTGAGCAGCCTGTAGCATCAGATTTGTAGCCATCCAATGCAATTGAAGGTCAGATTACAGATGAAGGTGTGGAAGATGAAATACATGATTTGATGATGCAGGAAAATTCTATACCCTTTTGTTTCGAAGCATTTCAATTTATAAGGCAGAATCTTCATAATATATCTGAAGGAAAAGATGAACAGCTAGTAGGATGTCATACAGTTTCAAGGGATACAGTGCAGCAGTCTTCTCAATTTTTTGATGATCCTATTGCTCGTGTGTTGGATGATGTTTGCTGTAAAATTTGTCCTTCATTAGCTAACCATGTGTCCGAAAAGAATGTTGATAATAATCTTGTTCAAAAGTCAATTTCATTGTGTTGTTCAACAGATTTTTCATATGAGGAGATTGATTAAGGAGACTTTTTTTCTTTCTGGAATCAACAACAGATTTTGGTTTTTCATGAATTTCAAGATCCTTTTGATAGCTTGCTGCAATCACCAAAGAAACACAGCACAGATGTGAGGAAAGTCTTGATATCTAGCTATGAAGATTACTTGGACAAGAGCAGTGAGGTGTTAATGGAAATGAATAGCTATGTTTATGAAGATCCTTTCGCAGTATTCTTGCAGTCATCCAGTCAATTCATGCTTTGCAAGTTTATCAGCAGTCCACTTGATTCAAAGTTTCCATGGGAGTTGCCTTTCAGTAGTTATTTCTTGTTGTTCATAAGCAAGCACTTGTGGAGAAATAAAATAACAGCCAGCATGCTTACATGGTTGCATTGGTTGTTCCATTTCACTTGATCAGGTGGTGAAAAGAAAAAATTAGAGTAGGTTGATGAATAAGCTCAATCATGAGCATCCTTCTAGTTTGTCAGTTATGTTTTAGTCATGTTATATTATGGTTTTTCAGTCTTAGTCAGAGTCAGTCTACATAATGTCAGTTTTCATGTTTTGATTCCATTGCCCAATGGATGAAGGCGCTGGTCTGCTCTCCCAAAGATCTGTCGTTCTTGGCACCTCCAAGGAGCTACCATCCCCATTGGAGCCAATGTTAGTTTTAGCCTTTGCAGTTTTCCTTCAGTGATCAAACATGCTCTTACAAAGTGATTTTAAGGTGTCAAGGTCAAATTTTGTCATTTCAATGAGTCTTCAAGCAAAATTTGGTCACTAGGCATTAGGTCTAGGGTTTGTTTTCACTCTTTTCAAAGTTGTCCAAATGTCGGTCCATGTCACCATTCAGCTGAGTGTACCATCATTCAGGGGGTTTTCATCATCATTTTAAGTTCCATTGGGTCATTTTACAGCTTGTTCATGCTTCAGTTGTGCCTAGGTAAGGTCCATTTCCCTCTCCTAGGGTTTTGGAGGTAATTTCTCTTGGATGGTCAAATCATTAGAAAAACTCGTATCCTGATGTTCATACACCTTCCCCTATCATTAATGTACCTTATTAAACACTTCCCATCACTAAGATCCCCCAAATTCCTCATTTTTGCACAAACCCTAGTTTCTTGCCACAACTTGGCAATTTTCTAGGCTAGGCCTGTGTTTTTCCCTTTTGGACCCCTTCCCCTCACTCAATCTCTGCGATTCCACTTTTCCCTGCTTCCTAACATCCCTCCCTACTTCCCAAAATTTCCCCAAGAATTTAGAAGCCCCTTATCCCCTTCATTTCGCTTCATTTCGACAAATCCCTTGTTTCACACATCGGGATAGGTTTCACTCAAATGATGTTTCAGAGCAATAAAAGATGAATTTTAGAAAAATGAGAGAGGTTTTTGTACAAAACATGCCAGGGAAGAAAATAATCCTTCACTTTTTACACAGGTGTAATGGTTTTGGAGAAATGTGAATAATACCGTTGCCTCAGGAGAATCGATGCACCTGCAGGAAGTAGTGTTGGGAGATTTGATTTTTGATAGGGTAAATGAACTCAAAATTACAAAATTCCACTTGTGTTGGAAAATAGACTCCAATATATTTCCAACGAGCTATCACATGCCCAATTTGGACATCGGGAAGGCCTCCAAAATCCTCCTGAAAAATTCACTATGTAGCGCGCAGCGCATACAAAGAGCGCGCGGCGCATAGAGCCCCAAAGGCTAAAAAATTATCCTCCTTCACCAAAATTCATTTCAAATCGACTTATTTTCCTCCAAGTAAGTTTTTCAATTCCCGCTCAATGATTTTTGGCTATGGTACTGTGGTTTAGAAGTGAAGAAAACAAGAATTTAATTGGTGAGAAACAAACCCTACGTTTATACCAAATCTGCTCCTAGGGTTATGTATAAAGTTTGAAGATTGTGTTGGTGCTAAATTATTGCCATTTGTCAACCTTTTCTTTGTATTCCATCACTAATGTCACTGCCATGTTATCATATCGTAGTCCCTTCCCCATATTCATTATCCTCATATCCCTTTTACCCATTGTTCCCATGTCAATGAATTCCCAAACCCTATTACTGGTTACCACTTCCCTTCATTGATAGAAATTTAAGTTTCCACAAGATTCAATGGCTGTCTTCATGTCTTTGAATGCACTTACAAGTTTCCATTTCATTAGCTTTTGTTCCTATCACATTACAAGTCCCATTACTATCACCCATTCCCATATCATTTGTAAAGGTGTCTAATCTCAAAATTTTCCAAAGCAGTGAGTAAATGTCTGTCCATTCCAAAGTCACTTGACAATTCATTGTACTTCACTTTGACACTTCCCACAGTGCCTCATTTCATGCTTGATACATTTGGCATATTTGATATTGAAAGGCAAAGCACCAATTCATCATTTTCAGACACACACCTAACTCTTGTTTTCACCATACATATATCAGTATATATTTGTCAAACACCTTGATTTTAGCGCCATGTCAGAGACAGATTCACCTTATGAGCAGGGGTATGAGCAGGACAGTGATTCATCAACCGCAGACCTAAATGTGTCAAGGAGATCTCATAAAAGTGGCTGTTACATATCAGAGAGGCGCCAGAGCCTTGTTTGCAGCATCACGACGAGTACTATCTCCACCCGGGGTGGAAGGGGTCTCGTTAACTTCATCAGCAGTGTGAGTACTATCTCCACATGGTGTGGAAGGGGTCTTTCCTTCGTCATCAACACACGCTCATAGAGTTGCGGCAAATCTGGGAAGACCGTGCATTGGCCTGGAAGAGACCAGGTGACATGACACCAGCTGATCGAGAGACCTGCCTCACTAATGTTAAAATTCATCTGGAGAAGTTGTTGGCGAAGGCCAATAGAGACAAAGACATTCTTCGTCACATGAAAGGTCATTATTGGGCCCGCATGCACGTCTGCAAGGCAAAAATGAAGATTCTGAAGAGGAGGTTGAGCAGAGCACTAAAACGGCGGAAGAGGCCTGATCCACTCTGGATTTTGGCTGAGGATTTGTTGGCTGGGCATGATACATGATGGAGGGTCTTCGCTCTGAATTTGAGCAAATTTGAAGAATTTTTTGTCATTTTGGAAAATTTTGGTCTCAAAACAGATTTTTCAGCCCAACGCGTAGCGCGTCGACGCGCTCGCTTATGATTGGGACACTTGCTGGAGGAAAAATTTATATTTTTGGGTTTGTCATGGTAAGTTATGCATGCTCTAGTAGGACCAAAGCATTTCACCAAGTTATGGATGATCAAAGGGGCCAAAAACATCATGAAAATCACCTTTCTGCCACCTTTTTCAGCAGCAGGAAGTACTTGTGGGAGAATGAAGTTTTGGAGGGGTAAATGAGCTTCAAATTGGGAAATTCCAATTGGGCTGGATAGCAGACATCTAGGGATTTCCAACAAGCTATCATGAGCTTGATTTTGATGTCAGGAAATGCCCCAAAAGCAAGCTGTAAGGTGTGCTACGCATAGGGCTCAGGCGCGCTACGCATAGAGATTTTTGGCTGATTTTTCATCTTCCAGCTCAGGATTTTGGCCAGTTGGACCAGTTTTGATTGTGGATGTAATTTTTGAGTTATCTTGATGTAATTTTGTGGTTGGAATGTAATTTTGATTCAATTTTACCTGTTCTAGATGATTCACTCCCAAAAAAGTAAAAATCAAGTGAAAGAATCAGATTCCTTCCTTTTAGAGGCAAGTTGTTTGGCTGCCTATATTCTAGCTCCTTGTTTAGAATTAGTTGAAACTGCTCCTAGAAGGAGGAATTCGACCCCTAGAGACATGGGAAGGAGTTAGGATAGTCTATATGATGTAATTTCTGAGACATTCTACAGGTTGGATAGGTTGGACTCTTGGGAAAACTTTGGCACACTATTGTACATATTTTTCACATTTTGGCTAATGAAAGATCAGAGGTTTTGCAACACCTGTTGGGATTCTTGTGGCTTTCAGTTCTTGATGGTGTTTTCTCTCAGTTTATTGTAAGTTCTATCATGTTTGATGTATGCCATTACCTTTCTTATGCTTCTGAAACTAAATGAATGAGTAAATGAGGTAGAATCCATTGATTTCAATGCTCTGCCTTTAAATTTGTTTAGTTTTACATGTTTTCACCTGTTTGGAGAGGATTCCTGCTCTCCCTTGCCCTCTTCAGCTCCTTGTCATTCTGATCCATCCATACCCATAATAAAAACCATCAAGACTATTTCCTACCTCGCCCCAACTCGAATTCTGCAAAGATCTGGCCTTATCCTCGGACCCAAAATTGTTTTTCCCATTTTTTCAACAAAAACCCAAAAAATCAAAATCAAACTTTCCTATCTCTTTACTAGCCTAAAATCAGTATTCATTATAAGTCATCTCAGCCCATTTGAAGACCTTTTGCCGAGATAGACCCGGAGAGAGCCCTCTCCTGTCCTCGTAGGGCTAGCTACGAGGCTGAGCGTGGTTTGATGTAGCCTTGAGTTTTACCTTATTTCAGCCTAAGGTATATTTGAGCGCTAACAAGTGCACAGAGGAAGATGAATTTAGAGCCTGATATTACAGGAAAATGTAAGGAAAGGTGTCTACAACATAAATTTCATCAAAGGACAGAGTTCAAACACTCCAAAACCTCTCCAGCGCCATTAAAGCTCAGATTGAATAAACAAAGACAGTACCAGAGCAGCAGAAAGTTCAAGGCACACAAATAGAATATTTTTGAGCCTTTTTCAGGTATTTAAAAGGCAAAGGTACTAGTTCAAAGACATCATGGATCGCATGGAAGGCCCTCCGCGTAGAAAACAATACTATCAGGGTTTCACATCTGTAGTATGTCCTTTCCACATAGGATGAAGTGCCCATACTATCTCCATTCTATACCATGTTCTTGAGGAATTTCTAGCCCTGACAACAGTCCTATGCTATCAGAAGCATTTATTACACAGTATGGCAGACCTTAGCATCATTATTCCACCTTTTTGTTTAGTTCACTAGCATGTTACAGCAAGTGCATCAGAGACATACCTGGAGTAAATGGAAGCCTGATGAAGACCACTCTTTCATCTAAAGAGTACCAGAGATAAATGCTCAGAATTTAAAACAGAACGAGGCCTCGGCTCTCTTCCTCTTCTGAGTTTTAATACTACATTTAGTTTTCCATCTACCTTCTCTGCTCCACTGGAGCTATAAATTTCATGAAGAAACTCATTGTAGGGGGTTGATCAGTTATCAGAGAATTGCAATCTGTTACTCTTGAGACATAGTCTCCGTGTAAAGTTGTAAGATAGGCTAAGGAAGATGTTTTCAGACTGAATATCCAGCTATGGGTAATGTTGTACTTGAATGGTGTTGCTCTTTAATATGACAATCACATTTCTTTGGATCCTAATCTAAAGTGGTGGTGATGTTTTTCTATCTCTGTATCTATTATTAACTTGTAGTTCATTTCATTTCGTTTCTACCGGCTCACATCAGACATTTGGCATAGGATTTACCCTTGTTAGGTACCCTATTTTTCTGCTCTCCTTGCCTTCAATGTTTTCTACTAAATGCGTTATCTAAAGGGTTGATTTCAGTTAATTTAACCAGTGTAGTGGATGTCATTGCCTGCTAGCTGATGTATGAATTAATTAATCTGCTCTTAGATGTTCTTGTTAGGATTTAATTGAATGAATTGGGAACACTGGGAGGTCTAGAAATCTGTCTCTGTCTCACTAGGATCCTTTTCAATTAATTGAACCTTTCTAAGATCCCTCAAGCTAGAGGCTGAAGCATTGATAGTTCAAAGTCTCTCTATGATCTCATGTCTTTAACTTTGTGTTCTAAATCTTTAATGTTCCTTATCTGAAGAGTTAGCATTTGGATTTTAGATCATAGGTGTCCAATGGCATGTCCTGTCCCTGGATCTGATTTCTAAAGGTCACCTTGGAGGTTTCCTTGTTTTCACCTTCTTTCTTGCCTTCCTGCCATACTATCATCTTTAAGATCCAATGCTTTAGATGACTAGCCCAAATGAAAGCCTGCATATTGACTAGAAAATAAACCCTTTCTTGAGTCCATTGCCCAATGGTCTTGAATGTTCCCTGAAATTATCTCTCCTTTGCCTAAAATCCTCTTTTCCCATCCTTGTCTCATACTGAACTCTGCTATCCTAATTCCCAACAACCAAACATACAATCAAACAAACAAACTACGATCCTTATAACTAGCCTAACATCTTAATTTTGAGCTTCAAAGATATAAAACCTTTCTTATATAGAGAGATCCCTCTCTGGACCCAGGAGGGCTAGATCTCGAGGTCTTAAAGTGGTTTTGATGTTGTCTCATCTTTTGGTCTTGCCAATCTGGCCAAAACATAGGAACCCCAACATAATGGTGACTCCACTGGGGAAATTCTAAGTATTTTCCACCTTACTACATCACAAGAGCCTCAGAAACCTAGAAACTGTGGCCAGGTTGGTAGTGAAACACTTCCATTGCAATTCACTTTCTACACCATTTGTTGTGTTTCTCCCACACTCTTAGACAAAGTCTGGAAAGGGCCAAGTAGCCTCCAGATATCACACTCTTTCAGAGGTGACTTATCTGGTAAAATCCCTCCCAGTCAATCTCTGGTTAGAGTTTGTTGTGTTTATGAAGATATCCTTGAAAAGGGACATCTCATAAGCACTGTGGTGGATAGTGTATCCTCCAGAAGTATCATAAACCTTCCACCTGGAGACTCCATAGCTCCTTAAAGATCAAAGACTCCACTGGTGATCAGTAGGTCTACTAATTATCTTGGTTCACTTAAGACTCCACTGGGAGACTAGCCTCCATAGCAACATCAACCACAATAGAAGTAACAAGTAGGGTTAAACTGCCTTGTTGGAAAACAACATTCTGGCTTTAAGAACCATTCACACAAGAGCTTATCCTAACCCAAACCCACCTGAAATAGTTGAAAACCCTGATAGCATCCTCAAGAGATCTCCTGCACCTATAAGACCAACTATTTATAGCCACATCCATAGAGCTAATTCTACACCAGAAGACTTTACAGCTCTATCAGACCCATTTTTTGACCTAGGCACTCAAGACAGTTTACCAAGAACTAGGTCATTCAGTGTCCTAGACTAGCCAGACCTTGAGCTTCTTGGTTCACCACCTCAAAGTGGTAAACACATTAGGGAAAAAGAGACCCCTCCATCTACACCTCCTGATATTCAATTCATTCAAAACATGGGGCTCTGCCACCCTAAATCTGCTCAACAGTCTTCTACCGGTCATAATATCCCTATCATCCATATACCAGCTACTCAAGCCAACCCTTTACCTCATCAAAACATCATCATGGGAGCCTGGTATGCACCTCTGGTATTACCTCAGCCTCTAGTACCCTTACCCAATGATTATCAATCAAAGATCCCACTCTTCACTGCAAAAGAGTCCACCACAGCTCAGCACCATGTAGATAGGATGGAAGATTCTTTTGACTACATGGAAATAGATGATGATATAGTCAAAATGAGAATCTTTTCCCAGAGCTTAGGAGGTGATGTGAAGAAATGGTTCAAAAGCCCACCTCCTAAGAGTATCCAAGACCTTCCTGCTTTATATCAGACCTTCATAAACAAATGGGAAGTTAAGGCCAACCCTCTCCAAATCCTAGCAGAATACAAGAATATTAAGAGAAACGTAGGAGAGAGTGTCCATGACTACTCTACAAGGTTTAACAGTGTTTATAACACTCTTCCACCACACATGAAACCTCCCCAAGGTATGGTTCTAGTGAAATACCTTTAAGGCTTGGATGCTGATATGGCCTACCAGCTTAGGGAGAGGGATTAAAACACATTGGAAGACATGCAAAAGGGAGCAGTGAGTGTAGACGCAAATCTAATTGAGAAGAAAGAAAGATTAAGAGCTGAGAAAAGGGTAACATATAGAGATGACAATGTAGCTTCCACATCTGACCCAAATTATGACCGCATATCCAAAAGCATGGAAAAGCTACAACAAATGATGGAAAAAATGGTTGTCACAGTTAGTAACCAAAACAGAAGTCAAAATCATAACCAGAACCAAAACTTTAGAAGAAACAACACCACTCCCAACAGACAAAGAGAATCCGATCAACAAGTCATTCCCCCATTTCAAGAGAACTTTCTTGATGAAGATGAGGGAATCATAGAAGAGTATGAGGGTAGCATAATAAACATGTTTGAAGTAGAAAACTCAATCCACAACTGTTCCACAGAAGAAGATTAGCCCTCACCCTCATATTGGGAGGAGGAAAGGTTAGAATCTGAGGATTACAGGTTAGGATTTGAAGATGCCATCATGCAGGTCAGAGAACAATATGAACTTAGAAGCAAAAAGAGCCTAGACACGGCCAAACCAAAAGCTTCTGATGTTACCATCAAGAAAGGGCTTGAGAAAAATTCTAAAGTGACTACTGAAAGTAACACATCAGCAACTGAGTGTTCTGAGAAGAAAAAAGAAAAAGGCAACCAAAACACTGATAAACAGAGTCAACCGACTAGCAACACTAGCACTGCAGCTAGAGTTCCTGATAAAATGATTCTAAATACTGTACATAGTGAGAATCAACCCACTAATTTTGCCACCAAGGTGGTGGCCAACAAAATAGAATTGAACATTCCAAAGAGTCAGTCCACTTTCAATTTGGAGAGCGAGATTGCAAAAATTAAAATCTCTGTCCCACTCTCCGAGCTGGCCACTAAGGATGTATATAAAGGCCAAATTTTGAAAGCATTAAATTTAGGTGAGAACAGTGACACTGTAAATCTGAGTGATGATCAACTAGCCCTTCTATTTGGTCCAAAGATAGAAGGAAAGTTTCAGGAAGGGGTAGTGCCACCTTTTTATATCAGTCTCAATATCCATGATAAGATCCTGCACAATGCAATGCATGACTCTAGGGCCTCACACAACCTGATTCCTAAGATAGTTATGGAAAGATTAGGCCTAGAGATAACCCGTCCCTACAAAGACTTATATTCGTTCGATTCTAGCAGGGTAAAGTGTCTTGGCCTAATCAAAGATTTATGTGTAATTCTGACCCAGATTCCAGCTAAATGCATGACCATGGATGTTGTAGTGGCAGATGTACCACCCAAGTATGGCATGTTATTATCGAGATCATGGGGAGCCAAGCTGCAAGGTATAATGCATATGGATGGGGCCTATGCCACAATCCCAGTCTTTAGCCAACTTAGGAGACTGTATAGGGAGGCACAAATGAAATTCCTGGTCAGTAGCCCCGAAAATCCTGAAAATTCGCCTTTATACTCTATACATACAGGCCTTGACTCCTTCATCCTTTGTAATGATGAATCCTTAGAGGGGTCAGAGTCCAAAAACATAGACAAAAACAAGGAAACAGAGCCCATGGAATTTAACATAATGGCTACTTTATACTCGGAGGAGAATGATGAAGAAAACTTTGAACAGTGCACTAAAAAAAAACTCAAAATGAACCAGAAACAGAATGCAGTCAGCTGATTAGTCACCCTTCACAAACACATACACCACACCAAGAGCGAAGCGATGATAAACCCGAGAATGAAACCTTATGGGAAATGAATTTCTATGGGTCATGCACCAAGAGAACTTCTAGGGCAGGAGTGTGGATACATAACACAGAGAGTGATTACGCAGAGAGCCATGCTTGCAACCTGCACTTCAAATGTACAAACAATATTGCAGAGTATGAGGCTCTTATCCTAGGCCTGAATTTGTTGAAAAAACTAGGATCCCGTAGGATAGCCGTGCATGGGGACTCTGAGTTGATCATTAAACAGGTGAATGGTGAATACATAGCAAAACATCCCAGGCTGAGAGCATACAGGAATGACACTATGGATTTGTTTAAAACCTTTGTAGAATACGAGCTGGTATTTGTCCCTAGGAGCCAGAATGCAATTGCAAATGGATTAGAATGCATGGCCAGTTCATATCATAAACCTCCTAGTGACCAACAAATCATCATTCAGACCAAATTCAGACCTGCATTGCCGAATAACGAAAATTATTGGTAGGTTTTTGAAGGAGATAAACAGATTAAGGATTTCCTAATAGGCAGGAATGATTTTGAATTTTCTAACTCAGACTCTACATCTGACAGTAGCTGCCTAAGTAAAGAGTCCTCAGATGAGGAAGAACCACCCTGTAACATAGAAATAAAAACTTTAAACGAACAGATTGGAAATCGAAACAAAAAATGTAAAAACACAGATAATGAAGAAGTAGAGGTGCTGCAGACCAAAGATAAGAACATACCTCGAGGTCTGGCGCCTTTAGAGGACCTTTTTAACTCTGATGATGTAGAAAAAAAACCCACTATAGAACATGCAGACTTTGATGTCGAGGAATGCAACATAGGCACTGAAAATGAACCCAAGATGATCAAATTGGCTAAGTCCCTACCTGCAAACATGAAGGAGAAATACGTTGACCTATTCAGGGAATTTTTTGATGTGTTTGCCTGGAGCTATGAGGACTTAAAGGCCTATGACACAAACATCATACAACAAAAAATATCTTTGAAAGAGAATCAGAAACCCTTCAGACAAAAACTTCACAGAATAAACCCAAAAAAATTGCTTGTAGTGGAAAAAGAGATTAAGAAGATGTATGAGGCAGGCATAATTGTGCCTGTGAGGTTCTCTGATTGGGTATCAAACCTAGTGGCTGTGAGAAAGAAAACAGGGGAGATCAGGCTATGTATTTATTTTAGGAATCTTAATAGAGCCTCACTCAAAGACAATTACCCTTTTCCAAAAATGGAACACATTCTTCACAGGGTAGTAGGCTCAAAAAGGATCTCCCTGTTAGATGGTTTTTCAGGTTACAACCAAGTTTTAGTAATCCTAGAAGACCAACTCAAGGCAGCCTTTACCACTCCATGGGGCACCTTTATGTATGTTAAAATTCCCTTTGGATTGATGAACGCTGGTGCAACCTTCCAAAGAGCAATGGATATAGCTTTTCTAGATGAAATAGGGCACTTCATTGTCATCTATCTAGATGACATAACAGTATATTCCAAGACTAAGGAAGAACACCTAGAACACTTGAGAAGAGTGTTTGAAAAATGTAGAAGGTTCGGTCTGTCATTGAATCCTAAAAAGACTGTATTTGGGCTACAAGAAGGAAAACTTCTTGGCCACATCATATCTGAGAAGGGGATTAGGATAGACCCACAAAGAGTTGAAGGAATACTACAAATCACACACCCGAGGAATATCAAAGAGTTACAGTCCTTCATTGGAAAAATTAACTTCCTCGGGAGGTTTATTCCCAACTTAGCTGAACACCTTAGGAATATGACAAACATGTTAAGGAAAGGTGTAGGAGTTAAGTGGACGGTTGAGGCCAAGAAATCTTTTGAATCAATTAAAATTTCTCTCACCTAGGCTCCTGTCCTAATCAGCCCTGATTTCTCAAAGGATTTCCTGATCTTTTCATTTTCCTCCGAGCATACTGTTGGGTATGTGTTATATTCTTTCCATGATTATCCCCACACGTTGTATGTTGTGTCGGGCGTAGCTGGGGGGTCACGAGGGGCGAAGCAGTCCCCACCATTGGGGTCCGGGGCAGCACCCCTGCCAAAATTTGTTTTTTGTGCGGACCCACTCATAGGCGAATCCGCCCATGGTTTTGTGCATGGTTTTTCACATGGTTTTGGGGTTCGATGGTTTTCGGCCCCTGGTATTTTGTAGATCCGGTCAAGGGAACTACGGTTATGTTCTAATCCAGGGTTAATGGATTGGGGTTTATGTATGCTTTGGCATGTATATATATGTGTTGTAACACTAAAAGGAATATAATGAAAAATCAAGCTGGTCGTCCCGATTTGGGATCCAGGGGAAAATCTCTGTGTTTATCTGTTTTATGTTTTATGCTCTCGCAATTGTTTATTTTCTGTTATAAGATTCGTATGTAGATAATTTCTGTTCAGGGTTAAAACCTACATTTGGTATCAGAGTTGTTTCGGCTTCAAGGGGACACCTTTGTTGTTGAGGGTTTTTTGCTCGGGCCTGTGGTAGACCCTGTGCAGTGGGAGATCTGCGGGATCGATTCTTGCGGTGAAAGAATATGGCGAGCGGCGGAAAGATAGAGATCGAGAAATTTAATGGTCAAAGTTTTGAGTTGTGGAAGCTCAAGATGGAGGATCTACTGGTGGATAAAGATCAGTGGATCGCGGTAGATCCAGGTACTAAACCAACGGCAATGTCAGATGAAGACTGGAAGAAACTGGATCGGAAGGCTAAGAGCACAATACGGTTGTGTGTGTCAGATTCAGTATTGTTGAATGTATCTAGGGAAGCTACGGCGAAGAATTTGTGGGAAAAACTTGGGACTTTGTACCAATCTAAGTCTCTGGTGAATAAGTTGTTCCTGCGGAAAAAGCTGTATAACCTGAGGATGAAGGATGGAGACTCGGTGACAGAGCATTTGAACGCCTTCAATACTGTGGTAAGTCAGTTGTCGTCTGTTGATATTAAAATCTCAGATGAAGATAAGTGCATCAGTTTGTTGTTCTCTCTACCAGACTCGTGGGACAGTCTGGTTATTGCAATAGGTAGCAATACAACTACCTTGAATTTTGATGACATTGTCTCAGCCTTGCTGTCGGAGGAAATGAGACGGAGAAATATGGAGGCTCAGAATGGAGATGCCTTATCTATGCGAGGAAGGTCCCAGAACAGAAACAAGAATAAGGTTTCGAGTGGGAGATCTAAATCTAGAGGGAGATCTAAATCTCCTGGAAAGTTTGTAAAGGTGTGCTGGAAATGCGGAAAGGAAGGGCACTATAAAAAGGAGTGCAGATCTAAAGTTCCTGAGAAATGAAAGGGATCTGATGATGATCCTTCTGCAGAGGCAAAAACCACCTCAGATGAAGGTGGGGATGTGTATTTGGATTCTTCTTCAAATACACATGTAGATCATGAGTCATGGTTGATTGACTCGGGTGCATCCTTTCACTTCACTCCCCATAGGGAGTGGTTCTATGAGTATGAGAAATATGATGGCGATGATGTCTTCTTAGGTGATGATAGGAAGGAAAAAATCATCGAACATGGAAAATTCAAGCTGAAGCTGCAAGGTGGAAGGATTAGAACACTTTCTGGCGTTCTGCACATTCCTGCATTGGCCAGAAATATGATTTTTGTAAGCAAGATGGATGATGCAGGTGTAAAAATAGTGTTCGAGAAAGATACATGTAAGATGGTTCTAGAGCACTGGTATTAATGCGGAGTTCGAACTGAACTCTATACAAGCTACAAGGTAGCACTGTTATTGATGGGTGTAATAGTTCTATGGTTCCTGAAAGTGGAGTGGAAAGCCTAGCTATCTCTGGAGAAAAGACCATGTTATGGCATCAAAGGCTTGGACATATTGGAGAGAAGGGCCTTCAGATACTGCACAAAAATGGTATGGTAGAAGGTATGTCTAATTGTTCTCTGGATTTCGATTTCTGTGAGCATTGTGTATATGGGAAGCAGAATCGGGTGAGTTTTCCTTCTGGTGCTAAGAGGGCAAACAAGATATTAGAACTTGTGCACAGTGATGTGTTTGGACCCGTGTCAGTTCCATCACTGGGAAAGTCTGTGTACTATGTTTCATTCATAGATGACTTCTCAAGGAATACATGGATATATTTCTTGAGGAAGAAATCTGAAGTCTTTGACAAATTTAAAGAATTTAAGGCTCGGGTGAAAAACCAGACAGAGAAGAAGATAAAGGCGCTGAGGACAGATAATGGTGGGGAGTTCTGCAAGAAGGAATTTGAAGAGTTCTGTAAGAAGTGTGGTATAGCACAGCAGAAAACTACTCCATACACACCTCAGAAAAATGGAGTTGCAGAAAGAATGAATAGAACGCTAATGGAAAAGGCAAGAAGCATGCTTAGTGGTACTGGGTTAGGACAAGAATTCTGGGCAGAGGCAGTGGAGACTGCATGTTACTTAGTTAACAGATCACCTTCATCAGCGTTGGAGGATAAGACTCCACATGAGGTATGGAATGGTAAGAAAACCTCTCTTTCACATCTAAGGGTATTTGGATGTGATGCATATGTACATGTTCCAAAGGAGAAAAGGACCAAGTTGGATAATAAATCTGGAAGATGCATCTTTATTGGGTATAAGGATGGTTTAAAGGGTTACAAGCTTTGGAACCCAGAAACAAGGAAGGTTGTGTACAGCCGAGATGTGGTGTTTAGAGAAGTGAAAGATGTTGTTAAACATGAAGTCCTACAAAAGGAACCTGAGAAGATAGAGTTTGAGCTAAAGGAGGATGAATCAGACTCTACAACAGAAGAAGACTCAGAAGATGAAGAGCCACAAACTCCAGCTTTGAGAAGATCAGTTCGTGAAAGAAGGCAACCAGAAAGGTATAGTCCATCTGCTTTCTGTTCAGGTTTTGCCTTAACTATAACTGATGATGAACCCAGAACTGTCAGGGAGGCAGTAGATTCAGAGGATGGAAAACTCTAGAAGGAGGCCATGGTTGATGAAATGACATCCTCGCACAAAAACGATGCATGGGATCTGGTGGAGTTGCCGGCTGGAAGGAAGCCCATTGGGAGCAAATGGGTGTTTAAGAAGAAGATGAATGTAGAAGGCAAGGTGGAGAAATACAAAGCTCGGTTGGTAGAGAAAGGTTATTCCCAGGTGCCGGGAATTGATTTTGGTGATATTTTTTCTCCTGTTGCCAAGGTTACTTCTATTAGATTACTTTTATCTGTTGCTGCTGCATTTGATTTTGAGATAGAACAGATGGATTTGAAGACAACATTTCTTCATGGGGATCTAGAAGAGGAGATCTACATGAAGCAACCCGAAGGCTTTATGGTGAAGGGTAAGAAAGAACTAGTATGCAGGTTGAAGAAGTCTCTGTATGGGTTAAAACAGTCACCAAGGATGTGGTATCAGAAATTTGATACCTATATACGGGGACTTGGCTTCACCAGAAGCAAGGAGGATCACTGTGTTTATTTTAAATTAATTCGTGACCGTGTTATTTATTTGGTCTTGTATGTGGATGATATGTTGTTGATTGGAAATGACAAAGAAATTATCCAAGATTTGAAGACCCAACTGTTCTCCAAATTCGACATGAACGATCTTGGTGCTGCAAACTATATTTTGGGCATGGAAATTAAGAGAGATCGGGCAAAGAGGAAGCTCCGGTTAAACCAGAGGAAGTATGTCGAGACTATATTGCAGAGGTTCAATATGCAGGATAGTAAACCGGTGAATGTTCCTATTCCTGTAGGTGTAAAGCTGTCTGCTGAACAGTGTCCCAAGACACAAGAAGAAGAGGAGGATATGTCCTGTGTTCCATATGCAAGTGCAGTGGGTAGTTTGATGTATGCAATGGTCTGTACTAGACCATACATTGCACATGCAGTGGGAGTATTGAGCAGGTTTATGTCAAACCCAGGGAAGGAGCATTGGACAGCAATGAAGCGGGTTTTTAGATATTTACGTGGCACTAGTGATTATGGCTTGTGCTACCAGGGAAGACCAAGATTGGAAAGAATGTTGGACATTCGTGGTTTTGTTGATGTAGATTGGGCTGGAGATATGGACCAAAGAAGATCTACAAGTGGGTATGTGTTTAGCCTATTTGGAGGCGCAGTCAGTTGGATGAGTAAAAGACAGTCTGTAGTGGCTCTTTCAACTACAGAGGCGGAATACATAGCAGCCACTCATGCAAGCAAGGAAGCAGTTTGGTTGCAGAGATTGTGTTCAAGTATGGGGTTGGTACAGCAAGCTATAAGGATAGACTGTGATAGCCAAAGTGCAATTTTCTTGGCTAAGAACCCTGCCTATCATTCAAAGACAAAGCACATTGATGTTCAATATCACTTTGTTAGAGATATGGTTGAGGCTAAAAGGGTGTTGCTGGTAAAGGTGGACACTTTAAAGAATGTTGCAGATGCATTGACGAAGTCTGTGAGCACTCAGAAGTTCTCTTGGTGTAGAGAAACAATGGGTGTTGAAGAATTGGCCAAATGACTAAGCTCTCCTGTGGCCCCCCGTGGAAAGAAAACAACAAGTGGGAGAATGTTGAGTATGTGTTATATTCTTTCCACGATTAGCCCCACGCGCTGTATGTTGCGTCGGGCGTAGCTGGGGGGTCACGAGGGGCGAAGTAGTCCCCACCGTTGGGGTCCGGGGCAGTGCCCCGGCCAAAATTTGTTTTTTGTGCGGACCCACTCATAGGCGGATCCGCCCATGGTTTTGTGCATGGTTTTTCACATGGTTTTGGGGTTCGATGGTTTTCGGCCCCTGGTATTTTTGTAGATCCGGTCAAGGGAACTACGGTTATGTTCTAATCCAGGGTTAATGGATTGGGGTTTATGTATGCTCCGGCATGTATATATATGTGTTAATGGATTGGGGTTTAGGAAAATCTCTGTGTTTATCTGTTTTATGTTTTATGCTCTCGCAATTGTTTATTTTCTGTTATAAGATTCGTGTGTAGATAATTTCTGTTCAGGGTTAAAACCTACACATACAATAGCTGCAGTTCTGCTGCAGAAAAATCCAGAGGGAATGGAACAGCCCATTTCTTTCTTCAGCAAAGCACTGAGGGATGCACCCTTGAAATACAACATAATGGAAAAACAAGCCTATGCCTTGGTAAAGGCCTTGAAAGACTTTAGGGTGTACATACTGCATTCCCACACCATAGCCTATGTGCCAAATTTTGTGGTTAAAGACATCTTGTCCCAAGACCCAGATGGGAAGAGAGGCAAATGGATTGTTGTGATCTTGGAGTACGACCTTGAGATAAAACCCTCCAAACTGATCAAAGGTTCGGGCTTAGCTCAACTGATGGCTGAATCAAATCTACAAGCCCTTGACATTAACATGGTAGATGCCTTGGATGAGCAAGAAGGATTGCCTGATCGCACTGTTGAGGAGAAGTTCCAGAACTCTCCATGGTATTCTGACATCACAAACCTCAATGCCCCTCCTGAACTGTCAAAGAACAAGGCCAGATTCCTCAAACGAAAGGCCAGAAGCTATTGCATAATAAATGAATGCTTATACTGGAAAAATGCAAATGGCCTATTGCTTAAATGTTTGCCTGAGTCTGAAGCAGAAAGGATTAAACAAGAATTCCATGCAGGAGAGTGCGGAGGCCACCTGAACTGGAAAGCCACTGCAAACAAAATACTCAGAGCTGGCTACTATTGGCCTACACTCTTCAATGATATCCATAAAATGATAATTGCTTGCCACAAATGCTAGATTTTTGAAGGCAAAAGAAAGCTCCTCCCCTTACCCTTACAACCCATCACTGTCGAGGGTCCATTTATGCAATGGGGCCTAGATTTCATAGGAGAAATTCATCCTGCTTCTTCTACACAAAACAAATGGATCCTAACAGCCACAGATTACTTCACTAAGTGGATAGAGTCCATACCTACTAGGAATGCCACAGATTCAGTCATGATTAGGTTCCTAGAAGGTCATGTCCTCTCTCAGTTTGGCTGCCCAAGGAAAATAATCACTGATAATGTTGCTGCTTTTGGATCCGAGAAAATGGTTGATTTTTGTCATAGGTATCAAATAGCACTCGGTCATTCAACTGCCTATTACCCACAAGGTAATGGCTTAGCTTAATCATCAAACAAGAGCCTGGTGACCATCATCAAAAAGCTACTGGAAGAAAACAAAAAGTCAAGGCATAACAAGTTAGTGCATGCCCTATGGGCTGACAGGCTTACAACAAAGAAATCCATTAGCATGTCACCATATTAGCTTGTCTATGGAATAGAAGCAGTGTTTCCTACCAGCCTTGGAGTACCAGTGATCAAACTTGTCCAAGAAATCCAGACAGAAGAAGACAACATGGTAAGGAGAATAAACCAAACAATCCATCTCTAGCAAACAAGGGAAGAGGTCTATAACAGAGCTATGAAGGTTCAGGAAAATATAAAGAAGTTGTTTGACAAAAGAACCAAAGCTGCTGACTTTAAAATTGGAGATAAAGTTCTGAAGTGGGACTCGAGGAGAGAGGACAAAGGAAAGCATGGCAAGTTTGATAGTTTGTGGCAAGGTCCCTACATCATCCAGGCCACTGTGGGTCCAAATGCCTTTTTTCTACAAGAGTTAGATGGTACAGAGCTGTTTGGGGGTCCTATCAATGGCAGGATGCTCAAACACTACTTCTGCTGATTTCCAATTTCTAGTTTCCATTTCCATTGTAAATACCATTGTTGTGTTTTGTTTTCAAGAAAAAGAGAAAATGTTTCAAAAAACAGAGAGAAAGGAGAGGTTCAGACATGCTCAAAACATGAACCTCTGAATTGCAAAATATTGGCTCTAATATGATCAAAACCTGAGCCAAAGAAAGTAAAGATAACTAGTTCAAACATGCCCAAAACCTGGACCAACAAAGAAGAAAGAAGAATGAGCTCTAACAAGCCCAAAATCAGAGCTGAAATGAAGAAAAGAAAGTGACTCTAACAAGCTCAAAACTTGAGTCACAAAAGAAAGAAGGATGCTTCAAATTTCAGATTTCAAGCCTTCAAGATTTTGTTTTCAGTTTTATGCAAGTTTCTGTCCATATGCAACTATCTTTATGCTTTGGACCCACAACAAACTAGACTGTCTAATTCTAGTTTGATTGTTTTTAAATTTCTGTTGTAGAATGTAGAGAAGAAATCTGCTGGACAGTCTAATCCAATCAGATATTAGATTAGGTAGAGAAACATGTGAGGCCAATAGTTTAATCTAGTCTCATGGAGCAATAAGGGTAGAAATAGAATAGGTTTATTTTCTTGTTTGTAAAAAATAAAAATGATGAAAAGGGTCTGCTAGTTCAAATGCACCCTAGAAGAAAAATGTTAGGATTGTAGGATGGGTAGGTAGATTGTTTGGGTAATGTTCCTGCTAATTGATGTCTTCACAATTGTGGCAGCTGAAAATCAAAGAAGAAAGGTGGCTCAAGCAGCAAGCATCTGGCCTACACCAAAGATCATGTTCTGAATTCTTGACTCCTTCAAGAAGAAGTCATCCCCATGTGGAGCCACTGTTAGCCCCCTATAAATTTTTGACAAGCAAACAGGGGGCTAAAATGTTTTTGAGCCTTCAAGGAATGCGTTTCATATGAAAACACATCATCCTTGAAGTCTCCTATGCCTTTTCCTATGATAAACCCCATCGTTGTTCCTAGTTTAAAGGGCCTCACTAATTGTAAAAGACTGTGCTCCAAAAAGCCTACATTTTCCCCCTGTATTCCTACAGAATGCCTCATTTTAGCCTTCTTTTCCCTTTGTCAAAGTTCCCCTCTTATCCCATAAATTCCCCCAAAATCCCCTTTACAATCCCACAGACACCCCTTGTTTGGCCTAATCCCCCCTTTTTTCTCTATCGTTACCTTTTCCTACCCTTGAATTGCACCAAAATGGGCCAAAAAGCCATATTTTTCATGTCTATGGGTTTAGCACCTTTCGGCCCTAGCCCCTGATCCGTTTCCCTCCACATGACCCAGCGCCAAGGCACAAAGGCGCATACTGCAATTATATATCGGGAGCATTTCAGATCGTCGATCTGTATAGATCGAACGGTCATCGCGATCCCCGCCCATTCATCACATCTCCACCATTCATTTACCCGCTAATCTGACGGCCTGGAGCTTACCCGCCTCGGTGGTCTACACGCCAACGCACCCTATTCAAAAACCGCCTGTATCTATCGCACCGCTTTCTGAGGGCTTGCGGTATTTTTCCATTCGACAACGATTCCACTCACCACCTGACGCGTGTCACTAGCACTGTTTGAAAACCACCCCCCCATCGCGCATTATCGTTCGGCAGAAAACTCGGCGCGATATGCATGTGCATCATCCGATCTAGAGCTGCCCATCTGACGGTCATTGCACCACGAAGATGCGCGGGAATTATTACAAGGAAAATATACCCCTGGCCCACCATCTGTCGCCCTTCGACGCGTTCTCGCCCGTCGATCTCCTTTTGAGATCGAACGGTCCAGATTTAAAGTCAGCCCCGCCATTGCCCGATCCTGCCACGTCACCACTCCACATGTTTTCATCACTCTTTTCATCCGTCCCCTATATATTTCGTTCAAAGGTCAAATTTTAAATGATTTACATTAAAAATTTTACCCCTCCATCCTCCACTGTTCGCTGCATTTTCCGCCATCAACCTGCAACTATTCCACCATTTCTCCAACCTACATGGTCATTCACACTGTCCCCACTACGTCCACCCTTCCCATGCATGGTTTTCTTAATTTTTTTGCGTGTTTTGTAGGATTACAGGCAGGCGGAAAACCGCCATGATTCATATGCACTATTGTAGTGGCACAGTGCACAAAGGAAGCTGAATTTAGAGCCTAATATTACAAGAAAATGTCCAGAAAGTTGTCTGCAACATAAATTTCATCAAAGGAAAGAGTTCAAACTCTGCAAAACCTCTCCGGCGCCATTAAAGCTCAGATTTTATAAACAAAGACAGTACCGGAGCAGCAGAAAGTTCAAGGCACGCAAATAGAAGATTTTTGAGCCTTTTTCAGGGATTTAAAAGGCAAAGGTACCAGTTCAAAGACATCATGGATCGCATGGAAGGCCCAGCACGCAGAAAACAATACTACCAGGGTTTCACATCAGTATTATGTCCTTTCCACATAGGATGAAGTGCCCATACTATCTCCATTCTATACCATGTTCCTGAGGAATTTCCAGCCCTGACAACAGTCCTATGCTATCAGAAGCATTTGTTACACAGTATGGCAAACCTTAGCATCATTATTCCACCTTTTTGTTTAGTTCACCAGCGTGTTACAGCAAGTACATTAGAGACATACCTGGAGTAAATGGAAGCCTGACGAAGACCACTCTTTCATCCAAAGAGTACCAGAGATAAATGCTCAGAATTTAAAATAGAACGAGGCCTCGGCTCTCTTCCTCTTCTTAGTTTTAATACTGCATTTAGTTTTCCATCTACCTTCTCTACTCCACTGGAGCTATAAATTTCATGAAGAAACTCATTGTAGGGGGTTGATTAGTTGTCAGACAATTGCAAGCTGTTACTCTTGAGACATAGTCTCTATGTAAAGTTGTAAGATAGGCTGAGGAAGATGTTTACAGACTGAATATCCAGCTATGGGTAATTTTGTACTTGACTGGTGTTGCTCTTTAATATGACAAGAACATTTCTTTGGATCCTGATCTAAAGCAGCGGTGATGTTTTTCTATCTCTATATCTGTTATTAATTTGCAGTTCATTTCATGTCGTTTCTACCGGCTCACATCAGAAATCTGGCATAGGATTTACCCTTGTTAGGTACCCTATGTTTCTCCTCTCCTTGACTTCAATGTTTTCTACTAAATGCATTATCTAAAGGGTTGATTTTAGTTAATTTAACTAGTTTAGTGGATGTCATTGCCTGCTAGCTGATGTATGAATTAATGAATCTGCTCTTAGATGTTCTTGTTAGGATTTAATTGAATGAATTGGGAACACTGGGAGGTCTAGAACTCTGTCTCTGTCTCACTAGGATCCTTTTCAATTAATTGAACCTTTCTAAGATCCCTCAAGCTGGAGGCCGAAGCATTGAGAGTTCAAATTCTCTCTCTGATCTCAGGTCTTTAACTTTGTGTTCCAAATCTTTAATGTTCCTTGTCTGAAGAGTTAGCCTTTGGATTTTAGATCACAGGTGTCCAATGGCATGTCCTGTCCCTAGATCTAATTTCTAAAGGTCACCTTGGAGGTTTCCTTGTTTTCACCTTCTTTCTTGCCTTCCCGCTATACTATCATCTTTAAGATCCAATGCTTTAGATGACCAGCCCAACTGAAAGCCTGCATATTGACTAGCAAATAAACCTTTTCCTGACTCCATTGCCTAATGGTCTTGAATGTTCCCTGAAATTGTCTCTCCTTTGCCTAAAATCCTCTTTGCCCATCCTTGTCTCATACTGAACTCTGCTTTCTTGATTCCCAACAACCAAACATACAATCAAACAAACAAGCTCCGAGCCTTATAACTAGCCTAACATCTTAATTTTGAGCTTCAAAGATATAAAACCTTGCTTATATAGAGAGATCCCTCTTTGAACCCAGGAGGACTAGATCCTGAGGTCTGAAAGTGGTTTTGATGTTGTCTCATCCTTTGGTCTTGCCAATCTGGCCAAAACATGGGAACCCCAACACCTTTCTCCCTCTCCTTCCCTGTTGCAAGATGTACCCCATGTTTTCTTGTTTTAGAATTCTTTTTCCTTTTTTTGGTAGCAATATAGTTTCATCCACCACAATGAATTCTATTAGAGTGGCCACACAGACATCCATATCAAATTGGGGATTGTACCTCCATACAGACCATGACTTCTATCCCACGATATCAAAACGAGGAATTATAATATTGCAATCAAATATCTTGTTCGATAGTCGGTTACTAGTTTAATCTGTAGGGGTAGTAAAAAGAACTAAAATACCTATATGATTTATGTCAACATTCCCCCAACACCAATTATTAATGATTAATACCATCCTAATATTATGCATTCATTTCACCAATCACGACGTAGAGGAGATCCACAAATCGTGTAACAAAGGAGTTTTCTACTGACGCAACAAAATAGCCCAGATGACAGTTTTTTGCTGGAATCCGGTAAATTTTATTTTTCCAAAAATGAAGTAGTTGGAGTGTTTGAATCATTTTTTTGATGGTGTAAATGGATTCATAACCATCAAAAACCATTGGGGCACCCAAAATCCTGAAGTTTGATAGTTGTAACACAGATCTTCAAAAAATTATGCTGAATTTTTTCATAATCTTGTCGGAATTTGTAGATTATTTTGTGGGTTTTTAGACTACGAGGTGTAACAAAGCCTCCCAATTTTCTTATTCAAGGAACAAAGGGTAGTTCACACCACACTTATATAAATATCTTGTAAAATGGTCAATATCAACCATCCTTTTTCAGTAGTGGCCAATTTTTAGGATGGAATTGACCTAGTAAATGTGATTGGATAGAGTTTTGAAGTCCCACCGGAACCCGTTTAGAATGGTCCAGCTAGACAAAAGTTACATTCTGCCAGAAAAAAATATCACCATCAGGCCCTTTGGTCCCAATCCCAATGATTGGAAAAAAAGGTTCAAAAATGTACTAATGAATGTTCCACCATATTCTTCTCAGAGTATTATTCACCCTGTGCTCTGGGGTAGGTATAACTAATGTTACCAATGCGTAAAGGAAGAAGCTAATGCTGGAACAAACCGGAGGGTATTTAACACCTCTGGTCTGCCCTTTCCAACATGACCCTGCTCTAACGCAACTCACCTTCCTTTATGGAAATTCCTCTGTTTTCACCTCTATTTCATTAGCATGGTAATTTTTGAAGGCCCCACTAATTTCCGCCACCCTCCTCCCCTGCCCTCCCATCCTCTGCCACCCTCACATTTAATGCATCTGGAATGGGGAATTTGTAAAGTGTGTGGAGAATTCAAATTTGTAAATTTCTTCACACAGTGCATCTCTCTCAAACTCGATGGTTCGACGCACCCTGCATTCATACAGCTCCATAAGCATTGATCCAATGCAAGAGAATCTTCAACCAAAAAATGTCGGTTTTATGATTTTCTTTGAGGAAATCCCTGCACTGTAAACTAGAGCCCGATGATGTATATGATCCACAGAATTCCTCACAATTTAAATCAGAGCCAAAGCATGAACCCAAACATCATCATCTTGCAACAATTGTGACCAAAAAGAACTATCCTGGCTGCTCAAAATCCATTGCAAATATCAAGGATGTAATTCATGGCAACAAGACTAGAGCCACAAAGAGGGCTCCCAACACTAGCTGTAGTCCTAAATCAATTGGCAGCAATGAATTCTTGAATCCCATGTCACATGAGGTCATGATTGTGAATAACTCTAGATGTGAATTGAAGATAGCTAGATTTTCATGAGGCAATGGTTCTATTGTCATTGGAACTATCAAGATAGGGACTCCAGGCCCTTGAACACACAATAATAATCCATACTCTAGAGATGGGAAGATTAATGCGTGATGCTATCAATGTGATTTTACCTTTGCAGGGCGTACTTCCTCTTCATCAAACAATAGTCATCCTTCCACTCCTCATTTTTAAAAAGGTTGTGAAATGGAATTGATCAGTCAGGTAGCCTACCAGAAGTGTGGAGAATAATTTGGAAAGATGGAAGCTCTCGAGACTCATCATCTTGCAAAACATGTTGGTAATAACCTGCGTCCAAGTTTTGTGAATTGATTTTACTTAGACAAGAATGTGTTTCAACCTTCCAAGTTTATATTTCAGTATGACTAAATGAATGATACTATTGTCTTTGAAACTATGAGAAGATGTAATGTTTTCTACTTTTGGAATGATATTTATGTATGGTGTTTCCAAAATTGTGTTTCTCAATAGCACGAGACTTGGATAAGGTTCACTATGCTTATGCTGGTCATTGTATTTTATGATTTTGCAGTAAATGAGCTATTGTAAGGGGATTCTTCTAGAAAAATTGGGGAGATAATCTTCAGAACAAGTTGGCTGAAAATTGAAAGCCCACATGGGAGAATTGAGAGAGTTCTGAAGGTGCACAACATGGAGAAAACACTTGCAATTTTCAAGGAATTTCATGATATGATTAATTCAAATGCAAGAAAATTTCCCAAGAAGCATCTGAGATGATTGGAAGATGGGAGGGAGCTTCTGAGGTTTCATGACACCACAATTATGTGTTCCCTAGGAACGAATGGATCTTCTAGCCTATGCAATCTAGAAGGATGCAATGTTTATAGGATCATTAGAAAATTATTTTCGGTGAAGGAAGCAAGTTGTGGGGGAATATACACTACAGAAACAAGTGGTAGAGATCATAATTGAATTGATTATTATGAAGATGATTACATTTTCCCTACTGTGAAGAAGGCTTTGTTGGTATGTAGGATTATTGCTAGTCGAGTACACATGCCCTTAGATAACTTTGGAGAGTTTTCAGCTCCTACAGGCTTTGACTCTATGGCAGGAAAATTTGATCTCTTTTATATTATTTAAGAGTTGCTTATCCTCAATCCCAAAGCCCTTCTACCATGCCTTGTTATCATATGCAAGTCTTGATTGAGTCTGTACTCACTCTTGCAATAGGGGGAGAAACACCATTCTTAATAGGAAGTTCCTTTTACTCTTATTTTGTTCTCCGTTTGACTAATCTGTAAGCACTTGCCTGCCTTACCTATTGAATTTATGAATTAAAAATAACTTGATTATGTTTTGTGACCATCTATGGAAGGTTTTCCTGCAATTGCTTTACATGGAAAGCTTAATTGTACTTTATGCTCATTAAGCACTTACCTCACTTATTGTGGCTGGGGAGGTTAATTTTTAATCTAGGTTGTAATGAAATGGATTAGGTTTTGAAATTGATATACATGACTAAGCTTGGGTTCAAATTTAATTCCATGCTTGTTAAGTACCTATGTTCTAAGTGAATTTGCATGCTTACTAAGCACCTGCACTATCATTATGGCTTGGGATCAAGTAACCATCTACAGTCATTTTGCATGAGGCAGAGAGTGAATCTACCATGAAACAAACTGGAAAGTTCTGGTGTTGTTTTGGTTAGGTTTAGATTATTTTAATACTTGTCAAGTGGTTTGCAAGGTCTTTTGCAATGACTAGCCATATTATTCCATGTGAAAGAATTCTTAAAAGTGTTATTCGGTATGAATTTTTTCTCTGCTACTGGTTATACAACAGCTTAAAACAAGACTTGGGAATTCTCATTTTTCCATGGTTTTGAAGCAATTTCATATTGAAGGGAAATGTTGATTCATAGCCATGATATTTGAGCAAGTCATATTTTCTCCACCCTTGATCTATCTTATGTTCCATTCTGCTTATGTTATCATTTTTAAGTAGAGCTAAAATCAAAGATTGAGAGTTCCATTTGATTCAGTTAAAGTTATGGGAACACTTTCTCCCATCTAGCTTTGGCATGCAATATCTATTATGGGTTAGTTCATTGTACGTATGTGCTTTTATAATACACTAGACTTGCCATTTATGTTGGATCTGTCAACTTTCAGGAAGCAACAACAACAGGTAGAATATTTTATGCATTATTTAAGTTGACCATAAATAATATTGAGCATTGTATTGGTCATTCTCATTTGGTTTTGGACATTGGTAAAGTAGTTATATGAAAATTCTTGATACCGAAATATTAGAAATGTTAAATCATAACAGGGAAATGCTAAACATGGTAATAGTCTGGCTATTATTTTCATATTTCTATTGAGTATTTGAAGTCCGTCATAATTTTAATATGTCAAACTCTCAGAAACGATAATGGATATGTTTAAACTTTACATGTTATCAACTACCATTGTGTTACCTAAGTGTGGCCCATAGTTGGTAGATTGGTTATATAGAAGACAAAATATACCATGCCTAACATTTATATGTGTGATAGAAAACATTTCCAGAGTGTCATACATGGCCATTGTCTACCTAAATGGGCCACAAGTTTCACCAATATAATTATTTATTTCCCTTGAACATCTTGTAACTCCAATATGCACATTTCTTCGAAGCACAACATACCTCTTAAGTAATATCTCATGCATGTTCACTGTAATTGTTCTTTAGAACATTAGCTGGTATTTTTCATAGCACCAGTTGAGGTGCTAGAAATGTAATTCTCTTTTTTAGCTTTTGGTTGATCTCTTGATCTAGCTAGTCCACCTCTTCTCATGACTGCATATTTCAGCCCAATAACTATGATATGCTTGATTGCTGTTAGTATTGAGCTGGATCATCTACCAATGCTAATTGATCTTACATGTTTGTTGTATATATGGCTTTTCTTTAAACAACTTTCTCATTTTTAATGATGTTGGATGACATTTTCATATTAGTTGGCTATATGTTTTTTCCTACAAAAGACTACAATCAGAAATCTAGTTAAAGACTTCGTAGTTTCTTGTGAATCCAATTTTATGTCTACTAGTGCTTGAAAAGTGGTAAACTTTGTGAACAATAGTGTTTGTCTAGTGGTTGAGAAACAGTAAGTTTTCTGAACAATAATGTTTCTCAGTTTGTCTTAAGTCACAAAGCAATATTTTGTATTTTCCATTATCATTCCCATCTATCATCTTATCTTTGTATTATTTTTTGATGACATCGAATTAAAAAACTACAACTCATTGTACTATATTTATGATCAATGGTGTAATCTTGTGCGTTTGATGCATTGTTGTTCTATTTCCATGTTACATATTTATGTCTATTTTATTTCTGGAAAATTTTAATGAGTAATAGTCAGCTAAGATCATCAAATTCAAAGAAGATTACTTTTAAATTCATGACATAGATTACTATTTCATGTTCTACAACCTCAATTTTTACTCTCCATCATTCTTCTTATAGCTTTATATGTTAAAAAGAAAAAGGATCATTGCATGTATATATTTGTGTGGTGTGGAGTCTCTTTATTTTTGGTCATGTTTAATGTCTTCTAACATGGTATCAACAATGAGGAGAGAAGACTCCCTATCCATGACTGTTCATGCTCAAAGCTTGTTTGCATTGAAATCATTAGCTTCATTGCTGTGCATAGAATCATAAAGCTTTTTTAGATTCCTTGAGAACTAGTTCAAAGAGGTCTCAATCATAGATTCATATGATCTGTTAACAACACAGTTGTATGATGACAATTTGGTCGGTGAATACCTAGAAGGACACATCAAAATTCACATCTGAACAATTTTATTTAGCATATCACCTTTTGTGACTATAATAAACAATTTGTGGGCATAATCTCTAAACTGTTGGAGCAGGCCATGCCTTGTTAGTCTTTGGGTGTAGGTTACTTCTAGTCTTTGGATCCTCATGAGTTTCTTTGTGTAAGTTCATTTTTTTTGTGTGGCCAATGTTTACAAATAACTGATTTTGCAAAAACCAATGAGTTGACTTGATAAGAAGCCATAGTGACAGTGCAGGTGCTTAATAAGTATGTAAATACACTTAGAACATAGGTACTTAACAAGTATGGAATTACATTTACACCCAAGCTTAGTCATGTATATCAATTTCAAAACCTAATCTGTTTCATTGCAATCTAGATTAAAAAACAACCTCCCCAACTACAATAAGCGAGGTGAGTGCTTAATAAGCATAAAGTACAATTAAGATTTCCATTTAAATCAATTGCAGGACAACCTTCCATAGATGGTCACAACACATAATCAAGTTATTTGGAATTCAAAAATTCAGTGGGTAAGGTAGGCAGGTGCTTACAGATTAGTCAAACAGAGAACAAAATAAGATTATAATGTACTTCCGAGGAAGAATGGTGTTGCTCCCCCTATTGAAAGAGTAAGGATAGACTCAATCAAGACTTGCATATGATAACAAAGCATGGTAGAAGGGATTTGGGATCGAGGATATACATCTCTTCAATACTGGAAAAGAAACCAAATTTTTCTGCCACAGAGTCAAAGCCAGTAGGAGCTGACAACTCTCCAAAGTTATCCAAAGGCCTATGTATTCGACCAACAATAACCCTGCATACCAACAAATCCTTCTTCACTATAGGGAATATGAAATCATCTTCACAATAAGCAATGGAATCATGAGCTCTACCACTTGTGGCTGTAGGATAGATTCCCCTGCAACCTACTTCTTCACCGAAAAGCATGTTCTAATGATCCTACGAACATTGCATCCTTCTATCTTGAATAGGCGAGAAGATCCATTCATGTATAGGGAACACATAATTGGGGTGTTGTGAACCTCAAAAGCTCGTTCCCATCTTCCAGGCATATTAGATGCTTCTTGGGCAATTTGCTTTCCTTTGACTTAGTCATATCACAAAATTCATTGAAACTTGCAAGTGTTTTCTGCATGTTGTGCATCTTCAGATCTCTCTCAATTCTCCCATGTGGGCTTTCAGTTTTCAGCCAGCTTGTTCTGAAGATTATCTCCACAATGTTCCTGGAAGAACCCCCTTGCAATAGTTCAGTGACTGCAAAATCATAAAATGCAATGACCATCATAAGCATAGTGAACCTTATCCAAGTTGTTAGCTCCCTGTAATTTTCAAGATTGGCAAAGTCAAACTGCAGAGAGAACACTATTTCAACCACTTTGGGATTCTAGGATCTAGCCCTCCTGAATCCGGAGAGGGATCTCTCCAATAAAGTGCAAAGATGGATTTGTATTTAAGGCTTTTGGGTAATGATATTAGGCTAGTTATGAAGTCTGAGGGTTTTGTTTTGTTTTGGATGGTTGAGCATGATTATTAGTTGATTGGAAAGTTCTAAATGTAAAGAGTTTCAAAGGTGTGAAGTTGCAAGAAATTAGAACAAGCTTTGGCTGAAAAGATAGATATAACGCTGGTTTTTAGTCCATTGGGCTATGGAGTCATAATAGGATTTAATTGAAACAACAAGGTTCAAGAGTGGTCCATGGGGCAAGTCATCTATGTCTAAAGATCTATTTTAAAGTTGATTTTATGGAATGAAATGATACAACAAGAAAGGGGAATTCAAACAAATGAAGAATAAAGAGAAGCCTAAGATCAAGTAAGTACTTTGAAACTATCCTGCTTTCGACATACACTTAAGAAAGACATAAAAGTAATCTGAGATCTGGTAAGTAGTTTGAAACTAACCAGCTTTTGATGCACTTCCAATAGAAAACATCTTAAACACAAAGGGAAACTTGAAAATAAACTGTTGGAGAAGAAACCAGAGGACAGGGCTCACCATAAATTTCCCTAGCTCTGCTTTACTTAGTAAACTTTCAAGAAAAACACATAAGATAACAAAGAGTAGTCTAAGATCAGGTAGGGACTTTGAACCCAGCCTGCTTTCAACACATTCTTAGGGAAACTTTCAGATAGTTTTTGGGGATAGAACTAAAGGACAGGGCTCACCTTTACTTCCTTAATTCATCTCTACTTAACATAAATTGAAAATAACATTCAAGAACAACATTTAGCTTAGACAGTAGGACGAGGGAATGCCAGCATTCCTAATTGCTTACACTAAATTAAATCATTCTGAAACAACACAATTTGGAAGAAAACATATAGATAAATCTTATCAGTCAGAGAAGGGTACTGATAAACAGTAAATCCTAATTCTATGCTTGATGTTATTTATCAGAGAAGATGGACAAAGAGAAAACAGAAATAAAATAACAATTTACAATAAGAAATAACATCACCGTTGACATAGACCAGGATCCCATAAATAAGCTTGTATTGATGCTTCAAACCAGTTACAATCTTCAAGTCCAATGTTTTAGTTCGGAAATCATCTTCACTTCTCAGCCTAACTTATCTGATCACAAACAGAGCTTCAAGAGCCTTTGAACACTATTTACAAGTAGAATTTTCGAGCACAAGTATACTTCAAAGTTCTGCAACCAACATTTTCTCATCTTCTACAGAAGTATTTATAGAAGAAATGAGGAGGTGGGATCTGATAAAAGATCTTCAAGGTCAATTAATACAGATTTTAATACTTCTCGGCCTTTGAAGGGCTCAATGGAGAAGTTTACAAACATGTCCTCTGTATTAAATGTTTTACATTAAGAATTAAGCTCGGTGGGAGCTTTTGTTGACTTTAAGGCTCTGTTTCATGATGTAATAACTCTGCTAATATTTTTTTCATTAAGTTCCTTGGCTGAATTAATTGTTCGGCTGTCGTGAGGCAAATATCCTCTGTTCTGGTCATTACTCGGCCTTCTGTCGAATGCTTTGAGGCTACAGGTGGCAATTTGGTAGCTGAGAGGAATCAATTGGCCTCTGATGTGGCAGTGGAGGCATCCTCTGTCTGATAGATATTATTGATTCTCTTTAAACATGGCTAATTTAGTGGATTAGGTTTTTGATTTTCGATCTTAGCCGTAATCCACTCCAAACTGTATAATCAATGTTTAATCCTTCATCTCTGATGTGTTTGGGTCTTCGACACTAATACTCTTTATTTCAATTAGGCGTTGCTGTGTCTTGTTGATGTGCAGGTGATACGGGGTTCATATGGCATCAATACTCATGACGTATTGACGAAACGTGGTATAGAACCCCACAGAACGATCTTCTTCAATGAATGAAAGCCTGGAGGATCGTCATCCTCAGCTTCAATTTTCCTTTTATATAATGGAAAAACCATTTAAAACCTGCAAAACACCAAAAATATTATAAAATCCTGCGTTATTGGGTAAAACTACTTCGGAGGCTGTGGATAGGAGCAAATGGTGGGGAGATTAAGTTAAATCCGTTGATCTAGTAAAGATCAACGGTGGGGATTAGTTGTGAATATACAAAGTGAATGAGTCACTTTATAATAAAAAGGCAGAAAAATGAAGAATTTACAAAGAAAAAGGGTTTAATACCTTTGGCGGAAGAAAACTATGTTAAAAATGGAAATTGGGGTTTCCGAACGATCGTAGACCGTCGGATCATATTGGACCCTAAGATCAACGGCGGAGATTGCTTGTTGAAATCTTTTGGTGAAGGCGGAGGGCGATAGTATATGGCCAGATTAGATTTGCGCCATTGATCCGCAGAGATCAACGACGGGGAGGGAGTGGATGGAAAGCAGTGAAAAACAGGGGAAAGTGGTTTCGGAGGAGAAAACCATGGGTTTCACGTAGCAAAATGGGAGGAAGGCGGTTTCACCTTTTTGAATGTGATATGCGTCAGAGGGCAACACGTGGCTTTTGAAAGCCACTCATATTGCGTAATTTTTGAGAATTATCATTTGGGCATGAATCTACGCGAAAAGCGCATCAATCGTCAGATCAGGGGTCTTAGATCTGACGGTCGTGGATAGAGCGTGATATTGATAAGATGCATGGGCGGAAGTAGGTGGGGTGTTTTCAATTGGGGCCATCCGATCTGGACACGTGGACGGCGGAGATCAAATTTGGGACGGGTAGGACCCAACAGGGTCGAGCCTACTGGGATAAAACTGGGCCATTAGATGCAAAGGATCAATGGTGGAGATTTAATCTAGGGCTGAATGGAAATAATACAAAGGCAGAGAAAGGGTTAATAAGGGTCGTTGATCTACAGAGATCAATGACTGAGATTTGGCCATAAAACATTACACAATGGGGTATATGAATTTAAACCAAAGTCAGGAGACGCAATCTGGACCGTCCGATTTGGACACGTGGACAACCCAGATGCAATCGGGGCTTTGCGATTGGCGGGGTAATGGACAGGGAGGGCGCCGAAGCGATTAACTGTAGACCATCAATCTACATATCAGATCGACGGCACAGAACTCATCAGGGAGTGACCAATCGGAGGGGGAGCGATAAAATATTGTAATGTGCCCGATGGAAAATCTCCGATGCGATTAGCGCTCAGAACTTAATCTCTTGGTCCTGGGCGTGGATATATGGAAAGAAGCGAAGGGTGGGGGTTTATATGTAAAGTGCCAATCGGAATCAGAACATGGCGAAGGCCTTTTCAATCTAACCATTTGAATTTTTCCAATGTGATGACGTGCGGATCGTTGATCGGGTTTTAAGATCAACGATGTTTATTAATAAAAAGATAGCACCAGCGCGTTTAGTTAAAAACTTAGGAAAAATGGGTTTTTATGATCTTTAAAGGAAAATTACGTCGGAGATGGGTTTATTTACAAACTTTAGGACCCGATTGTAGGCCCAAGGGTTATATGAAGCGGCAATGGGATCAAGACTTATAAACAAAGGGGCTCATCAGATCGGAAGACTTAATACAACAAAAAGGCTTGTGCACTCCGATATTTCTGATGCGATAAGCGCTTTGGCCTTTAATTCTTGGTTTTCAAAGAAAACAAAGGATCGGGAGTTTACATATTAAGAGGGCTAATTGCATCGGAAGTCTTATAAAGCCCAAGAAGACTTGCGTTCTTCGTTTGTTTCCGATGCGATAAGTGCCGAAAGGGTTTAGCGCTTGGTTCTAGTGCCAGGGCACATGTGGGGAAGTGGTTTAGGACTTAGCCCAAAGGAGCTTAAGCCCATAGTCAAAAAAACTTATTTTTTATGAAAAATTTCAAGGTTTTTAATGGATTTGGGGGTTTCGGCAAAGTTCAAAAGTGAGTTTTAAACTTTGTAAAAGGATTTTCATAAAGGGAAGAAGGGAAATCATGAAAAATAGAGGAATTTCATGGGGGAAAAAAGGGAATAAAATGAAGGTTAGTTTTTGAGTGGAGGAGGGGAAAAATGAGATTTTGCAGCAATCTTTTGTCTATGAAAATAACAGAATTTCTGAGTTCGAAAGGGAAATAGCAGTGAAGATTTAAACAAAGGGCATGATGTCTTCATGAGTTTTCAAGAGATAACATTTTTAGCAATAAAACTTGTTTTTTGAAGTCTCCAAAATGATTTAGCTAGCTTTTGATATAACAAATTTTATAGGTGGCTAACACAAGTCTCATGCTATTGAGAAACACAATTTTGGAAACACCATACATAAATATCATTCCAAAAGCAGAAAACATTACATCTTCTCATAGTTTTAGAGACAATAGTATCATTCATTCAATCATAATGAAATATAAACTTGGAGGGTTGAAACACATTCTTGTCTGAGTAAAATCAATGCACAAAACTTGGATGCACGTTCTTACCAGCATGTTTTACAAGATGATGAGTTTCGAGAGCTTCCATCTTGCCAAACTGTTCTCCACATTTCTTGCAGGCTATCAGAATGATCAATTCCATTTCACAACCATTTGAAAAACGAGGAGTGGAAGGATGACTATTGTTTGATGAAGAGACAAGTATTCCCTACAAAGGTAAAATCACTTTGATAGCATCCTGCATTAATCTTCCCATCTCTAGAGCATGGATTATTATTGGGTGTCCCAGGGCCTGGAGTCCCTATCTTGATTGTTCCAATGATAGTAGAACCACTGCCTCCTGACAATCCAGTTATCTTTAATTCACATCTGGAGTTATTCACTATCATGACCTCATGTGATATGGGATTCAAGAATTCGCTACTGCCAATTGATCTAGGACTATAGCTAGTGCTAGGAGCCCTCTCCGTGGCTCTAGTCTTGTTGCCATGAATTACATCCTTGAGATTTGAAATGGATTTTGAGCAGCCAAAATGGTTCTTTATGGTCACAATTGTTGCAAGATGATGATGTTGGGGGTCATGCTCAGGATTTGATTTAAACTACGAGGAATTTTGTGGGTCATATACATCATTGGGCTCTGATTTACATTGGAGGGACTTCCTCAGAGAAAACCATACAGTCGGGATTTTTTGGCTGAATATTCTCTTGCACTAGATCAATGTTGATGGAGCTGTCTTAATGCAAGAGGCGTTAGACTGTCGAGTTTGAGAGAGCTGTGTTGTGTGAAGAAATTTACAAATTCGAATTCCTCGCGCGCTTTACAAATTCCCCATTATGGATGCATTCAATGTTGCAATGGGAGGTAGGTGAGGGTGGTAGCGGATGGGAGGGCAGGGGAGGAGGGTGGCGGAAATTAGTGGGGCTCTCAAAAACGACAATCGCCAACACAACGGAGGTGAAAACAGAGGAATTTCCAAAAAGGGAGGTGAGTTGTGCAGGAGAGGGGTCGCGTCGGAAAGGGCGGATCAGAGTTGTCAAATCACCTCCGGTTTGTCTAGCATTAGCTTCTTCCATGCATAAATGGATCTAGAGTGGCCAATTTTTTATGGTCAATAAATCATATCACAACACTTGTGGGATAAAAAAAGACGACACCAATCCTGTAGTTGCAATAGATATCTATATTGTCAAAATTCAAATATACCTACCACAACCAAGCTTCTTAATTGAAAATGCAAAGGCAGGGGACTGCATCTGAATTGGTTTGAGTTTGAAAGTGTGGAAACTAGGATAACTAGAGAAATTCACTAAGCAAGGAAGAACTATGGTGCTAGGTGCAATGATCCTGTAACCAACAACACTATATTTGACACCCCAAAAATTACATTTTATCTATTTCTGTGCTAACCAACACTTGAAGTGTCCAAACTTGTCACCTGTAAATTCTTCTTCTCCCTCCTACTTTTATGGTTTTTGTTGTCTGCACCTTTAAAAAATGGGCTACATTAGAATTTTAATGACAACTCTATACTTCCAAATCACAGTGATGCACGACCCCTCCAGATTCACCAGTAGGGGATTTTCCACCAAAAGTCAGCGCTAAGTGCCAAACTATCTCCCATCCCATTATATAGTAACCAACCTATGGTATGAGAAACTTGCTATGATAAATCCCTCTCATGAGAAATCAATAAAAAGAGAGTAGAATCTCCTCTCCTGAAAATTCACCTCTATGTTTTGTACTTCCCAGACTACCATATATCACAGAGCATTTGGCAAAGTATTAGCTTAGCTACAGCCATCAATATTATCAAGATAAAACATTCCAAAAAGTCGTCGATGTCCATTGAGATTGGCCAGAAGAAAAATCACACCTCCTTCGATTTGAGTTCAACTTGATGGTCCACTTCAACCAACAAGATTTCAAGCTTGTTTATAGGTCTAGAGATCGACGAAGCCGGAGGCCGGAGAAAAATATGACTGTTATTCCACGAGATCCAAACGATGAATTAGAATATTGCAATTAGATATCTTGTTCAAGGGTTAAGGATGGATTTCAACTTAAGGATAAAAAGGAAAATGCAGCAAGGAGTTCGGAAATAATTTTGATGACTTGCCGAAGGGAGGAAACCTATTTGAAAGCGGAATAACCATCAGAGAAAATTGTTCACCTCTGATTAAAATTAAAATTTGATTCGGAAAAAAATTATACGGAAAACAAAATGCCGATTAATAATATTAATATATAAAATTGAATGTCCTTATGCAATGTATTTAATATTACTATTTTATTAAATTAATTAATTGCTTTTCAAAAATATTAATTTCAATTTTAATATTTTTTAAGACATCGTTTAAAAATATAAATATATACATTTTAGGTTCTAATTCAAACTCTTGGGCATATTAAAAATAATAACAATATAAATATATACACACATATATATAATCTTATATATTATATGGTTATTTATTATTATTATTTTATTAAAATTAAAATAAATTTATTATAATCAAGAATTTAAAGAGCTTGAAAAGGAATCAAATCTTTTTGAAGTGCAAACCACTTTTATAATATAAAACTTGAAAAATATTTGCAATTCTAGATATTTGTTTCCTCTCTAAACTATATATATATATATATATATATATATATATATATATATGGTTATTTATTATTATTATTTTATTAAAATTAAAATAAATTTATTATAATCAAGGATCTAAGGAGCTTGAAAAGGAATCAAATCTTTTTGAGGTGCAAACCATTTTTATAATATAAAACTTGAAAAATATTTGTAACTCTAGATATTTGTTTCCTCTTTAAACTATGTATATATATATATATATATGTTTTTTTTTTTTTTTTTCAATTCTTGTATATAATATACATAGGATTTTTTTTTACCATATATAATATATACATTAAAAAAAATAATTGTATATAAAATATACATAGTTGACATTGAATTTTTTTTACTTAACATGAACATTGAAATATTTTATTTATGGACCAGATTAAAATATTAAAATATTTTTTCTATTAATACATTTTTAATACAAGTCAATATTACTATTCATATTGAGATGTTTTATGTATAACCAACGATTAAATATTTTTATTACTAGCCTAGATCCATCTAACGTCGGATCTATCATGTGTTGAGAGGGATCAAATCCCTTGATGCACAAACCTTATTTTTAGAGTGCACAACTTGAGGAAATGTTTGCATCCCTATCAACGCATGATAGATCAAGTGTTAGATGGTTCTAATTTGGTTCCAGTTGAGGGAAATAATGTCACATTTTAAGATTATCATTATTATGTATATGTTTGAGATAAACTTCAAAATTCACATTATGTTTTCTTTGTTGTGCATGACCATATCATCTTGTTCTTTAATTTAGTATGTGTTCCTTGCCTTGAATGATTTGTACATCTATGTTTGAATTCTTTGAGTGGTTCGTGTGTTTACATGTTTGGATTTCGATGGCAATGTTTATGAATGTTATAGTGTCCCTCTAGGTATTACTAAATATATCTTTAAAAATGTTTTTTTAATAATATAAAACTTCAAGATTAACAACATTTGATGCATCTAATGCAAGAAATAATATAGGATTAGAAAAGAACATCTACACTGAAATCAATGAATCTAATACAAGCCATAAAATGAGATTAAAAATCAACATCTACATTGAAATCAACGCATCTAGTGCAAGCAACAAATAGGATTAGAAATTCACATCTACACTCAAATAAATTCATCCAGTGCAAGAAATCAAATCGGATTAGAAATCAACATCTACATTGGAATCAATATATCTAGTGCAAGAAATCAAATATAATTATAATTCAACATCTACATTGAAATCAATGCATCTAATGCATGCAATCAAATAGGCTTAGAAATCATCATGTAAATTGAAACCAATGCACTTAGTGCAAGAGATATTCCTCCCTATCTCCCCCCCCCCCCCCCCTCTCTAATCTTGAAAAATAATTTTAATAATTTACAACCTCAAGATTAGCAACATTCAATCCATCTAATGCAAAAAATCAAATAGGATTAGACAACAACATCCACATTGAAATCAATGCATCTAATGCAAGCAATCAAATAAGATTAGAAATCAACATCTACACTGAACTCAATGCACCTAATGGAAGAAATCAAATATAGTTATAAATAAATATCTACAAATAAATTAATGCATCTAGTGCAAGCAATAAAATAGGATTAGATATCAATATCTACAGTGAAATCAATGTATCTAGTACAAGCAATCAAATATGATTAGAAATTACCATCTACATTGAAATCAATGCATCTAGAGAAAGCAATCAATTAGGATTAGAAATCAACATCTACAGAAATGAATGCATCTGGTGCAAACAATCAAATATAATTAGAAGTCAACATCTACACTAAAATCCATGCATCTAGTGCAAGCAACGAAATAGGATTAGAAATCATCATCTACAATAAAATCAATGCATAACATTCTTCTCTCTCCCTCCCTCCATCTATATTTATATCTCCCTCCATCTCTCCTTCTCTCTCTCCCCCCCTCCAACCTTGTCAATATCTCCCTCCCTCTCTCCTTCTCTCTCTCCCCCTTTCTCTCTCTCTCTCTCTCTCTCTCTCTCTCTCTCTCTCTCTCTCCTTCAATTTATCTTTGTCTCTCCCTTCTCATTCCCTCTATCTCTCCACCTCTATCACTCTATGTCTTTGTTCTTCCCTCCATATATATCTAGAGTTAATATATATCATGATATATTAATATATATTATAATATAAAAAATTGAATATTATATTAATCCAAATTTATTTAATTTAAGAATATTAATATTAATATTATATTTATTGATGTTCTTATATGGTATGATAACAAAGTTTATAATAAAACTACATTAAATTAATATTTTCAAATATTACAACTTTGATGTGGAATTATTTCTCTTTAAAGATTTTAATATATCCATAGGATATGGTTTTTCCTTTTAAAGATTTATTTTATAAATATTTAATTAAAAGAAATATTAGAAGATTTTGGAGTAGGATTTTTGTTTGCAAGTTGAATCAACCTTTTTCATTTTATTTAAGAAATGGTATTAGTTTTAGTAAAGAGTAAATAAGTTTAAAGTTTTATCTAATTTGGAATATTAGCATGGTAATTTTTTTTGTTAAAGGTATATTTATGCTTCATTCAAATTCATTTATATGACTATTAAACCCATGAGATAATTTATTATTTACTCAAATTATATATAATAATAAATATTTATATTCTAATAATCAATCGTAATCCATTAATAAGATTAAAATTTATATATTATTAATAGGATTAAAATTGATAAATAATCTAAAGATTCAAGTTATAAATAATTTAAGTTTCAAGCTAACGTTTTGGTCTACATTAGGGATTTTTTATTATTATTATATCTAGAGAACATGACATACTGTAGAATGTGGCTCTCGATGCAATCAATAATATTTTTTAAATGCTACATATCAATCTTATATTAAAAGTTAATGAGTTATCTATTTTTCTCTTATTAAACGTAATTGATTTTTTCTTTTTATTTTGATTTTTTCTTCTCTTACAATATTAAAATATTTTATTATGATAAATTAATATCAGCAACTAATTAATTGAATATCACATAACAAAAGTGGAATTATTGATATTTTACAATGGTTTTAATCATATATATATATATATATATATAATTTTTTTTTTTTTTTTAAGATTTTTATTTTGTTTTAAAGACAAGTGTTGACTACTAAAGAAATTACACATACTCTTATTTGTAAAAATTATATATATATATATACATACACATACACACACACAAATTTGTTTAATTATTTTATAAATTAGATGATGCAATTTTAAGTGAGATTATTATTTTACTTTCCTTGAAATGCAATTTTAGAAACATAAATAGATTACAAGTTATAAAAAAATTGATACTTCTCCATTTCAATGATTTCCTATGGTGCAGTCTAATTATTAGAGGTTTTTTTATTTTTTTTGGCTCAAAATATAGTGCATTTTTTACGTTTAAAATGTATTTTTGAATGCTTAAATAAATTCAACTCCCTTAAAAACAGGTTGTGTTGGTCACAAAGATCAAATTTTCCATTCCAAAAAATCTCTACTAGATTTCAATAAAATCAACTAGAAAATATTGTTGCAAAAATAATAAAAAATAAGTTTCGTAATTTAACTATTGTTTTTTGTAAGACTTTTATTTTTAAATTATTTTATTTAAATTAAAATATTATTATTATTATTATTATCATAGTTATTGGTTTACCCAATACCCATTTAAACCTTAAATTTCATAGTTTACATAAAATTTCATAATATGGCTATAACTACTATTTTCCATATACAAAATATTTTATTAATATTATTATTTTTAAATTATAATTATTACATCAAAAATTAACCATAACTAATATTTATTTATTTTAAATCAAACTTTCATACATATAAAAAAAATAATAACAATATAAATATATAGACATATGTTTTGTATTATTTTATGATTACAGTAGAGGTGTTACAACCCAATATAAGAGGAGATTTGTAAGCATAATGTAAGAAAAGTGTAAAAAAGTAACATTTTATTGTGATTTTTTTATTAATAACATTATTAACAATTTTTTAAATAAAATAAAATTATAATATAAGTATCATTTTAAAATATATAATATATAAATAATAGATATAAATTAACATACATTTTACCACATAAATTAAAATAATAATTTTTTAACTATATATATTTTTAAATAAAACAAATATTATAATTCTATATTAAAAAACTAGAAAATCATGGCCAACACCATTTAGTTTCCATCAACCTTTCTCAAAAAACATACTAGCTTTCAGTGAGGTTCCCTTGTCTTATTTCGCTGACACTCAACATAGATTCTACAAAATTTTCCCTAGAGAAATATACATTAAGAGTATATCATGGATTTTTTTAAAATTTTCCCTAGAGGGCATAGGATCCAACCTGGGTTTCTTTTTAAGAGGAATATGCTTGGCTGCCTCTTCGCCGAACTCGCCACCCCACTTGCTGAGCTCTTCCTACAATTTCAAGCCTAGCCTGTCTCCTTCGCGCCCTGCTATAGTTCCTCCTCGGTGTCCAGCTTAGATAATTTGTTCCAAGTCTTCATCATTATCACCTCAGAATCTAAGTGAAATAGATGATGCTCCATTCTTGCACTCACCCACTTCGCCTTGTGCTTTGTTTCCCCTACTATATCACTCTTCCCCTACTCCAGTGAAGCCAACCGTCTGTCCATCATCTCATACATTACGATTTGTTTTTTTAGATTTTTTTCAACGCTTTCCTCCAACGCCATAACTCTTTAGAAACCTCATTGCCAGCCACTTCTACCAGTTCCCACCTCCGCAGTGAGAGACTCCAGCTTTCAAATAATTTTGTCAAGTCTATACCTTCTCGGCGAACTGGATTTTTATCCTTACTTTTCTCTTTGGCATAAATTCCTCTCTCTATCAATATTAATTCCGGGGGAGCTGATATTTCAATTTTCCTCAACTTTTAACTTTGTTTCACATTAATGTACATTGATATAGAGATGGTGTAGCTCTCGTAAGAGCTATTAAGATTTTATTAGAGTTGTTTATCTATTCAATAGAATAGTTTGGATGGATTTATTTATTGGAATTTGGTAAAAAAAATTCAAAAAATCAAGTAGTTAGGAGTGTTTGAATTGTATTTTTATGATGAAAATAGATTGAGAACCATCAAACACCTTTAAAACACCAAAAATACTAAAAAAAAACACCCAAAATACTAAAATTTAACTTCTCTAACGCAAATTTTCAAAAATATTTAAAAAAAATTCATAATCTTTGTTAACATTGGAAAATCATACAACAGAAAACGACATCTGTTAATGTCGAGCCTAGGGATTTACAGGATAGGGATACATTATGGAATCAAAAGTATTTAGAATCTCTAAGGTTTTGAGAAATTCAAGATTAAATTAGTCATAAATGCTCAAATGCGCGCTTTTTTCTTCGAGAAGAGCGCTTTCTGCGTGCACTAGAGCTCAATAAGCGCACATTCCTAGAAATGGAAAAAAATCCCTTTCCGGGACCAGAAGAAAGTAAATGACAGTTTCTCCTTATGTGAAAGTCACCTAAGGACAACACCACCACCTCCTTAGGCCTTGTGTGAGCACACGAAAGCATATTTCATACCACAATGGAATATTTCTCCTCCCTTGGATCACTATCCACCATGTACCAAGGGAGGGAAGGAGGTTTGAAAACTCACCTATATAAACCCTCAAAGAGTTGAACAATGTGTGATCACAAGGTTATGCTGGCCAAAGTTTCCCAAGCAACACCAACTGTTCGTGTGAACCAAGGAGCAAGAGCTGAAGAAGAGGACTCGATTGTTGGCCACCCAACAATCTTAGCCCATTGCAGAAGAGAGAGAGAGTTGAACTGTGTCAGAAGGCAAAACTTGAAGGACAAACATCCTTGCGTCAGGTCCTAGAGCCACTTCCTAGGCCCTTCGGCAAGTGGGTAAGATTTTTTTTCATTCCAAGCATTCAATAAGAAGAAGGCCATCGAGCTGTTTTTTACCTTGTTACTGTTTGAAACTCTCTATAGATTCTTTTATGTTTTTAGTTTTAGTTTTTTAACAGAGCATACTTAAGTGTATTACTTCATTTTAAGTCTTATACTTCTGAGCTCCCCCCAGATACTGCCTATTACTTATGGTTTAGAGAAAAGACCACATTCTCTAAACACGTGTGATTTCGTACACTCGTTTGTCGAATCCACCACATCAGGATTGGCGACTCCACTGATGTGTTTCATGTTTATGTGGTTGTGCCATTGTTGGTAGGAAACCCTTAGTCTATGCTGGAGTGGAGCTGACAGTCCTCTGACCCATCTTGTAGTCCCTAGACTCATTGAGGTGACAGACTGAAGAAGGCAGCTCCTAATTTTTTACTTGCAGTAATTTTTCGCGTTGTTTTTACACACAAACGCAGGGCACACGTTCAGGAGTGACTTGCACGCAGGAAAGCGCACCTGTCAGAGGCTTTTGCGCGCAATTTGCAGAGAGATTTTTTCTCCCTACCTTCTACATTTTTTCTGCTTATAAGTGTGTTTGGCAGCCCCTAATGTATCTGCCAACACCTGTGTTAATACCCCACAGCTTCTGAAGACTAATTTTTGCTACTTTTTGTAGGCATTTACTTAGTTTTCATTTAAGTTGGTTTTTTGCAAAAAGTGCTCACATAGTTTAAGTAGGGGGCAAATTAACCATTGCTTTTTGAACAATTTATGTTTTTGCAAATTATGGTATGCACACTTAGTCTAAATAGTCCAAGTAAGTGGCTCATGACCACACATGCATAAGCTAGTGTAGAAATTTTTTAGTTTAAATTTCAATTTTTGCATTTAGGAAATTGCGGGACTAGGATTGAATCGCAAGTTAGAGTAAGTAATCTCTGTTGTCTTTGCGCCATTGGGTGACCCTAGACAAGCATATGAACACTCTACATTTGTGATTCTCCATCTCCCTTTAGTCATTCACATAGACTAATTAGGAGGTTTTGGAAGCGGCCCATTATTCGCAAATGATTTTTATTTGAGCAAGGAACAACGTCACATAGTTTAACTAGGGGACATTTGTAACGGATCACCAATATCCATATGTTCAAATTATGAGATTGTTCACCATATGCTCACATACATTCACCCACTAAGAAAATAAAGCCACCTAAAAATAACTTAAACCAACTCACTAAACTCTCCCCACAGGGGCCACAAGAGAAATTATAGTTTAAGTTAGGATCAAGGGGGTAGGCATCCAATAAGCCACCTTGATCACACTTCACAATTGAAACATCGAAGTTGCATTTTTAGGGAGCTTTAAAATCCACCTATCAACTCATGGAAAATAAAACCCGAGCGCGGCAAAGACTCGATCCAGAGGGGGTTAGGCTTAGGCGCAGTGCGTGCGATATCAGTTGGGGCTACTTGACCCGTCTGATACTCGATACTGTTAGCTGACTACCAAGAAGCCCAAGACTCAAACGCTCAAGTGGGACAGTGGTTCTTAGTGACCAAAACTAGGGCATCCTTTACCCTATAGGTGATGGTGTAGGAAAGCACCAGACCCTCTACCCTTACCTTGGTTGATTCTCTTCGGCTGACTGGGGGCGTTGCCAGTTATTTCGAGACGTTGTGCCAACACTCGCAAGAAATCCTCTCAAGGCCCAGTTAATTTTGAATGTGTGAGGACATTATTAGGTCTTCTAGGATTTTTGAGTATCACACGCAAACAAACAAAACCATTTTTTTCTTGATTGATCACATAGACTAAATTAAAGGAAAAATCATTTCATTTTTGCTTTGTTTTATATATGTGGCCATAAATTTGACGTGATCATGGACTTAATCCCCTCAAAAAAATTTTCCAAAACCTAACTTGGATGACCCTCAAATGATTCCAACGGAACCTCGTCGATCCAGGCATCTTTTGGACCTCCCCCCATTAACGGGAGGGGTTCCAGGTTTTTCGCCATTTAGGCATCAAAGACGGAACATTGCCATAGTGGTTGGTTCCTCCTTTCTTGGAGCAACCTTCATTGGGAACCCTAGTCAGTCTCCCAACACCACACTGCACATCACTCCCCCCTTGTCCCCTAGGGGGCAGAAAAGTGCATCCCATATGGGAAGCCAGCTGAATTCACAACTAGGTACGTCACAGACTAACCCTCGTTCTAACCAGAAATTTGTGTCTTCACACGTTGCCATGGTGTCAACCTCTCAGTCACCCTTCTTAGCGGCGTTAAATCTACCATATTTAACCAAGCTCACCAATGAACCCATCGCACATGACCCCAATTGGCCTCCCATGCCCATGAAGCTCCCTTCATACATACCAAATTTTGAGGGCAAGCAAGCGGAAGACCCAGGGAATCATATAATGACCTTTCACCTGTGGTGCTCATCGAATAGCATCATTGACGATACTATTTGATTGAGGCTATTTCAACGCACTCTCACGGGAGTGGCTGCGAAATGGTACGTCGATCAACCCCCTACTTCACATAGAACCTTTAGCGCCCTCGCTACTGCGTTCCTTACATACTTTCAGCTACCCATTCACCACAATTCGAAAATGGAGTTACTCACTCATTTCAGACAATCTCCCTCTACCCACATTTCTGAACATCTCCATGAGTGGAGATGGCATCATAGCTTATGCAAAGCTCAAATTGACGACCGAGTCCTTTTAGATTTATTCTTGAAAACTATGATGGCAGAGATTTCAAAGGATGTGGCGCAACATAACCCCACATCTGAAGAGGACACAATCAGTAAAGCCCAGTAGCTTGAACTGATTTATACGCAATTAGGATACATATACAATATCCTGCCTAACGCCCCGCGCCTGTAACCTTATCAAGAATTTCTAGGTACGTCGAACTCTGTAGATGGACTTATTGGGTCAATGACTCAAGGGTACCTAGGTAGCAACAATCAGAATCCCAGCTACACACATGGGTCTACCTAGAACAGGTCTCAACCCAGATTTCAAAGTCATCATATGCAGCAGCAAAATTTGACGAATAGGGTGCCAACGTATCACCAAGGAGGACCTTACCCTCCGGCCGGGGGGAGCCAGTACGCGGGAAGAAAAAATGACGGAAGAACTTCCCCCCAACGGCTAGGTGCAAACATGGGACAGCAGTATGCTCAGTCCCAAGCACATAACCCACCAACGCAAAACAATGCACAGGTTAACTTTGTGTAGCTGTCCCAAGATCAACCACACTAGTATGATCAAAAGAATTACACTCCCAATGTGGTCAAAATAAAGGTAAAAAAAAACTCAAAGGGAACCCTGGATAGGGGGGTAGCAACCAATAACACCCACCACAGCCCCAACCGGGAAATAACTCCGACCGGAACCAGAATCAGGAGCCAAGCAATGCTCAAAAGTAAGGAAAATGGCCACCTCTACGAACAAACCATTCATGTTCAATATGTGGTGAGTACGGGCACTTTACTCACCACTGTCCCAAACTCCCTGAGCTTAAAAAGCTTCGAAGTAACCGAGGACAAGGAGGATCTTCCCAGAAAACTGCAGCTATGCAAGAACCCTTCCCCCATTAAGGAACGGTCAGCAATCAGCAGCAAAACCCCAATGATTCCGAGAAAAACAACCATGAAATTTACATGGCTGGGGAAGAAATGTTTTTCCAAACCTAGAATCGTAGCTACGACACCCCACTAGACACCGGTACGTCAGGGGCTAGTACGAGTGCGCAGACTGCACCTTTGACCATTCCAAAGATTCCTTTGGAACCATTGCCAAAAATGGTTAAAGGGCTTAATAGGCGAGCAGGTAACTACTCTAAAGCAGCCCATAATTATAGCATCGTAGATGATCTAGCCCAGTGACCTACTGCTATGTCTGCTTTAGAGGTACTGCAGTCGTGCCCAAAGCAGCAGAAAGCCCTACTTTCTACCTTAGGCACCGTCGACCCCGTCGACACACGCATGATGGCTTTTGATTTAGACAAAGCCACCCCTAGGCTTCCCTCCATGGTCTCCTTCCAGATACAAGTATCGGTACAGAATATCACTATTCACTGATGTGTCATTGATGAGGGTGCGTTGACGTGCATCATGTCAAAAAATGTATGGCAGAAGTTAGGAGCCCCAAAACTCAAACCTTCCGTCATCACATTCAGAGCATACGACGACCGGCCCTCGACCCCCGTCAGTCTCTTCCAAAATGTACCGGTCTGCTTAGCCAGAAAAACGGTCCACATAGACATTGATGTCTTGGATGCTCACTTGGATTACAATATACTCCTTGGGCGGAGTTAGATGTACGCCATGTCTGCCATAGCATCGTCCGTTTTCCACATCATGATGTTTCCCCATGAGGATCGAATCATTACGGTAGACCAGCTGATGCACACTAAAAAGCGTCATTTGACCAACATAGATATGGTTCTACCCTATGTAGACACAGCCACTAATGGTCTTATACGGTATTAAGAATATGGCCCTGGCCAATTCAAACCGTTTTCCATCCTAGGCTCATTCCTAGGAGATCCTCCTATTATCCCTGAGGTATCACCTGATGCCATAGGGGCCCCCGTGTGCATGATGTCCACATCAAGCACCGAGGTTAGTCAGGACATGGAATCAAGTAGTAATGACACCGAGGCATCAACTACTGCAGCCTCCATAGTCTATGCCACCTCCCAAACTCCTTTCCTATACCCACCTCCTGGCTTCACCTCCCAGCATGTCTTGGAAACACTGGTATTACCCAACATATCGTTGGCATTCCCAATGTGGTATCTCGTTCCCCCTCCAAGAACGCTAGCTACTAACATTACTGCATTTGGGTTACAGCCCTGCGGTCCCGAGGAGCCCCAACCTACCCAAGTAGCAGCCAAAACCGCCCCCGCAAGGGAAATCCCCATTGTGAAACCGGTGACCACGATAAAGAAAATTGCCAAGAAAGGAAAGAAAGTGGTGACCCCCACCATGTAGCAAGAATCATCAGCCCGCGCTATATGTGATGTCACAGGACACCCTACTCACATATGCCTGGAGTTGGACGAGTTAAAACCACTCCTCGGCTGTGAGGCAGGCACCTCAAAACGACATTCCCATAAAAAGGAACTTGCCACCAAAAGTATAGGAAAACCGTTGTGTACCAATCACGCATGTGCCCTCTATGACACCTATGGGCATTATACCCACCACTTTCCAGAAATACCACGGTATAGGGACACCTTACGTGCCGTCAAGCGATCATATCAAAAGGATCCCTCCATCCAGGCATCTAGAAATGAACCGCATACCATCCGATACCTGCAGGAGGAACAAAAATCACCAAATCGACAACCATTTGTCCCTCCTCCCCCCAAGCCACCATACACCAACCAGGGAAAAGGAAACTTGGCTGCCTCATCTTCTTGAGATCTAGGCACAACGATTACTGCAGACGACTTGGTCAGGTTTTTTACCTAAGGTCACCTAGGCAGCAGTAATCTATATTCGAGGAGATCCTAGATGGGGGGCACTAACTGGCAATGCCCTCCCCCATGATCTCAGTCCGGGGGAAACCACAAATGAAATCAAAGATAGGAGCCAAGTAATAGCTCTCAACAAACAGAGGTGATGCCACACATTCGCACTCCTAGAAAAATAAATATTTTTTCAAGCGCCGGTAGGTATGCACCCTCCCATCTTCCTTTCCAAAATTCATGTTTTTCAATACTATTGGATGAAAATAAGATGCTTTCACTTGAGGTAGTTGTTTTTGTAGGAAAAACCTGCAAACCATTCACAACACCCACCACTGAAAGTTCCAGAGCAGGTATCATTCTACCCTCAGCATGATAGAGTCCCAGAAAACTTTGCATATCCTGACATCATTTATACATTAGAAATAAACCACAGGGTCCTCATACCTGACCATGTTTATCATCACCTCACCCTGCATATGATAAACGTCCGCAATGGTCGGTAGAGCCTCCTCTCCATGGCGATCTTCATCCCAAGTAGACCATTCATCACCCCACAAGTGACACCATGGCCATACCATTTCTAGTCTGGGAAGCACCTCATGCCCATCCATATACCATGCATATAGTCAAGTTCACCATTTAAACCAACCCTCTTCCCGGACGATCGATTTCTACAAGCAGAAGGACAGCGCACCTCCGTGCACCGCATTTGGCCCACCATACCTCCATCAACATTAGCCCATCTGCAACATCTTCCGTTTCATCAACCCCGCACATGAGACCAACTAATGGGACCCCTACCCCCAGCAAAACACCATCCTCACACCATCAAGTGAGCGACCCTCTTTCATGTTTTGGGGTACCCGTCTCTGTGTTTTGTACAAACCAAACCCCATTATTTTATTCTTTTGGTAAGTGTAAAAATATCACAAACAACGCCCTTTGCCTCTTCGCCCTCATATTGCACTTTTTCCTCCCATGGCAGTAGTCCCCCATTTCCCTTGGTCGAAGTATTTCATACCCTCCATGCATGCACCATTACAAAAATCATAGCCGGTTCATACCCGCTCTGGAAGTCCTACCGACTCCAAGGATTTTTCCCTTCAGAAATACCTATGACTTATTAGATATAAATCTTCTGGGAAAATCACATGAGAATTTTAGGAACGACGCATTTCGAACTACCAACTGTAGTTCATCATCAAGATGAACCACAGTTGGTAGTTCGAACCGCGTCGTTCCTAAAATTCTCATGTGATTTTCCCGGAAGATTTATATCTAATATGTTATGGATCACAGAATCTTGCACTCTCAAATACCTATCACTGCCGCCAAGTTGCTCAAATATACTTCGATGTCGGGCCACTGAATCCCCACCATCCGTTTTCAACCGCCGCTCACCAACATGCCTATGTTAAACCCATTATGGTTCATTTAAGTCTTCCTTTTTTTCAACGTCAACACCTCTTTTCCAAAAAGGAAGTAGTACCTTGGATAACCCCTCCCCATGTAAAGGGGTATCCTCGGGTGGCACTATGGGAGACATCGTTGTCCATAGATGTCATCGATCCTCTTGACATTCGACTATAGAAAAAGCTTTCATGTCATGATGGTATCGTACCTTACAACCATTGCACTTTGATGAAGATCCGTCAAAGACCCGTGCCTTTATAAGCGTCTTTGACAACAATGCTTACACGGGAAGGTCCCAGCCAGTACATATGCATACATTGCATAGTGATATGCCATACTTATGCATATGGATACCACTTTCCACCTATCGTCAAACAAAAAATGCCCTTGAGGGCGTCAACAGTCGTCGTCAGCAACCACCAACATCACTACCACAGTAGTGACACAGACAATAAATGTATCTGTCAATTTTGTTTAACTAGCCATAACATTGCGAGCATGGGACATGCCCGTCTCGTTGAAATTTTGCAAATATGTTGTATATTTTGTCTGCTTGCAGGGGGTCCCTTAGGCAGTGGTTATCACGGAACCGGTGCAAGGTGTTGTCTCTTCTACATGTAGGCCTCGCTCTCTCTCTCTCTCTCTCTCTCTCTCTCTCTCTCTACGTACGATACTGAAAGTAAACTATAATGTATTTTGGCTATACAGTTCTTCCTAAACCTCACACATTAGGGGGCATATGTTAACACTGGAAAATCGTAAAGCAGAAAACGACATCAGTTAATGTCGAGCCTAAGGATTTATAGGACAGGGATACATTATGGAATCAAAAGTATTTAGAACCTCTAAGGTTTTGAGAAATTCAAGTTTGAACAGGTCATAAATGCCCGAATGCACACTTTCTTCTTCGAGAAGAGCGCCTTCTGTGCACACTGGAGCCCGATAAGCGCACATTCCTAGAAATGGAAAAAAGTCCCTTTCCGGGACCACAAGCAAGCAAATCACAGTTTCTCCTTATGTGAAAGCTACCTAAGGACAACACCAACGCCTCCTTAGGCCTTGTGTGAGCACACAAAAGCATATTTCAGCCCACAATGGAATATTGCCCCTCCCTTGGGTCACTATCCACCATGTACCAAGGGAGGGAAGGAGGTTTGAAAGCTCACCTATATAAACCCTCAAAGAGATGAACAATGTGTGATCACAAGGTTATGCTGGCCAAAGTTTCCCAAGCAACACCAGCTGTTTGTGTGAACCAAGGAGCAAGAGCTAAAGAAGAGGAATCGATTGTTGGCCACCCAACAATCTTAGCCCATTGCAGCAGAGAGAGAGAGTTGAACTGCGTCAGAAGGCAGAACTTGAAGGACAAACATCCTTGCATCGGGTCCTAGAGCCACTACCTAGGCCCTTCAGCAAGTGGGTAAGATTTGTTTTCATTCCAGGCATTCAATAAGAAGAAGGCCATCGAGCCGTTGTTTACCTTGTTACTGTTTGGAACTCTCTATAGCTTCTTTTGTGTTTTTAGTTTTTGCTTTTTAACAGAGCATACTTAAGTGTATTACTTAATTTTAAGTCTTATACTTTTGAGCTCCCCCCAGATACTTCCTGTTACTTATGGTTTAGAGAAAATACCACATTCTATAAATGCATGTGATTTCGTACACTCGTGTGTCGAATCCACCACAACCATCTTACTTAAATTTCTAAATTATTTTGTAATTTTTTTAAAACTATGCCGATTTTATTCCCTACAACCTTTCTACAACGATGCTTCAGATGTATGATCTTCCTTACATTCAATGCCCCAGGTAGAGGATGGCTTTGGATCTGCACTTTGCTCTTGGGATTGCTTTCCATTAGTTCTTGCTCTTTGGTCCTTTTAATTATGTTGTCAGGGGATCCGCCTTGATCGAGTTCCCTATATTTTATATTAAATGACTTGGGTTATGGTATATGCACCCAACTCCTTTCTGCGTTCACTAATAATATCTCCCCTTGCTCTACACGTGTGCCTTGGTTTTCCAGGTTGTCGACTCACCACTGCATTGTGTTGTCTATGTACATGGACTAGTTGGAAATTGTCAAAGTGGTCTGCTAGTTTGTCTATTCTATTCTACGTATAATAGGGAGAAAGCCTTGTCATGGTCTTTGGATAGACTTTGAAACTTGTTGTATAAATAACAATAAGTCTCCCAGTGTCATGATACTTTTGAAATCTCTCTCTTTAATCAGTTCGAAGGCTTTCCATAATTCTTAAAACTCCGTCAGGTTATTGCGGTAAAGTGTTTTTATTTGAAAACAATTTTTTTAACTGTCACTCTGTCTATGTTTGAGCTATTGAATCAAATGTTAGGTGATCGAAATAAGTTAGATTGAATTTACAGAAAAATAAAAATAAAAGTAAAAAAAAATAAAAAATTAAGATAATATAATGAACATTTTAACTAGGTCAAAATACAATAAAAATAATAAAATAACATAATAATAAACTATAAAAACAACCCATGGTATTCATGTGCTATATATTTTATTTAAAGGGGGAAATTAAAATGGCCTAGATCAATCTTAATTATGGATCTACCAATAGCCAAGAAAAAACAATTGTCTTGATATGAAAACCTCATTTCGAGTGAAAAGGGAATTGATTCCTCTCATAAATAATATAGATCTAAACTAGATATTTAATAAAATTATTTTTAATTGTTTATAACCATTATTCTTTTAAAATTTTACTTAATAAAATGTATCTAAATTTTCATACATCCAAATATACATAGTTTTTCTTGTTTTTGTTACAACTATTTTATTATTCCAAAAATACATGGTTTTTTTTGTTATATATTATTTACGTTACAAATATTTTATTATTCATGAGTACTATTTCTTAATATATATAAAATTAAACTAATAATGAAAATTTTTAACATATCTCATCTTTTTTTAAATTTCCAAATTATTTCTTTATTTTGAGCAATAATGATGAATGGTCATAATTCTCATTTATTAAATAACAATGTTTTTTACTTTATAATCATAAAAAAAAATTCATATTATATGATGTCAAACTTACTCAACTTTTTATTCTGAGTGAATATATCTAATGCTATAAGGATTTGAGATGATAACAAAGTTTTAAATCATGATAACTAGGTGACAACCAAAACTAAGTTTTAGCCATAGGAGACACTAAAAAATTCAAAATAGACATGTATTATGACATCCATATTGTCTACAAACCATACAAATTTCCCATCTTATACAACAATTTCTAACAATAATCACTAAATTTACTGTCAAATTTTTGAAATCCCCACCCATGTTGGGGAGATCATAGTGTAAAATCAAATGTTTCTGTGTTTTTTTTAAAGGGTTCATAAACAAAACAAACAAATAATAATTGATTTTTGAATCATTGTGACAAACAAAACATCACATTAGCTCACATAATATATCTAATGCTATAATGATCTGAGATGATAACAAAATTTTGAATCATGATAATTAGGTGACAACCAAAACTAAGTTTTAGACACAGGAAAAAAATCACAACTCACATAATATATCCAAGGTTGCAATGAACCCCATACATAGTGATGGATATCATGGGAATTTTAGTGCACATAGAACACCACCCTAAAAATTCTATACTCTTGATCAATTTAGAATAACCTAAGAAGTCTAGATTGGATGTCGAGGTGGGTGGTAAAATAATTGAGGATGCTTATTAAAGGGTAAGGGAATTTAGATACTCTATCCTTCCACCAAAGCTATAAAAAGTGAGACTTGTAGATTATAGTTTTACAAAATTGACAATTATGTCATTAGGAATAAGTTACAAACATCAAGTATTTAAAAAGTAATAAGAGGAAGGTACATGAGGGCCATGGTAATTAATGTAATTATTTGTACTATTTTTATTTAAAATAGTAGTTTGTATTTGTATTTTTTTTAAATGAATATTGTTAAATGTGTTGTACTATTTTTACATAAAATAGTAATTTATATTTTTATTTTTTAAAAAGAATATTGTTAAATGTGTAATTGAGTAGCATGTATTATATTGATATTCTAATCTTTAAGATATTTATTTAAAAAATTCAAAATATGGTGAGTTTTGTTTTATTAATCTTTACTCTAGATGTGCGAACTTACTCAACTTTTTATTTTGAAATTTTAAACAAAGATTTTCAATACATAATTTTAGCTTTTATACTTTTTTTTTTTCAAAGATTTTCACTACATAATTTAACTTATATATATATTTTTTATTTTCAATTCCAAGCAAAACTTACAAAAGAAATGTGATTAATAATAGAGTAAGTTGAGACAACCCTAAGGGGTTTTTGGTACAAGTTTTTTCATGACCTTTCCCTCCATCCAATATATATTGTAGAGTCTTAGGAGAGGTGCATTATAGTTTACAACCTTATCCACGATCAAATAAAATGGCTAGGGATCTCAGAAGTTATTATTACACAATGATTTATTGACGTTCTTAGCTTACATGGATCCTATTAGATGCATGGTGGCCAGAGATACTAAAAAATTCAAAATACATATCTGTTATGACATCCATATTATCTACAAACCATCCAAATTTCCCATCTTATACAAAATTTTTTAACAATAACCCCTCAATTTACTCTCCAATTTTTGAAACCACCACCCATTTTCAGGAGATCACAGCGTAAAATAAAATGTTCCTGTGGTTTTTTTAAAGGGTTCATAAACACAACAAATAATGAGAAAGTAAATATTGTGGTATAGTAACTGATTTTTGAATCATTGTGACAAACAAAACATCACATTAGCTCACTAAATATATCTAATGTTATAAGGATATCAAATGATAACAAAGTTTTGAATCATGATAACTAGGTGACAACTAAAACTAAGATTTAGCCACAGGAGACACTAAAAATTTTAAAATAGACATATGTTATGACATCCGTATTGTCTACAAACCATCCAAATTTCCCATTTTACACAACAATTTCTAACAATAACTGCTCAATTTACTCTCCAATTTTTGAAACCCCCACCCATGTTGGGGAGATCACACTGTAAAATCAAATGTTCTTGTGGTTTTTTTTAAAGGGTTCATAAACAAAACAAACAATGAGAAAGTCAATATTGTGGGATTTGTGAATCATTGTGACAAAAAAAACATCACATTAGCTCAAAAAATATATCTAATGCTATAATGATCTAAGATGATAACAAAGTTTGAATCATGATAACTAGGTGACAACCAAAACTAAGTTTTAGCCCCACGAAAAAAATCACAACAACTCACAGAATATATCCAAGGTTGCAATGAACCCCATACATAGTGATGGATATCACGAGAATTTTAGTGCATATAGAACATCACCCTAAAAACTCTAAACTCTTGATCAATTTAGAATAACCTAAGATGTCAAGATTGGATGCAGAGGTGGGTGGTACAATAATTGAGGATGCTTATTAAAGTGTAATGGAATTTAGATACTCTATCTGTCCACCAAAGCTATAAAAAGTGAGACTTGTTGCGCTACAATCCAGTATGACCCCGATGTTGGGTATGTCACATTCTCAAAAAATAATAAATTTTACTTTTTCTAATGTCTGCCAAAGAATTAACCTAATCTTGAATTTTATGTAACTCGAATATTTATATTATATAAATTTTTTTTAACTTATTAATGGGCTGAGATTAACTATTAAAATACAACTATGTATTATTTATATAATTTGAATGGATCAAAATTTACCTTTAACAAAAAAATTTACCACATTGAATTTCCAAATTAAGTAAAATTTTAAACATCTTTACTCTTTACTAAAGTCAATACTATTTCCTAAATCGAAGGAAAAGAGTTAATTCAACACAAACAATCAAAATCCAAAATATTTTAATATTTATTTTAATTAAATATTTGTAAAATGAATCTTTAAAAAGAAAACCCATATTCTATGGATAAATTAAAATATTTAAAGACATAAATATTTCCCCATCAAAGTTGCAATATTTTAAAATTCACCTTTAACAAAAAAAGTTACCACATTGAATTTCCAAATTAAGTAAAATTTTAAACATCTTTACTCTTTACTAAAGTCAATACCATTTCCTAAATCAAAGGAAAAGAGTTAATTCAACACAAACAATCAAAATCCAAAATCTTTTAATATTTCTTTTAATTAAATATTTGTAAAATGAATCTTTAAAAAGAAAACCCATATTCTATGGATAAATTAAAATATTTAAAGACATAAATATCTCCCCATTAAAGTTGCAATATTTTAAAATTTAAATAAAAAAATATATAAATAAACATGAGGTATGGTAAATAAATAAAACTTTTTTTATACTTACTCCAGAACTATGGTAAATAAATAAAAATATATATAAACTAGATGTATGGTAAATAAATAAAAATTCCTTTTATATTTACTCCATAAATATTTTTATATTTTAAAAAACTTAAAAAAGAGGTTTTATTAGATGAAGCCTATGGGACGAATACCATGGGACAAATTAGTATTGATACCATGGGCCAAATACCATATTTATAAAATAAGTATGGTAAATAAATAAATATAAAAGAGGTAAGGTAAATAAATAACAATATATCAAATAGGATTATAAATAAAAATCTAATTATATAACAAGCCTATGGGCCAAATACCATAGTAAATAAAAGAGGTATGGTAAATAAATAAAAATATAAATAAACCAGAGGTATGGTAAGTAAATAAAACCTCTTTTCATATTTACTCCATAATCTGCTTTATATTTACGAATATTTATGTTCATTAGTTTATGTAACTAAGAAGAAATAGAGAGAGAGAGAGAGAGTGATAAGGGAGAGATGGAGAGAAAGTGTGTATGTTTAGGGGTGAGATAAAGAGACAAAGTAAGATGTATGGAAAGAAGGGGGGAGAGAAGAAGAGAGAAGGAGAGGGAGGGATACAGTAATGTAGTTGGAGAGAGAGAGGGGCGGAAAGAGAGAGAGAAAGAAAGGGAGATGGGGGAAGAGAGAGGATTAGAGAGAGAGAGAGAGGATTGGAGGGAAAAAAGAGAGGGAGGTAGGAGAGAAAGGAAGAGAGAGGAAGGATGAGAGAGAGGAGGAGAGTGACGGGGAAGAGAGAGTATTGGAGGCGAGAGAGAGAGAGAGAGAGAGAGAGAGAGAGAGAGAGAGAGAGAGAGAGAAATCAGGGAAGAGAGAGGGAGTTAGGAGAGAGAGAGATAGAGGAAGGACGAGAGAGAGGAGGAGAGAGGGATCGATAGAGAGATGGAGTTGGAGGGGGGGAGATGTAGGAAATAAGAAATATAGAGAGTGATAAGTGGAGAGAGAGAAGGAGTGACAAGGGAGAGACAAAGAGAGAGCGTGTATGTTTGGGGCTGAGATAAAGAGACAAATAAGGAGAGATGGAGATAAGGGGGGGGGAGAAGGAGATATAAGAAGAGAGGGAGGGATATAGTAACATAGTTGGTGGGTGAAGAGAAAGAGAGAGGGAGAGAGAGATGGGAGAGAAAGGGAAAGAGAGGAAGGAAGAGAGAGGATGTGAGAGAGTGGAGAGAGGGAGGGAAAGAGAGATGGTCTTGGAGGGGGAGGGAGAGGGAGGTAAGAAGAAAGACATAGAGAGATAAATATGGAGAGAGAGAGAGAGAGAGAGAGTGAGTGATAAGGAATATGGAGAGAGAGGGAGAGAGGACAAAAGGAGGAGAGGGAGATATTAGCGGGGGAGAGGGAGAGAAGGGGAAGATAGAGATATAGACGGAAGGTGAAGAGAGGGAAGAAGAGAGAGATGGGGAGAGGAGGGGATTGACAAAGAGATTGATATATATGGAGCAAGAGAGCGTGTGTGTTTAGGGGGGTGAGATAGAGAGATATAAAAGAAGAGATGGAGGGGAATATAGATATGGATGAAGGGTGGAGAGAGGGAAGAATATTTCTCACACTAGATGGATTGATATAAGTGGAGATGGTGATTTATAATCCTATTTTATTATTTTCACTATATGCATAGATTTTAGTGTAGACATTTATTTCTAATGATATTTGATTACTTGCATTAGATGCATTGATTTCAGTGTAGGTGGTGATTTCTAATACAATTTGATTTCTTGCATTGAATTTGTTGATTTCAATTTAGATGTCGATTTATAATTATATTTGATTACTTACACTAGATGAATTGATTTCAATGTAGATGATTTCTAATCCTATTTGATTGTTTACACTAAATGCATTGATTTTAGTGTAGATGGAGATTTCTAATCCTATTTGATTTCTTTGAGTAAATGCATTGATTTCAGTCTAGATTTTGGTTTCTAGAGAGAGAGAGTGAGTGATAAGGAAGATGGAGAGAGAGGGAGAGAGGACAAAAGGAGGAAATAGAGATATTAGCAGGGGAGAGGGAGAGAAGGGGAAGATAGAGATATAGATGGAAGGTGAAGAGAGGGAAGAAGAGAGAGATGGGGAGAGGGGGTGATTGACAAAGAGATTGATATATATGGAGTGTGAGAGCGTGTGTGTTTAGGGGGGTTAGATAGAGAGACAAAAAAGAATAGATGGAGGGGGATATATATATGGATGGAGGGTGGAGAGAGGGAGTAATATTTATCACACTAGATGGATTGATATAAGTGGAGATGGTGATTTCTAATCCTATTTGATTATTTGCACTAGATGCATCAATTTTAGTGTAGATATTTATTTCTAATGATATTTGATTACTTGCACTAGATGCATTGATTTCAGTGTAGGTGGTGATTTCTAATACAATTTGATTTCTTGCACTGAATGTGTTGATTTCAATTTAGATGTCGATTTATAATTATATTTGATTACTTACACTAGATGAATTGATTTCAATGTAGATGTTTTCTAATCCATTTTGATTGTTTGCACTAAATGCATTGATTTCAGTGTAGATGGCGATTTCTAATCCTATTGGATTCATTTTACTAAATGCATTGATTTCAGTGTAGATGTTGGTTTCTAGAGAGAGAGTGTGAGTGATATGGAAGATGGAGAGAGAGGGAGTGAGGAAAAAAGGAGGAAAGAGAGATATTAGCGGGGGAGAGGGAGAGAAGGGGAAGATAGAGATATAGATGGAAGGTGAAGAGAGTGAAGAAGAGAGAGATAGGGAGAGGGGGTGATTGACAAAGAGAATGATATATATGGAGTGTGAGAGCGTGTGTGTTTAAGGGGGTGAGATAGAGAGACCAAAAATTGGAGATGGTGATTTATAATCCTATTTGATTGTTTGCACTAAATGCATTGATTTCAGTGTAGATGGAAATTTCTAATCCTATTTGATTTCTTTGAGTAAATGCATTGATTTCAGTGTAGATGTTGGTTTCTAGAGAGAGAGAGTGAGTGATAAGGAAGATGGAGAGAGAGGGAGAGAGGACAAAAGGAGGAAAGAGAGATATTAGGGGGGGAGAGGGAGAGAAGGGGAAGATAGAGATATAGATGGAAGGTGAAGAGAGTGAAGAAGAGAGAGATGGGGAGAGGGGGTGATTGACAAAGAGAATGATATAAATGGAGTGCGAGAGTGTGTGTGTTTAGGGGGGTGAGATAGAGAGACAAAAAACAAGAGATGGTGATTTATAATCCTATTTGATTATTTGCACTAGATGCATCGATTTTAGTGTAGATATTTATTTCTAATGATATTTGATTACTTGCACTAGATGCATTGATTTCAATGTAGGTGGTGATTTCTAATACAATTTGATTGCTTGCACTGAATGTGTTGATTCAATTTAGATGTCGATTTATAATTATATTTGATTACTTGCACTAGATGACTTAATTTCAATGTAGATGATTTCTAATCCTATTTGATTGTTTGCACTAAATGAATTGATTTCAGTGTAGATGGCTATTTCTAATCCTATTTGATTTCTTTGAGTAAATGCATTGATTTCAGAGCAAGGTTTCTAATCTTATTTGATTTCTTTGCATTAGGTGCATTGATTTAAATGTAGTAATTATTTTCTAATCTTTATTTATTTCCTGCATTAAATGCATTGATTTCAATGTATATGTTGATTTATGATTTGATGTAATTGGATATATGACAGTACATTAATTTTAAAGTGATTGGATTAACAATATGCATTGATTTTAGTGTAAGCACAAAACGTTATTGACAATGTACATTGATTTTTGTGTTATAGTAATTTAACCTATGAATATTGGAGAGTGAGACAGATAAGGTATCATGTTTAATACAACAACTTGAGCTAAAGATTTAATTGGTTTGCGATTTAAATTTTATTTTTCATATAATCCATATGAAAAGATAAGAAAACTAACAAGGGTGGAAATAGGAATAGTAGAAGAAAATAGTTTGAGATTGATCACAATGAAGACTATTTGTAACATGAGTACATTATTATTATTCACATTTTCTATCTTTCAACACTATTATTGTCACTTCGCATTGAAAAAAATATTTCATCATTTTTCATCATTATAGTTATTAACAATATTTATCATCTCAACGAACTAAGGTAACTAAGAAAATTTAAAATTAAAATTACCAAGTTAATCTCAGAAATATTTAGCATATTTAAAATGACTATATTAATATTTGATAGATTTACATATTATTGATAAAATTAATCATATCTTCGATAGATTTTCCTTGACAGCCCACGACTGAAACCAGCCTAGATCCATCTTAACTCCAGATCTATCAAGCGCCGAGAGGGATCAAATCTCTCGAGGTGCAAACCTTTTCTCAAGTTTTTCACTCAAAAAAGAGGTTTGCACCTCCAGAGATTTTATCCCTCTCGGTGCTTGATAGATCCAGAGTTAAGATGGATCTAGGCTGGTAGATTATAGTTTTACTAAATTGACAGTATGTGATTAAGCGTGAGGACCATGGTAATTAATGTGATTCTTTGTAATATTTTTATTTAAAATAGTAATTTGTATTTGTATTTTTTTAAATGAATATTGTTAAATGTTTTGTACTTTTTTTACTTAAAATAGTAATTTATATTTGTATTTTTTAACTTTTTATTCTGAAATTTTAAACAAAAATTTTCACTACATAATTTTAGCTTTTATAATTTTTTTATTTTTCAAAGATTTTCACTACATAATTTTAGTTTTTATATTTTTTTTTAATTTTTCAATTCCAAGCAAAACAGACAAAAGAAAAAAACCACTCAATCCTTATTGTAGATTATAGTTTTACAAAATTAACACTATGTGATTAACAATAGAGTAAGTTGAGACAACCCTAAGGGGTTTTTTTACAAGTTTTATCATGAAATTTCCCTCCACCCAATATATATTGTAGAGTCTTCTGAGGAGAGAGTGTATTCTAGTTTACAACCTGATCCACAATCAAAGAAAATGGGTAGCGATTTCATAAGTTATTAGTTTGTAACCTGATCCACAATCAAAGAAAATGGCTAGGGATGTCACAAGTTGTCATTCACACAGTGATTTATTGACGTTCTCAGTTGACATGGATCCTATTAGATGCATGGTGGCCAGAGGCAGTAAAAAATTCAAAATAGATATCTATTATGACATCCATATTGCCTAAAAACCATCCAAATTTCCCATCTTATACAACAATTTCTAAAAATGACCCCTCAATTTACTCTCCAATTTTTGAAACCCCCACCCATGTTGGGGAGATCACAATGTAAAATCAAATGTTCCTGTGGTTTTCTTAAAGGGTTCATAAACAAAACAGACAATGAGAAAGTCAATATTGTGGTATAATAACTGATTTTTGAATGATTGTGACAAACAAAAAATCACATTAGCTAACTGAATATATCTAATGCTATAAGGATCTCATATTATAACAAAGTTTTGAATCATAATAACTAGGTGACAACCAAAACTAATTTTTAGCCATAGGAGAGACTAAAAAATTCAAAATAGACATTTGTTATGACATCCATATTGTCTACAAACCATCCAAGTTTCCTATCTTATACAAAAATTTGTAACAATAACCGCTCAATTTACTCTCCAATTTTTGAAACCCCCACCCATGGTGGGGAGATCACACTATAAAATAAAGTGTTCCTATGTTTTTTTTTAAAGGTTCATAAACAAATTAGACAATGAGAAAGTCAATATTGTGGTATAATAACTGATTTTTGAATCATTGTGACAAAAAAAAACATCACATTAGCTCACATAATATATCTAATGCTACAATGATCTGAGATGATAAAAAAGTTTTGAATCATGATAACTAGGCGACAACCAAAACTATATTTTGGCCACAGGAAAAAAATCACAACAACTCACAGAATATATCCAAGGTTGCAATGAACCCCATACATAGTGATGGATATAGAGCACATAGAACACCACCCTAAAAATTATATACTCTTGATCAATTTAGAATAACCTAAGATGTCTATATTGGATGTCGAGCTGGGTGGTACAATAATTGAGGATACTTATTACAGTGTAAGGGAATTTAGACACTCTATCCTTCCACCAAAGCTATAAAAAGTGAGACTTGTAGATTATAGTTTTACAAAATTGACAATATGTGATTAAGAATAAGTTACAAACACCAGGTATTTAAAAAGTAATAAGAGGAAGGTACATGAGGGCCATGGTAATTAATGTGATTCTTTGTACTATTTTTATTTAAAATAGTAATTTGTATTTTTATTTTTTTAAATGAATATTGTTAAAAGTGTTGTACTATTTTTACTTAAAATAGTAATTTATATTTGTATTTTTTTAAATTAATATTGTTAAATTTGTAATTACGTAAAATGTATTAAATTGATATTCCAATCTTTAAGATATTTATTTAAAAAATTCAAAATATGGTGAGTTTTATTTTATTAAGCTTTACTCTAGATGTGCAGAGAATGAATCTATCTCAAGTCCCAAACAAGATCCTCATGTCCCAAAAAATATTTTTCTTTCTATTCTTATTATAGCTTTCACCTTGACACTCCTACTCTCCTCCTCCTTGCACAAATCTAATCTATGAGGCAGAAGGTAGTTGTTTCATATAGGAACATTTAGATATGATAAGAGAAATGTGATACTCTATTGTAATTTTCTCTACAAATGTGATGGAATGTGTGCCCTAAGTGTTGGCAATTTCATGGTTAATGTAGTATAAGTTACATGAAAATTTACAGTCTTGTATACAAGATCAAGAAAGCTATGCCCAATATCCAACACCATAGAGCAAGACGTGTTCACGAATTCAACAGTTTCTTCCACATCTCTATGAGTGCTAGAGTTGTTTTCTCAATAAACTTGTTTTTACTGCTCTTGAAATGATGAAAGCCATCGTTGTTGCATATAAGATAATTTAGTTTTGATAAAAAAATTGTGATATTGTGTTATAACTTTATCTACAAATGTGTTGGAGTTGTTTTCTCAATAAACTTTTTTTTACTGATCTTAAGTGATGAAATCCATCGTTGTTGCATATAGGAGCATTTAGCTCTGATAAGAAAAGTGTGATAGTGTGTTATAATTTTCTCTATAAATATGTTGGAGTTGTTTTCTCAATAAACTTGTTTTTACTACTCTTAAGTGATAAAATCCATCGTTGTTGCATATAGGAGGATTTAGCTCTAATAAGAAAAGTGTGATACTCTATTATAATTTTCTCTACAAATGTGATAGAAATCCTGCCATGAACGTTGGCAATTTCATGGTTAACATAATATAAGCTAAATACAAATTCATTTCTTCTACACAAGATCAAGAAAGCTATGTCGAGTAGCCAACACCATAGAACAAGACATGTTCACCAACTCCATAAATTCTACTGAATTGATCTCAGTGTTGGAGTTATTTTCTCAATAACATTATTTTTACTGCTCTTTAAGTGATGAAAGAAACTCTCCATATACTTTTTACTATATACACAAAGAAAAAAAGAAACCAACTTCATACCAGCCTAGATCCATCTTAACTTCGGATCTATCAAGCGCCGAGAGGGATCAAAACTCTCGAGGTGCAAACCTCTTTTTTGAGTGCAAAACTTGAGAAAAAGTTTGCACCTCGATGGATTTGATCCCTCTCTGCGCTTGATAGATCCGAAGTTAAGATGGTTCTAGGTTGGTTTCAGTCGTGTGCTGCCAAGGAAAATCTATCGAAGATATGATTAATTTTATCAATAATATGTAAATATATCAAATATTAATATAATCATTTTAAATATGCTAAATATTTCTGAGATTAACTTGGTCATTTTAATTTTAATTTTTCTTAGTTACCTTAGTTCATTGAGATGATAAATATTGTTAATAACTATAATGATGAAAAATGATGAAATATTTTTTTTGAATGCAAAGTGACAATAATAGTGTTGAAAGATAGAAAATGTGAATAATAAGAATGTACTCATGTTACAATAGTCTTCATTGTGATCAATCTCAAACTATTTTCTTCTACTATTCTTATTGCCACCCTTGTTAGTTTTGTTATCTTTTCATATGGATTATATGAAAAATAAAATTTAAATCGTATACCAATTAAATCTTTAGCTCGAGATGTTGTAGTAAACATGATACCTTGTCTCTCTTGCTCTCCAATTTTAATAGGTTAAATTACTATAACACAAAAATCAATGTACATTGTCAAAGATTTTCACTACATAATTTTAGCTTTTATAATTTTTTTATTTTTCAAAGATTTTCACTACATAATTTTAGTTTTTATATTTTTTTTTATTTTTCAATTCCAAGCAAAACAAACAAAATAAAAAACCCACTTAATCCTTATTGTAGATTATAGTTTTACAAAATTGACACTATGTGATTAATAATAGAGTAAGTTGAGACAACCCTAAGGGGTTTTTTTACAAGTTTTATCATGAAATTTCCCTCCATCCAATATATATTGTAGAGTATTTTAAGGAGAGAGTGTATTCTAGTTTACAACCCGATCCACAATCAAAGAAAATGGGTAGCGATTTCACAAGTTATTAGTTTGTAACCTGATCCACAATCAAAGAAAATGGCTAGGGATGTCACAAGTTGTCATTCACACAGTGATTTATTGACGTTCGCAGTTGACATGGATCCTATTAGATGCATGGTGGCCAGAGACACTAAAAAATTCAAAATAGATATCTATTATGACATCCATATTGCCTAAAGACCATCCAAATTTCCCATCTTATACAACAATTTCTAACAATAACCCCTCAATTTACTCTCCAATTTTTGAAACCCCCACCCATGTTGGGGAGATCACAGTGTAAAATCAAATGTTCTTGTGTTTTTTTTAAAGGTTTCATAAACAAAACAGACAATGATAAAGTCAATATTGTGGTATAATAACTGATTTTTGAATGATTGTGACAAACAAAAAATCACATTAGCTCACTGAATATATCTAATTCTATAAGGATCTTAGATTATAACAAAGTTTTGAATCATGATAACTAGGTGACAACCAAAAATAAGTTTTAGCCATAGGAGACACTAAAAAAATTCAAAATAGACATTTGTTATGACATCCATATTGTCTACAAACCATCGAAATTTCCTATCTTATACAACAATTTGTAACAATAACCGCTCAATTTACTCTCCAATTTTTGAAACCCCCACCCATGTTGGGGAGATCACACTATAAAATCAAGTGTTCTTGTGTTTTTTTTTAAAGGTTCATAAACAAATTAGACAATGAGAAAGTCAATATTGTGGTATAATAACTGATTTTTGAATCATTGTGACAAACAAAACATCACATTAGCTCACATAATATATCTAATGCTATAATGATCTTAGATGATAACAAAGTTTTGAATCATGATAACTAGGCGACAACCAAAACTATGTTTTGGCCACAGGAAAAAAATCACAACAACTTAGAGAATATGTCCAAGGTTGTAATGAACCCCATACATAGTGATGGATATCACGGGAATTTTAGAGCACATAGAACACCACCCTAAAAATTCTATACTCTTGATCAATTTAGAATAACCTAAGATGTCTATATTGGATGCCGAGGTGGGTGGTACAATAATTGAGGATGCTTATTACAATGTAAGCAAATTTAGACACTCTATCCTTCCAGCAAAGCTATAAAAAGTGAAGACTTGTAGATTATAGTTTTACAAAATTGACAATATGTGATTAAGAATAAGTTACAAATATCAGGTATTTAAAAAGTAATAAGAAGAAGGTACATGAGGGCTATGGTAATTAATGTGATTCTTTGTACTATTTTTATTTAAAATAGTAATTTGTATTTGTATTTTTTTTAAATGAATATTGTTAAATGTGTTGTACTATTTTTACTTAAAATAGTAATTTATATATTTGTATTTTTTTAAATGAATATTGTTAAATGTGTAATTAAGTAAAATGTATTGAATTGATATTCTAATATTTAAGATATTTATTTAAAAAATTCAAAATATGGTGAGTTTTATTTTATTAAGCTTTACTCTAGATGTGCAGAGAATGAATCTATCTCAAGTCCCAAACAAGATCCTCATGTCCCAAAAAATATTGTTCCTTCTATTCTTATTATAGCTTTCACCTTGACACTCCTACTTTCCTCCTCCTTGCACAAATCTAATCTATGAGGCACAAGGTAGTTGTTTCATATAGGAACATTTAGATATGATAAGAAAAATGTGATACTCTATTGTAATTTTCTCTACAAATGTGATGGAAAGTGTGCCCTAAATGTTGACAATTTCATGGTTAATGTAGTATAAGTTACATGAAAATTTACAGTCTTGTATACAAGATCAAGAAAGTTATGCCCAATATCCAACACCATAGAGCAAGACATGTTCACAAATTCAACAGTTTCTTCCACATATCTATGAGTGCTAGAGTTGTTTTCTCAATAAACTTGTTTTACTGCTCTTGAACTGATGAAAGCCATCGTTGTTGCATATAAGAGAATTTAGTTTTGATTAAAAAAATTTGATATTGTGTTATAACTTTATCTACAAATGTGTTGGAGTTGTTTTCTCAATAAACTTTTTTTTACTGATCTTAAGTGATGAAATCCATCGTTGTTGCATATAGGAGCATTTAGCTCTGATAATAAAAGTGTGATAGTGTGTTATAATTTTCTCTATAAATATGTTGGAGTTGTTTTCTCATTAAACTTGATTTTACTACTCTTAAGTGATAAAATCCATTGTTTTTGCATATAGGAGGATTTAGATCTGATAAGAAAAGTGTGATACTCTATTATAATTTTCTCTACAAATGTGATAGAAAGCCTGCCATGAATGTTGGCAATTTCATGGTTAACATAATATAAGCTAAATACAAATTCATTTCTTCTACACAAGATCAAGAAAGCTATGCCGAGTAGCCAACACCATAGAACAAGACATGTTCACCAACTCCATAAATTCTACTGAATCGATCTCAGTGTTGGAGTTATTTTCTCAATAACATTATTTTTACTGCTCTTTAAGTGATGAAAGAAACTCTCCATATAGTTTTTACTATATGCACAAGGAAAAAAACAAACCAAATTCATATCAGCGATACTGAAAAAAAAAAAAAGAACATGGCAAACACGAGGGAGATTAGTGGTAAAGAACAATATGATATTTTGAATAGTTTCAAAGATCATGAAGAAAATAATACATCAGTGACTCAATGGGAAGTGATCAAGATTAAATATGGAGGAAATGCACCAAAACAACCTTTGATTTTGAAGGTAGAAAATCACGATCTATTTCTTTATTCATGAGGCATTCATGTTGGCATGATCAGAAAAGGTCTTTAACTTAACTTAAACATAGGTCTCATGATTTGTAATGCTCGCGAAAGAATTATTGCAATAAGATTTCACTCTAACATGGTCCTTGCCTTTTATTGATATAATTATTTGTTAAAATAATAATTATTTATTTAATTTATTCAAATAAATTAATTATATATATATATATATATATATATATATATATCAACATTTAATGTTATACAAGTTGTGCCAAGAAGTTTTTAAATTCTTGCTCTCCAGCTATATCTTTTCAGTTTAGTATGCTTTCAATCAAGAAGAGGCTTCAGAGTTTAAGAACTATATCTTAGATCTGAGCACATGATTCTCTTAAAATTTATGAAACAAATTCAATTTTTACAACTTGTATGTTTAAATATGTGATTTTGGAAGTGATGATGGCTTCCTTAGACAGTTGATTAGTATTGTGGAAGAACTTTGAGTATATCATTAACGATTATGAATAGTTCCTGTAGCAGTTGCATTACTTATAACAAATTTTAATATCCTTTCTTGCTGATACTTATACCTAATCCATGAAAAACTGTAACCATGTCTGCGATGATATATGCTAATCATTTCAGTTTATGTTGATGAAAAGTAATTTTATCATTTGTTAAGTAAGCCTTTCAGTTCTTATGCTTATAATAGTTTAGAATAATTGATATCAATCTAATAAATTGATATTGCAAACGAATTGATGTTTGTGACACGTCTGTGCATCACACTATACTACATTTGGAGGTAAGGAACACTAGTGCCCCTTCACTTAATGTGCCCTAATGTGTTAAATCTCCATGCAATTCACCAAATCCATTTAGTTCCAACTTAGTCCTATTTTCCCAAAAAAAAAAATTATTAACATCAAATATAAATCTTAAAAATCTACAATTATAAATATATATAGCTATAAAATAATATTTTTAAAAATTAATGTAGAAATTTGATTGTGAAAGTGGTATTTTTTAATGATATAACTAGTAAATATATTATCCCTTTTTATTTTTTTAATGATTCAATTAAGATTAACATTGGTCTGTTTTCATGAGGAGTTTTTTTATTTTTCATGTCAATTACCTTTTATAACTCTAGGAGGTTTTTAATATCTCTTTTGTTTTTAATAAATGGAACTCAAATATATATTTAAAAAGATGATTAGGTAAGAGAATTTCAGGATTATAATTTTTTTTTGGTCCAAGTTGACAAGGTGACTGTTTATTTACCTAAAGTTGGCTCCCATGTTCAGTGCCTCCCCTTCAGGTTTGAAGATAATAGGTAATGGAAATTGAACAACATATAAAACAAATAATTTATACATCTAAAAATGGGTTCCATATATTATAGTAGTTCTCGCTTGAGTAATATTTCAATTTGGCATTCAGTTATTTATTAATAAAGTTGTTTTACTTAGTAGGGAGTACAATAAGTGTGTAATCAAATAATAGGAGAAAACATATTCACAATATAATTTATTTGAATAAATAGATGTGTGTAAAATATTTTAATAAGAAACTAGATTTGTAATTATATAATATAAAACTATAACTTAAATTTGTGAAATTACTTTGTATTTTTTTTCTTATGTATATAGAGAAGGACTAAACCAAGTTTGGAGTTAATAAAATAAAACATAACATAAAGAATAATATCTCCTTCCAAAAATGTCCCCATATTAAAATGGCATTCACTTTCTTGTATACCAATACTATTGTTCTTCATATACAATTTCTGACCGGCATGCTATTGGCGCTCGGATATGTAGATGAACTTGGAGTAAACTCTATTTCACCAAAGAATTTTCACCTCCAATTTCCTATTTTAATATCTATAACAAATTTTTTAATATATGTGAAGATAGTATGTTGGTTTACATATATGTTTTCACCCACAATTTCCTATTTCAATATTTATAACAAAATTTTGTGGTTGATAACTCTTATCATCAATACCTTTGAAACCTCCATGACCTGCTTCCATGGAAGAAAAATTTTCCTTTCATTCCTTCACAATGGCTCATTCTCTGCAACAACTTATTTCTTCTAGGCTACTCTTTCCTATGCTATTTCCTTACGACGTTTCTTTTGCATCATGTGGTGCAATTGCTATTTAGTTGTATTTCGGCCCCACAAGAAAGTAAAAGTAAATTTTGGGGCTTAATAATATTATTCTTACTCTTGCTACTCCATTCCTTAATCATATTTAAATTTAATTAATAAGCACATAGAAACTTAAGGTGTAGTTTAAATAATACATGAAATATTTTTTTTTTCACACCATTTTTTTCTCCTTAATTTTAAATAAAATTTGGCAGAGATTTTTAGAAACTTGAGTTTAAGTTGTTTAAATTCCAATCAAAATGGCCATTTCTTTTATAAGTTAATAATATAAAAAGATTCTTAACCACCCATATTCACCCCCACTTTACAATGGATGTTATTAACTTGTAAATAGGCTTTGTTACAATACCATGGGTCAAAAACATGACTTATCAATACCACATGCCCAAAAACCATAACTCATATCACAATCAAAATATTTTATAAATATTTCAATTTGTTTTAAGGTTATAACATTTTTTTAATTAAATCTAAAAGAAAAATGTTTTAATTACTTTTAAGATATATCTAAATATTTTTGTCCTCAATATTACTAAAAATATTCCATGAGTATTCCATAAAGATTAATTCAAAGTTTTAATAAAATTAAAGATGAGGATACCCACATATAAATAGTAACTATAAATTAAGATCCATTTTACTACATAAATTAAATTAATGGTTACTTAACCATACTTAAATTTAATTAATAATCACTTAAAAAAATTAACTTTAATTTGATTTAATGTTATAACATTTTTTTAATTAAAACTAAAAGAAAAAATGTTATAATTACTTTTGAGATATATCTAAACCTTCTATCATCATTAAAAAAAATTTATACATATTCCATAGAGATTAAATCAATCATATATATATATATATATAGAGAGAGAGAGAGAGAGATGTGAAATTTATGTAATATAGACAATATTATTAAGAACCAACGTAGATCCATCTTAACTAAGGATAAACTAAGCCATGAGAGGAATCAAATCTTGCAAAATTTTCCTCAAATTTTGTATAGAAAAAAATGGTTGCATCTTAAAATATTTGATACCTCTTTTAGATGGATCTATGTTGGTATATATATATATATATATATATATATATATATATATATTGTTACCTATAACGTGTGTATATATATATATATATATATATATATATATATATATATATATATATATATATATATATATATATATATATATATATATATATAGATAATATCGTTATAGGTAACAATATATATATATATATATATAAATTTAGAGTAATTGTCATTAAGTCAAAAAGTTAGATAATTGTTTACAGTTTTTCAAAAAAAAACAAAACCAAACCTATATATCAAGTAAACTGACAAGATTTTCACACATCTTTTAGTGATCAAGCATGAGAAGTAATTAGTGAAATTGGATTTGTTGGGCTAAAACATGAGGGTGGAGAATAAGGGAATTTTCAGTAAACTGACAAGATTTTCACACATCCTTTAGTGATCAAGCATAAAAACTAGTTAGTGAAATTGGATTTGTTGGGCTAAAACATGGGGGTGGAGGATGAGGGAATTTTCACTAAATGTCTCACTCCAAATGCTCCAAGCGAGCATCCATATGGTTCAAGTGAGCCTCCAAATATGCCAAATTGTACTTGGTTAAAACCTAGGGGTAGAGGATGAGGAAATTTGCACTGAATGTGCCACTCCATATGTTTGAAGAGAGAATTCACACGATTCAAGTGAGCCTCCAAATGTGCCAAACTATCCTACATCTTCGAGTAGTTACTTTCAAGGTCATTAAGGAAAGAAATAATTTCATTACAATATTTTTGTTTTTCTTTGAGGACTTGACCCAACTAAGCTTTGAGCTTCCAGTTTAAAGTGACCAAATGCATATATTCATATCTCTTCTCCCTAGTGTGAAAAAGGTTTGGTGAGAGACTTCTCTTATAAGATTGGAATTCAAGAGAGAAAAATCATAATACACATATCATATTAAATGATATAAAATACAAATAGTAGCTATAAATTAAGATCCATTTTACTCTATAAATTAAAATAATGATTCCTTAACTATATTCAAATTTAATTAATAAGCACATAAAAACTTAATACTTAGAATAAAATTACAAGATTATTAACACTGATATTCATACCCACTTTACAATGGATGTTATTAACTTGTAAATAGGCTTTGTTACAATACCATGTCTTAACAATACCACATGCCCAAAATCTATAACTCATTTGGCTATCAAAATATTTTATAAATATTTTAATTTGATTTAGTTTTATAACATTTTTTTAATCAAATATAAAGGAAAAATGTTATAATTACTTTTGAGATATATATAAATTGTCTATCCTTACTACCACTAAAAAATATTCCATGAATATTCTATAAATATTAAATCAAGGTTTTAATAAAATTAAAAATGAGAATAATCTTATATAGAGAGATGTGAGATTTATGTAATATAGACAATATTATTAAGAACTAGCATAGTTCCATCTTAACTGAAGAGGTGCAAACTTTTCCTCAATTTTTGCACACAAAAAGAAGTTTGCATCTTGAGATATTTGATCCCTCGCCGTGCTTGGTATATTTGGAGTTAAAATTGATATATTTTAATATATATAACTATACATATGTATATATGTTTATATTGTTAGGTCTATTAATACCACTTTATTAATTTTATTTTGTAATTCAAAGTAATTTTCATTAAGTCAAAAAATTACATAACTAATTGCAGTTTTTTCAAAATTCTGCCAGCCTCACTTCTATGGGATTTATTAGCCGGTAGCTAATTCAATAGAATTATAACATTACCTAGAAAATAATGAGATATCCAGAGAAAAATATAACCTATATAATAGTAAAATAACATGAATTGCACACATCCTTTAGTCATCAAACATCAAAAGAGCTACCTACGCCAAATTCACCAAGAGAGAACCTAGAGGTGGAGGCTGAGGGAATTTGCACTGGATGTGCCACTCTAATGCTCCAAGTGAGAATACATATGGTTCAAGAAAGCCTCCAAATGTGCCAAATTGTCCTACATCTACCACTAGTTACTCTGAAGGTCATTAAGGAAAGTAATAATTTCATTACGATCCATGTGTTTTTCCTTGAGGACTTGACCCAACAAAGTCTTGAGATGCTAGTGTAATGTGATTGAATAGATGTGTTGAAATCTCCTCCCCCAGTGTGACCAGGGCCTATTAACTAGTAAGAGACTTCTCTAATAAGCTTGAAACTAGAGAGAGATTTTAATTCCATGTCCATTGTTCATTCCAACCTCCAAATATTATCTTGGGTGCTAAGAGAGGTAAAAAAATAAAAATAAATAGCCACCTCCAAGGAATGAATCTCAACTCGAGACACGCTGGGTTGGCCTCGACTGTACTTCCCATGTTCCCCTATTCCTCAACTACAATGGGCTCAATTACAAGTCATTCTGGGTAGCCTATTATTCAAGCCTCCTTATGTGGTTTTATTGGACTCAACTTTACATATATAAAGGGAAATTCGCTGCAAATCTCCCTACAATAGCCTCCATGATACTAAGAATTCATGGATCACTTGAAATTTCAACCCATTTTCCTAAACTCGAAACAACAACCCCTCGTAGAATTTGACTACCGAGAGGGAAGCATATAACTAAAACCAATCACTGGGCAGAGTAAGTTGACCTCACTTAATTAAGAGAAAACCCTCAAATGGAACCCCTTATAGAAAAATTTCATACACCCATAAAAACAAGATGGAAAAAAATGCTCCTAAGATACCGCCTTGAACTATAAATCCAGTGCATGCTAGAAGAAAAAAAAAAGTGAATAGGAGACCCAACAACAGTAGCTAAACACCGAAAAATATAGGTGAATGATATTACCTTAAGAGATTGATGGAGATGCCCTACAATTTTTGTCAAGGGTGTGCTATTGGATGTTCAGTAGCCTCCTGGAGAAAGGAGACCAAAATTATAGAGTTCCCCCAGAGCCACTCCATGAGTGTAGGTCCACTTCCCACTCTGAGCAAGACTACATAGAAACAAAAGCCAAAGAAATATTTTCTCAAAGTTTTTCTACCTTGAAAACTCCCCAACACCAGATTCATAGAAAAATCCTTTAAGACCAACGAGGGAACATAAAGGAAAAATCCATTGAGAATGATAGGGTTGTAGGACCAAGGCACCAACCACCAGTGAAAACTCATATCCTCCCTCCACTACATCTCCTTCGTCGAAAACCAAAGTGTTAATTTGATAAGTTGCCTCATTTAGGAACCATTAATCTTCACATTCTCATTCACTGGGAGGTGTTCCACACAACCCCTCACCTTAGTATCAATAGGAGTCAATGGGGTGGAGAACACCACCCCCCCCCCCTCTCGAGATCCATTGATCTTTGATTTTCCACCCCCATTGGGGAAAAATAATTATAAATATTATAAATAAACACACACACACACACAAATATATATATATATATATATATTTGTTTTAGTAAAATTGAACTATTAAATATTTTAATTTCAATAAAATAATTAAAAAAACAAAAACAAAAATTTTACTCAAAAAAATGATGGAATGTTAAAAATTCTTAGTTTGTTTTGTTATAATTATAAAATTCATTTATGTACACAATAATTTCACTCAAACTATAACATCAAATTTCAATAAAAAATGAAAAAACATTTTTTTTTAACCATAATGAGAATTTTTTATTGATCTAAAGTCTATTATTGACTCATGGTCGATACATCAAGAGAGTACATTACCATTCCAATGAGACAAGATATACTTGTCACTTCTAGTACTTCTCGATTTTACTTATATATGTTCATACTTGATATCCCAAGAGGCAAAACATCTTTGGAGATATAGAGTCCAAAATATCTACAAGATCCAACAAAATTTACATTGCTTGACAAAATATTGAAGAGGCCTGGTCTACATTTGAATGTTATTCCTTCGATGGAGGATCATTCAAATTATTCTTGTAGGGGTTTCCTTACACTTATTTTGAAAAGTATAAATGTGTTGATGTAGAATTACCTTTAAATCTTCAAAGAGTTTCCTTAGAGCATCCATGTCCTCCATACACTTGCAGTGTAGGAATAATTCACTTATCTTTTCTTTTGAAATCATTAATCTTCCTGAACGTTGCTATAACTTAGCCCAAATCATGGCCTAGTTCGCATCAACCATAAATTCTCTTTGGACCATAGAGTACCCTTGCATATTAACACCATGGATTTATTTTCTCATGTTATTCATTATGGTGGGAGAGTAGAGGCTCCAAATAGGCAACAATATATCACCCACAAAGAACAAACCTCACTAGAACATGATGTATAACAATTAGGAAAAAGAAGGTATATACGAAGGTTAACTGGAAAGGAATATCCTCAAACATGTGTTGTTTGTTTTCCACATAACACGAGTCATGTCATTGTAAAATGGGACACAATATCCATGATATATGGGAATGGAGGCCATAATTACTTCCCATCCAACTTTGGAATTATTGCTTGAATGAAATTATAATTAAGCTCATATGATGAAAATCCGTCTGCCAATAGTGTGACTCTCTGTAAAAAAGTCCCACTAGACCTCGAACCGCTTTGGAATAGGATCCTGCTCAGTGGTGTGGGTCCAGCCTGCTCACTTAATTTCTCCTTTCTTTGGGTCTCGCTTAAACTTTATAAAACAGTGGATACACACCTAATAAAATGATACAAGACATATGATTGATGCATTAAATGTACATATAACACGATTAGTAGCAAGAGGAAATAATAAAGCATGAAGACTGAAGGAAGTGTTGTTAACAACACTTCATTAGGGTCATGCTTGTAAACTGTTCCGACCACAAAAGAAACAATTCCTCATGGCAAGAACACCCTTCACTTCCTAAAAGTTTTAAATGATAACACAAATGCTAATAAACAAAGCCATCAGCGTTTGTTAAGAAAGTGAAATGAACTCAACCACCATTAACATACTCAGCAAACTGTCATGCAATTGTGATATGAATTGAAGATACATTTCCCTTAATCTAAAGATGTTCAGAAACTAAAAATATAATACTCAATAGTGCTCATACATATGACAACACCAGATCCACAAAGGGATTTTTCCAGAATGCTTTTATTCATGCTCAAATGTATAATCCTCTGGTAATACAATGTACTTAGCTCAAGTCCCAAACAAAAGATCCTTATACAAGTTCCCGAAGGAGATATTTATAGAGCAAAGCTTTTCTTTTGGGCTTCCTGACTTTTCAGCTTCCCGACGGTTGGGTTGTCTTGCGACCCAATCTATTCTGCGACTTGCGGCCTGAGCCACTGATGCGACCTTGCAACTTGACTGGATCTTGTGACTTGCGACCCTTGGCAATCCATGACCTATGACCTTGATGCATTTGCGACCTCGCGACCTATTCGTTGGGTCACTAGGTCGCGTTGTCAAGCTTTTAATAGGGATGGTGACTATGCGACCTAGCGACCTAAGGAAATCTGCGACCTGCGACTTGAGGAAATTTGCGACCTGCTATGTTAAGCAGATCTGAGACTTACGACCTTAAGTAGATCTGCAACCTGCAGTGCTTCTTTTGGAAATCTTAAGATTTCATAGCAATATTCCTTATCCCAACTCCGTTGCTTTGACAAAGAGTCCTCTTGCTTGCTAGGAAAACTTTGGCTCACTGCGCAAATCGACAGCTTCCACCTGCAGTCACATAGCTTAGGTTACATGTCTTCATTGATGAATAATAATGTTAGAGGCATAATTAATTAATTGCACAAGTGAAAATGACAACTTTAGACCCCTGTGTGGTCAAACATTGTGCCACTATGTCATTGAAGATTAGTATAGCTGTAGGCCAAGTTCAGAATGAAGACTCAATTGATGGGAAGTGTCGGCTTGATCAGCATGCTCCTTATGTTCTCTGTAACAACAATTATGATATGCACTAATGATACTTCTTTCATGTTCAACGATTTGCACCGAGAAATTAATAAGGGGATGGCCCTTTGAAATGGGGTTCAATCTGAGCGATCATCAAATGATTAAGCATGGCTGGAAAAGTGATTTTGTTAAATAATGTTTTCCAGCTCTTGAGATGTGCTCACGAGCCTGCATGTTGACATGACGAATGAAGGTGAGGGCTCTCTTAGGTTGCAATGTTGTGACTAGTCGTGTATCGGATGACCAGGGAAATTAGCTGAGGTGCTGTGATGTGGAAACTTGACTTGAAGGGAGGGTGTGGCTCCTTAGTGAAGTCGCAGGGTCGCAACGTAGTAAGGGTCACGCTGCTGGCCCATTGCTGAGCTTATGTGACCCAGAGACCTGTGGAGAAATGCGACTCAACGCTGCCCTTCGAAATGCGACTTTGCAGAGGTCGCATGGTCGCATTACGACCTACTCCTTATTTCTATGACCCATCACTTTGAGAATAGTGCAAATTATTGATTCTTCATGAAATGTGACCTCACAGAGGTCGCACGGTCACATTTTCCGGTCTGTCGAATGTTCAACCTATCCCTTTGACACTGTCTTGGTTCTGAATGACAAGCTTGGAGTTAATCTGTGGCATGATGATTAGTGCGGCTGCGTGCCTCTTGTAATGAGACTGCCGGAGTAATGGGAAACTAGCGTGCAGAACCTCAACGTAGCCAGGATTTTGAAATAGTTGCAAATATGAGCCACGCACAGGTATTTATTTTGTGGCAGCGATTTCACCAGGTAAATTTCCTTGGGTTTTCGATAAGGTGTGCAAACAATTGGATGCGTTCCTTTTGTGCCTATGCCACATCGTGAACCCTTCTTATAACTCTTCGCACTCTTAATATAACCCGACTCTGGCCTTTATCATATATGGGTCCGATTTGTAGCTTCTTTGATGCCCTGGAGTCATAGTTGGAAGTGTTTTGGGCTTGCAGGACGTGAAGACTTCACTAGAAGCAGCGTATTGCAGAGGACAAAAATTATCTCATAGGTTTTATTTGCTACGCTAACACAACCAGAATTGAAGGGGTTTGACCCTTTTCTCACACTAAATATTAACCATGCCGAACGTTATTACTGCATGCCAGACTTGAGCGGCTCAGAAGGGGCATCAGATCCTTGCATGTCAGGATTATTGATAATGCAGAGCTAAACGATCCCTGAAAAGCTGTGTGTCAACGACCTCTTCAATCAAAAACCTTCGTTTGTGCGTAGTAACATAATTATCGTTCATGCATGGTAGCATGCATTGGGCAACCTGCGTCCATGTAATGCAGCATGAAGAGTAGGGATTTGTTCTGTCCAGCTCACCGTGAACACGTATCAAGAGCTTTGATGGGGAATGGGACACGTGGGAGGTCATCATGGTGTTGATTACAGTGCATGAATCTGCGTTTTCTGATTAAAAAAATATTTTACAACCATGCACATCGTTACCTCCTCCAGCAAAGCCGTGACTCTGCACTTCTTGCAACGTAGGTGATGGTTCGTCAAACTTTCTACAACTCTGGTCTTTTTTGACTATCATCGCACCATAGTTATTATAATATTTTGCTGCCAAGTGTAAACACGACTTTGGACCACTAAATATATATATATCTGCTCCAAACCTTTTAACATAGGTTGAAAACTTCGGAATAAAAGTATTTGAGCCCAATTTTAATGTCCTTCGTATAGTTTTGCTCCGCCATCTCACATGGTTTTGAAACTGTGTGCTTTAACCAAAACCCTCTGTCGTTTAAAACGTAAGTTATTAGATTGTCAACTCTACTTTCTTTTGACCATAAATTGCACCATAGTTATTATAACAATGCTGTGGTAGGTTTTTTATAATGTTTTGCTCCATTTTTAAGCACAATCTCTCAACCACTACATATATATATCCACTCCAACGTTTTACCATAGGTTGAAAAACCCCGCCATCGAAATAGTTGCGCCCACTTGTAATGTTTTCACATAGTTCTACTCAACGATCTCCTATGGTTTTGAAACCATATGATTTTTTTGCCTTGGTTTAATTATATAATATTTAAAACCATAACCTTGGTCCATAGATTTGCACCCACCGTGTAGCTTAGGTTTAACAAAGATTTCTTCTCAAAGGTGCGTTTAGATATTTGAAATTGTGCCAAAACTACTAATGCACCAATTACCTGAACAATCAAGCCTAAATCTCACCAACAAACCTACACCTGTACTTTGATGGATGATGAGGAACTGAAAGAAGTGTCAGATTTAAAGCAACGAACTCTATAGTTCATCATTGTTCCTGGAAACAATTGAGACCTATAAACTTGGAGAAACTGGATAATACTCCTAGATCACTCCTACTTTGTCGATGTAAATCCAAACTTAATCACCAAATTGATAGTTATGACCCTTCATATGCTTATCATGACGCATTTTGAACCCGTGAACCATTTCGTCCAACTGCGGAAAATAGAAAAACCCTTTTAGCTGTGCCATTGTCTTGCCACCATTAGCATGTGCGCTTTCGCATTGTAGCTCGGCACAAAAACACCTTTGAATGAGACTGTCTTTATTTAGGGAAATATTTTGAGTCCACTTTCTCCACCCAGACTATACTTTAGACTAGGCTTGTCAAATTGGTGCAAAGTGTTCCTCTCTGTGTGTATGTCTAGGAGATCAACATTGAGTTGGTGTTGTGTAGGATCTTCAAAACTTCCTTTAAGGTGAGATATCTGCCATTGTGGAATGTAAATAACTCATCCAATCCCTACTTAAGCTTAGATCTGATAAATCATAGAAAATTCTTTTGGTTCATGCGAGATGGCATTCAGTATGGACATTTCCAAATGGAGTGAGTCTAAGAATCCAATATACATTAGTGAAGGATGTTTTTTTGCAATCAGTGACATAAAAGGTTCTTTTCCTGATAAACATATATTGCACCATCCTCCCTTTAACAATACTGGTCACTTGCTCCTCCTCCTCCCCTGTTTCGCAACTTAGGCCTTGTTGTTGAGCTCACTTTTATTTTCCTCGATGTCGTGAAAAAATTTGGGGAGTTTGTCACCTGTGGGGTTGACCTGTGTGGAGCATTACAACATCACAATTACTCTTTGAGAATGGCATCCCTAGATAAAACATATGAGACTAACGAGCTTAAAATAAGTATTCAATCAACATGCTTAATGATCCATGGCGAGAGGGCTTTTAATTGTCAATACAAAAAAAAGGTTTCCATTCAAATGTATGCATGGAAATCTCTTTACACATGGCACGAATGCGGTAAGAGTATTCTCTTCATGATAGTGAGAAGGCTCACGAGGGGCTTGGGACAGGTTGCGAGGATGACACTGACCGCAGGTCGGGTGAAAGACCTTAAGGACTAAGCGAGCAGGGAGGGACCCGAAATTTCGAATATACCCAAAATTTTGGGTGCTGTTGTAGTGGCTACAACACTCGTCCTAATCCTTCTTCGACTCATGGGCCATTGAACGAGGGAGAAACAACACTTGGGCATCTAGAAAAATGGAGGAGTATGCATGAGTGCTGGCCCTGACATCCTTTCTGTCCTCGTCTGAGCTTGAACATGTACTACTTCTTGAACCATGACCATTGCTAGAATCTCTTTGCATAGGCAGGGCCTTCATTTTGTGAGGAGAGAATACTGGAGTAGACTGAATGGTGGATTTGTAGGGTCAATTTTTGGGCCGGAGGCCAGAGCTAGAGGGTTTAGGCGGAGAACTAGGGAGATGGAGGGATAAATGGGTAGTGAGATTGACAGGGTTGAACAGGTCCGACTCCTCTTAGTCCATAGAAAGATTCACCTCCCTTCCCATGGTGGTCGAGGAAGGAGGCCTGGAGGGGAGGCCTCGCCCTCCAGCTTTGCGGCAACACATCCTATGTTGTCTCAGCATGGCAGAGGCAAGAAAATGAGAGGACCACAGAGGAGAGGGGGCAACCTCTAGAGCAACTGAGGTGCCAGACTTCACGAAGAAGCAACCACAGGGAAACAGAACAAAGCAGAGGGGCTGAGGCACGACAGAGATGCTAGAGGAAATTGCATAGAGCCGAAGGGAAAGGTGAATGGAGGAGGGTGGAGCAAGGGTGGCGGACTTAAGGGCCATGGGAGTAGGCCGAGGCAGGACGAGAAGAGTTAATGAACAACAGTCATGCTCCAAAATTTATCATGCGTTGGGCAGCCATGTGCAGGCTCATGGGGAGAACAGGTGCCCTACCACATAGCACCCAAGTGGCTCTCCATCTCGTCATCTAACACCCGCATCTGGGAATGTGTATTCTTGGTTTTATTGTTGTCATTGACATGGATTTTTTCTAGGTGTGACAATGTTTTTCAGCCTTTCCTTTCCATTTCTGGATATTCATGGTGTGGTGGGTTCTCCTGTTTTTGGTTGAGTTGGATTGTCAGATGGATTCAAAGTTGAGTGGGGTGGTCTCAGGATTATTCACAAGGCCTACGAATCCCAGGATGGGATACATGGTAAATCATAGTTTTTAACACATCAATTGAGGCTAGGAAACCCTTACCAGTGAATGGAGGGATACACGGTAAAGATCAGTGGTGAGTACCACTGATTGGGCCTAGGAGTCCTCGACCCATGAGTGGTGGGATACACGGTAAAGCCCAAAGGGTGTAGACCTCATAGGCCTAGGAATACCTTGACTTATAATGGTGGAATACATGGTAAAGCTGAGAGGTTGAGACAGAAAAATTCCTCATGGTTTAGGTGGAGAGATATGGATGCATCCATGCTTGCATAGGGCCTAGTGATCCGGTGGGGATAGCAGTAAATCCTGGTTGTATTGATGAGGGTTTGGGCCTAGTGATCCTGTGGGGATTGTGGTAAATATTAAGGAAAACCTGGTTGGTTTTTTTACGTGTTCCACATTCATGCTTGGAATATGGCACAAGGACGATTGGCTGAAAGAAATATTTGGATATATCAATCTATGGTCGAGTGGTTCATGGAATCCAAAACCTAGTTGGCTTATGCATTCATTAATAGGATATTCTTCTCCTTGGTATTTCATGTGTAAATTTGTTGGTTCCTATTGTTGTCTCCCCATAATCAGCAAGATTGGCAAAAGTCCGACCGCGGGGAGAAACATCGTTTCAACCACTTTGGGATTCTAGGATCTAGCCCTCCTGAATCCGGAGAGGGATCTCTCCAATAAGTGCAAAGATGGATTTGTTTTTGAAGTTTGGGTTAATGATATTAGGCTAGTTATGAAGGTTGAGGGTTTTGTTTTATTTTTGGATGGCTGAGCATGATTATTATTTGAGTGGAAAGTCCTAAATGTAAAGAGTTCCAAAGGTGAGAAGTTGCAAGCAAATAGAACAAGCTTTGGCCAAAAAGATGGATGAAACGCTGGTTTTAGTCCATTGGGCTATGGAGTCGTAATAGGGTTTTAATTGAAACAACAGGTTCAAGAGTGGTCCATGGGGCAAGTCATCTATGTCTAAGGATCTCTTCAAAGTTGATTTATGGAATGAAATGATACAAAAGGAGGGGAATTCAACAAATGAAGAACAAAGAGCAACCCAGGATCTGGTAAGTGCTTTGAAACTAGCCAGCCTTTGACAAACACTTAAGAATAACATAAAAGCAATCCAGGATCTGGTAAGTACTTCGAAACTAACTAGCCTTTGATATACTTTCAATAGAAAACATTTAAAACACAAAGGGAAACACAAATGATAACAAAGAATGGTCTAAGATCTGGTAAGTACTTCGAAACTAGCCAGCTTTCAACACATTCCTAGGGAAACTTTCAGTCAGTCTTTTGGGATAAAACTAGGACCAGGGCTCACCATATCTTCCTTAGTTCATCTCTACTTAACATGAAATGAAAATAACTTTCAATAATAACAATTAGCTAAGCAGGATTATGAGGGAACGCCAGCATTCCTACTGCTTGAACTAAATTAAATCATTCCCAAATAACACAATTCAGAAGAAAACATTTAGATAAAGCTTATCATTCGGAGAAGGGTATTGATATACAGTAAATCCTAATTCTATGCTTGCTGTTATTTATAAGAGAAAATGGACAAAGTGGAAATATAAATAAAATAATGATTTACAATAAGAAAAACATCACCGTCAACATAGACCATGATCCCATAAATCAGCTTGTATTGATGTTTCAAACCAGTTACAGCTTTAAGTCCAGTGTTTCAGGTCAGCAATCATCTTCACTTCTCGGCCTAACTATTCTATCACAAGCAGAGCTTCAAGAGCTAGTGAATACTATTTACAATCAGAAGTTTCAAGCTCAAGTATATTTTAAAGTTCTGCAACCAACATTTTCTCATCTTCTACAGAAGTATTTATAGAAGGAATGAGGAGGTGGGAGAGGATAAAAGATCTCCCATGACAATTAATATAGACTTAAGGCTTCTCGGCCTTTGAGGGGCTCGATGAGGATGCTTACATATGTGTCCTCTATATTAATCGATTTACATTAAGAATTAAGCTCGGTGGGAGATTTTGTTGACTTTTAAGGCTCTGTGTCATGTTATAGTAGCTCTGCTGATATTTTTGTCATTAAATTCCTTTAGCAGAATTAACTGTTTGGCTGTGCTGAGGCTAATGTCTTCTTTCTGATCAATAACTTCGGCCTCTGTTAAATTCTTGTGGCTATAGGTGGCACTGTGGTAGCTGAGAGGAATCAATTTGCCTCTGATGTGGTGGTGGAGGCCTTTTTGTCTGATAAACACTTATGATTTTCTTCTAACCGTGTTTTAATTTGGAGGATTAGGCTTTTGATAATCAATCTTAGCCGTAATCTCCAAAAATTGTCTTCAATCCTTTGTTCTGGTGTGTTTCGTCTTCGACACTGATACTCTTTTCATTTTGATTTAATAACACTGTGTCTTGTTGATGTGCAGGGCCACACAAGGCTCATATGGCATCAATGCCCATAAAGCATGGATGAAACGTGGAGGTGGACCCTAAGAATAGCTTCTCTCTGATGAATCAAAGGCATGGGAATCGTCATCCCCGACCTTTGGTTTTCCTTTGATGTAATGGAAAAACCATTCAAAACCTGCAAAATACAAAAAATATTATAAAATCCTGCGTTATTGGGTAAACTGCTTTAGAGGTTGTGGGGAGGAGCGAGGCCGTTGGATGGAAACATCCAACGGTGGAGATCTATTTGTGGGAGGTTGAAAAAGGAAAGTGGAGGAAGAATTAATTTAGAGTCGTTGATTGCACAGAGATCAACGGTGGGGATCAGTTGTGATCATACAAAGTGAATGAGTCACTCTATAAAGAACTGGAAGAAAAGTGAAGGAAATAGGCGAAATTTCCTTTAGCGGAGGTGAAATACGAAGGAAATGAAATTGGGGCTTCGGGATGAATAAGAGCCGTTGAATGAGATCAGCTTATAAGGATCAACGGCTGAGGAGGCACACAATGAAACATAAAGGAAAGAGGGAAAGCGGTTCTGGGTTGAAAAATAACTGTTTTAAGGCGGAGGAAAGGCAGGTAGGCAATTTTGCCTTTTGGAACGCGATATGCGTCTCCGCCCGACACGTGGCATCAGAAAACCACTTATATCGCGTGCCCTTTGAGAAATTAACTTCCGCGCTGAAAGTTACGTGAAACTCCATGTGCCCCATCGGATCTGGGGTCTCAGATCCGACAGTAGAGAATAAGCGCGATAAAAAATAGATGAACGGGTGGAAACAAGGGGAGCGGTTTTATATAATGAGGCATCAATCACATCGGAACTTTTGATGCAGGTCCTTCAATCTACCCATTTATATATTAAAAAATTTTGCATGGGTGCGTTTAGACCAAACCTTAGAAAAAGGTGGGTTTATAACTTTACAAAGGAAAATATTAATCGGAGATGGAAATATATAAGGTTTCAGTGCCCGATTGAGGGCACAAAGGTTATATGGAGCGATAATACGATCAGGGGTTATAAAACAAGGGGCTAATCGCATCGAAACTTTTAACATGGTAAAACAGACTTGCGTGCTCTAATTTTTCTGATGCGATAAGCGCTTAACTGGTTCAACGCTTGGTTCCAGCACCAAGGCGTATGTGGGGAAGTGGTTTAACACTTAGCCCAAGGGAGCTTAAGCCTATGGTAAACAAACTTATTTTTTATAAATTTTTCAGAGTTTTCTGATGGATTTGGGGATTTCAGCAAAGTTTAAAAAGGAGTTTTAAACTCTGTAAGGTGGATTTTATGAAGGAAAAAGGGGAATGGATGGAAAATAGAGTAAAATTATGGGGAAAAAGGGAATAAAATGAAGGTTAGTTTTGAGGTGGGGGAAAGGGTAAAATGGCTTTTGCAGCGGTCTTTTCTCTATGGAAAACAACAGAATATCTGAGTTTTAAATAGAAAAAGCAGTGAATATTTGAACAAAGGGCATGATGTCTTCAGGAGTCTTCAAGAGATAACACTTTTTTCTAATAAAACTTGTTCCTTGAAGGCTCCAAAAATGTTTTAGCCACCATTTGATATGACAAATTTTATTGGTGGCTAACACCTATGTGATTCTTATGGTTGTTATATCCTTTTTATTTATGTTGGTTATATGATGGTTATGAGCATGCTTTATGATAGAATAGACATATAGCTCTCATAATGTTTGTGTTAGCAAATTAATGCACAATGAATGTATGACCTAATAGATGATAATGCATCTATTATGTTAAAGAATAAATTCTTCCATATGAATCTCAGATAATTATGAGACCCCTATGCTCATATTTGTTGTTATGATCTGGAGATTACATATTTGTGACATGTTTGACGAAATTCTCACCATGGCTAGTAGGGATTAGATCAAGTAATTTTATCAATGATTACATTATTGTTTTTGTTCCATTTTTATTTACCATTTCTGGAGGTTTCATGGAGTTCTGGACAATGGCCTACGACCTAGCCTTGAAAAAGTGGCTAAGAATCTAGGGTCACCTGCACAGGACTGCCAAAAAAATTCTAGAGTCGTTGGCATGCCTTGTTGTGGGAGAATATGGAATTCCCTAGTCACATGCATGGCTTGTCATGGGAGCAGTTGAGGGTCTATATTAGTAAAATGTCAATTTGCCTCAGGTTTTGGTAACTTTGAAGGGTTGGTTGGCTCCTTAAGGTTTTATATTATGTGTGGAAGGTCAGCTTGGTTCCGTTATGTCGGTTCCACTTCGTTAACTGTAAATCGGGAATTGAATCACATCATAGTAGCCTCTCGTCACATGTTTACTCTGGAGAACCGTTTAAGTGGGAGGAGGGTGTTACAAAGTGGTATCAGTGCATGGTTCACCCCTTGGACTATATGGGCGGTGTGTTGGTTATGAATACATGTCAGTTACATACATTTTCTTTATACTTATGGTATATGTCCTTGTTGCATATGCATGGTAGTGCTCGTGGTTGCAGTTGTGTCGCCATGTGAAATTTGATGGTGTTGTTGTTGGATGTGGTCATCATGAGTAATATCATTTATGCATGTTCGTATTTATATGTTTTTATGCATACATTGACATGGTGATAGTTGTCGTGCATGAGGTCATGATATGTGGTCGGTATGGTCATGCATTGATAACTAGATAATGGTTTAAAGGATGTTTTATATGCTGTTATGATTATGATTATGATGATACATGTATCGTGCTAATCTAGTTGATATTGCAGACGAGATATCCTCCACTGAAATATACTGAGGTATGTTGATTATGATATGTTTTGGTTTAGATGACATGGTATACTTGCAAGAAGAATATCAAAGATGAATAGTAAGATGGTAGACTACAGTTCACGAGATTCTCCCTATGGATCAAATGAGAAGAATGTTGGTGGGCACCCTTCTAACTTAGTAGACACACTAAAAATTTTGAAGGCAGAAATAAGAAAGGCAAAGAATGACAGGATCATTCAAGAACAGGAGAAACAAGCAGAAGTCAATGTAGTAATACTTCATATTTTTTTTAGAATTGCAGAGATAGGTACCACTTAGGATTAGCCATGGGTAGGAGGACATGAATAATGGGGCATATGTTGGTCATGGTGGGAACAAGTCGTATATGGATGGCATGATCAAATATGGAAGGATATTGGATACTTCGAATAGCAGAGGTGATGGATAAAGGTTCTATTCTAGCTTTGCTTCTAACAGGAACTATGATAGTCATTGTTATCATCCTTATAGGAGTGACAGGGGATATTTCCTAGATGAGTTCAAGAAAGAAAATCCACCTACCTTTGATGAGTATTTTAATAGAATGGAGGATGCAGAGGAATGGTTACTTGGGATGTATAAACTCTTTGAGATACATGATTACACAGAGAACATGGAGGCTAAAATTGCTATCTTCATCTTCAAAGGGAAATGATACATCTGGTGGGAAAATGTGAAGCAGTTCAGAGACAGAAGAGTTGAGTTGGAATGAATTCAAGATCATTTTTAGGAAGAAATATTTTTCAAAGAGGTACTATGACAAAAAAGCTAAGGAATTCTATGAGCTAAACATGGGATCAATGACATATGAGGAGTATATGACCAAGTTCCTAGAATTTTTGAGGTATGCACCATATCTTAAATATGAGAAATAAAAATTTCATAGTTTTTTCAATGGATTTCCATTAACATTTAGAGATTGGATTGATTATGATGAGCCTTAGTCACTTGAGGAAGTTATTTGGAAATTGAAACACTCTTATGAGTAGTCAAAGCATAAGACAAAAGCATGGCACAATTGGAAAGGGAAAGATAAAGCTAAAGGTAAATTGCAGCTGAAAATAACAAGACCTCATTATGAAAAAGAGAAACAAAATGTGGCACCTTACAAGAATTTCAACATAGTTAGACAGATACATGGGTCATAGCCTAGATGGAAATAGAATAAAGGTGATGATATGGGACCATTGCAGTTTTGGATATGTGGAAATGAGCAAGTCAGGGGAGATTGTTCATAGTATCAAGGTGTTAGGTCTCATATCTATAGTTCACAAGAGGCACATACTATTGGGGATGTGATGCATAGCATTCATTTCATCTATGCAAAGTTAGATAACATACATGAAGAACACGAGGAATCTATTATCGATATGGATGGCAGATCCTGTATAATTATAACCTATTCAGATATTTAACGTTGGAACCAATTGCAACTAATAAAATTCATCCTCTAAGTGAGTTTGATAGCGATGCAATTAGAGCCGAAATGGGTTGGTAACGTTGTTAACAACATCACCAGGAATCTATTATCTCTTCTAGCCATGGATAAATCTGGCACCATGACTGAAAGTTTCAAAAATTTAGAGATATAAGTCTTCAGATCTCCTGATTTCTTGAGCTTAGCTAGCTCAACAAAATGTGCTTTTGTCTCTCTTTGGTCAAATATTTCCACCAAACTTTGGGTAAATTATGCATAAGAAGTTATACTAGCATGCCCCAATATAGATAGGCCATGAAACCACCACTCATGTGCTTCACCTTCAAGCTACAACACTGCTATCTTAATGGCCTCCGTCTATGAAACTTGGTTCAACCGGAAATAGATGTCTAATTTCCCTACCCAGGCCTTGGTTGTGCACTTGGGTAACCCATAAAAAACAGGCAGAAAGAATCTACCCAAAGTATGCTGCAGACCATTGTTCTGCATGTACCCTCTACCTCTATTGTGATTACTAGATCTTATATTATCCTTGATCTGACAGACACCTAGGAAGTTTAGATGTTCTTTAAACCTCTGAGATCGAGATTCATATTCTAGGAGATAATCACCAAGAATCTCCTCCTTCTGTGTTCCTCCTACCTCATTTCCTATTTCTAGGAATGTAGGCATGGTGGAGCGTTATGGAACTGGTTGTAATGTTGATTTCTCACACCAATAATGTGAGGTGTTAGAACTATTTCCATGTTGATACCTTCTTGGGGTCTCTTTATGTCTTTCCATCCTCATCTACTTGATTTCTTTGGCAATATCCTGCATAGTTTGGAGAATAAGTTTTGGAAACTCCCTGCCATCCATTGCTCTAGATATATAGATGTAGTACCCCACAAGCTGAACCAAGATTATGCTTTGATACCACTGTAATATTCCAGATTAGGAAAAACAAGAATATAGCACATAAATTGGAAAATGAAATAAAAATATCAAAACATCAATGGAATAAGATCATAGAGCCATCTTATTTCATATTATAATAGAGAAATGAGTACAATATCTTGAGGAAAAGGACACTCAAGCTACGCAAAGCAAGCCTCAAATGACCCTGTACATAAAATATGAAATGCTGCTGCTACATAAAATGCCGGAGAACATGTGATTGCACAGTCCAATGAAGAATAACTGCAGGGACAAACTGAAAATACAAATAACTGCTAATATAATTCTTAGAAAATGTCGAGATCAAAGATCTAGGCTCTTTAGCACTAATCCAAGACAACCCAAAAGGGGTTTCTGGAAATACACCATATGAAATGTTGCAGCCCTAGGACTTAATAACACACTGAAACTGGGTAACTGATAGGAGGTGGCTGATCTGATATAGAAATGTATGATACTCCTCCAATAAATCTCTCGTATGAAGGGCTACTCCCTCACTGGAAATCTAGCTCACAAACTTGGGAACTAAGCTCTCCACTACAACTTCCCTGCAAAATAATGTAGTTTCTGAAGGGGATTATGTTGTAGATGATGATAGAAACTTGGCCTGATTCCGGATGGTGAAATAATGCTCAAGGAACCTCCTTTATAGCCTCTCGAATGAAGGGTTTCTCCCCTCACTAGAAAACAAGCTTAGAAATTGGGTCTATCAACCCTCCACTGCTACTACCCTGCAAAACAACACAATCCTGAAGGAGACTGCATTGTGGATAATTGATGAATCTTGGTCTAATGCCGAATAGTGGAAATGGAGCTCAATGAACCTCTCCTGAGTGGGCACTCAAAGTCCCCTAAGGATGAGGGTGGGATTTCCGCTCGGAAACACCCTTGTGCTAAACATCACAACAGACTCCGGTAAACAATTGATGTGTGAAAAAATTCATAAAAGACCAAAACATAAACAATAATCAAAATGCCTTCTATGGCTTCCATCCCCTTCCTTATATGCTTGGTGAGCTTACTCGCCCTGGGTCCCACTCATTAAAGATGCTACTCTCATGCATACACTCCTCCATCATAACTGCGTTGTCCTCCATTAAATCTCCACTACCTCCATGAAAATTATATTTATTTGGTCAACCTTGGCCCTGTCCACATGCTTTAGCCCCTATTCACACCCAAAAGTGCTTTATTCAACTGATACAATGATCCACATTCACATTGGAAGTGGTTTTATTCCTACTAAAAATATTTATGGGTCTCTCTACTGTATTATTCATCTATCTAAATGAAAAAAGTGAAAATTAATATTTCAAATAGCTGAAATCTAATTAGGAATATTACATTGCTACAAGAACCTGTGCTTTCCTGCTAAAAACCTCAAAAAATGTTGTTTATGGGGTCAAAACATCTCGAAGTTGAGGACCAAGAAAACTGCTAAAAATAGTAAATAATACTATAATCAAGGAAACTAATGAAACCAACTAGAGTTCTAGGTGGAATAGGAAGGTGGCCACCAATATCCACTTGGATCAGTCCTCCTCCCTTAGGAAGAAATTGTCACCATTGTGTGTATAGCCTTCACGAAGTGAGGAAATTTCTGTTGAACCTGATCCCTACTTTGTCACTTGCCCTGTTGAAGGAGTTGGCCAGGGAGGTCATGACCTGACTCTGGCCCTTTACTTTGTCACTTGGAGGAAGCTTTTCTCTTCTTTGGATTCAAAGATCCAAAGTCTCACGTTTTTTGCTTGAATTTCTGCTCAATCTTGGCCACATATCAGTATGTTGCACCAAGCGAGGACATGTCCAAGAACTCCATTTTCTCCTTAATGTATTTGTGAAATAAATTGCAGTAATTTATCACTAGACGTTTCTCTAAATATCTGATACTAAAATTTATGTGTACGGTATGGAAATTATTCATCAATTCATGCACATCTTTATCCCTTTGTTGTTGCATCGTAATCCATTGTATGTATTTTCCCTCATACCTCCCCACGGGGTAATATTGTTCCTTGACGGTGTCTCAGAAATAATTCCAAGTGGATGCGGCTAAAAAATGTGAGGGTTCTCTCTCGTCCCTATTTTCATAGTAGGTTTCCCACCAACTCTTGAAATTAGGTGCGTCTTGAGGAGTGCAAAAATATTCTTTTCCTGATTGGAAAAGTCATGAACTAGAAAATATCCTTCCAATAGATTTAACCATCTATCTATGACATCTGCATCTATATTTCCTTCAAATATGGGAATTTCAAAGTAAACTTATACCTTGAAGAGAGTGGCACCTCCAGAGTTTTTGTTGCATGAAGACGCATCACATGTGGGCATTCGCCAAAGGATTTGGGCTAAGTTATCCATCATCACATTCCTCTATCTTTCGATGGATTCTTCGAGAAATATTTTGAAAGGATCTCCTACTACCTCATCTTTCTTTTCTTCTACCATGGGGGGACTTCAGGGTTTGTGAGGTTGGTCTTGCAAAGCTTCAACCAGTTCAAGCCCTAAATCCTTATACCAAGACCTCATTGGGGACATGCAAAGAAAAAAATAGAAAGGGAAGACCACTCTGATACCACTGATCTGGACTTATGCAAGAATGCAACAAAATAGAGACTTAAACATAAAAATTGAGATACAATAGAAATAAATATTCATTTCATTAATATCAAATATTTGAAATATGATTACATACAAAATGGAAATAAACTAGCTCGTGTGAAGGTAGCTTATCTCTAAGAACAGATGTCAGCGATACATTCCGCTGAAATGTGTTAATGAGGATCAAGGGCCTTTTTATTATTTAAAAACAAAGGGAAACCTTGAACAACCAAAATTCTATCCCTAGGATATGGAACTCCAAGAGTTTCTGGGCCTCGTTGTGGTGAGTTAGGTAGCCAACTTCTTAGGGTCGTAACTTGGTCATATGATCTCTGCTTACTGCATACGATTCCTCATTAGAAATATATCTTCGAGTACTATAAGATTTGAGGCAAGCATGGTCCTACTGTGGACCTAAAAAAAATGCATGCATGGTCTTGCTGCAGACCTAAAAATATCTCCATTTAGTGCGTCAAAACAACTTTGTAAGTTGAGGACCCAAAAAAATGCTAAAAATGGTAAATTATGTTATAATCAAGGAAATTGATGAAACTGACTAGAGGTATAGGTGGAATAGGTGGGTGGCCTCAAATATCCACTTGGATCATTCCTCCCACCTTAGGAAGAAATGGTCCCCATTGCATGCAGAGCCTCCATGAGGTGAGGAAATTTCTGTTGAACCTGGTACCTAGTGAGCCACTTGCCCTAGTGAAGGAGTTGGCCTGGGAGGTCGCAACCTAACTCAAACCTTTGGTATGTGACTTGGGGGAACCTTTGATCTGCGTTGCATTCACAAATCCAACGTCTCGCTTCTTCTACGTTAATTTATGCTCAATATTGGCAGCGTATTGGTATGCTGCACCAAGCGGGGAGATGTCCAAGAACTCCATTTCCTCCTGAAAGTATTTTTGCAAGAAACCGTGGTACGTGAGCACCAAATGTTTCGTAGAATCTTTGATACCCAACTTTGTACACAAGGTATGGAAAATATTTGTGAACTCATGCACATCTTGATCCCTTTGTTTCCACAGCATAGTCCATTATATAATTTGTCCTCATAGCTCCCCATGGGGTAATATTGTTCATTGATGGTGTATTACAAATAATTCCAAGTGGGTACAACTGAAAATAGTGATGATTCTCTCTGATCCCTATGTTCACAATAGGTTTCCCACCAATCCTTGACATGGGGGGATGATTTGAGGAGTGAAAAATACTGAACCAAAAAATATCCTTTCGACATATTTAACCATGTATCTATGGCATTTGCATATATTTGGCCTTCAAATATGGAAATTTCAAATTTAACGTGTACCTTGAAGGGAGTGGCAACTCAAGAGGGGTTTTGGATGAAGATGTGTCCACTGTGGACATTTTCTGAAGGATCTGGGGAAATTTATCCATCATCACATTCCTCTGTCATTCGAGGGATTTTTTTAGAAATATTTTGAAAGGATAGCCTTCTCCCTCGTCTTTCTTTTCTTCTGCCATGGGAGGTCATTGAGGTTTGAAAGGCTTGTCTTTCAAAGGTTCAAACAGTTCTATCCCTAACTCCTTATACCCAGAACTCTTTGGGGAAATGAAAATAGAAACAAAGAAGGAGAAGGCCACTATGATTCCACTAATTTGGACTTATGCAAGTATGCAAAAAAAATATAGACGTAAACATAAACACAAAGATGCAACATAAATAAATCTTCCTTTAATTAATATCAAATAAATGAAAGATGCTTACATGCAAAATTGAAATAAAGTATCTTTGACAATGGTAGCTTATCTCTGATAAGAGATGTGGCATCTACATGCCTTCGAACTATGTTACAATGAGGCTTAAAGGCCTTTGTATTATTGAACAACAAAGGGAAAACCTACACAATAAACACCCTAACTCTAGGAGATGGAACACCAAGTGTTTGTGAGCCTTGTTGGGGTTAGTTTGGCAGCTGATTTGCCTAGGTCATAACTTGGTCATATGATCTCCGTTTGGCACATACGTGTAGGTTTTAACCCTGTACAAAAATTACCTGCAAACAAATTCTTAAAATAGAGAAATAAACAATGGTGAGAACATAGAACAAATATATACAAAGATTTTACCATGGATCCCAAAAATGATACTTCCAGATTGATTTTTTGTTATCTTCCTTTCAATTTTACAATACATATATATACATTCTGAAGAATTCATAAACCCCAATCCATTATCCCTAGATTAGAACATAACCGTAGTTCCCTTGACCGCATATAAAAAATACCATGGGAAAAAACCATCATGCCTAAAATCATGTGCAAAATCCATGCAGAAAACCATAGGTAGGTCCGCCAACCTATTATAGGGCCCGAATAATTTTTTCCCAGGGCGTTGCTCATACCCCATGTAGGGGTATGTTGTTTAGTCATCTCATCTATAAAAAAAAGGAGAGGCCAAGTGGAAAAATCCGAGAAGTTTAGAAGGGTGGCAGACTGAGTAAATTGTGAAGGTCTTGGAAAGAAACTCCCTAAGGGATACGCATGGTGACTAAGACTTATCGGGGAAAATACACAATGGGAAGTAGCACTCATGGCTCCACGGCGGAACCATGAGCCATAAATCTCGTGGGAAAGGCTTTCCGTAAGCCTCAAAGGAGCATGGCGATGTTAAAAGTCAGGCCCCTCGAAAAGGTGATGTCACCTTTCAGCGAGCCAATCACAAGCATTTTGTGGGGTTAGAAAATGGGACCTAAGACTCCTATGCACCCCGCTGAAGTTCAAAGCGGGCCCACCGAAGATTACAGTTGGCACCGGTAAGTAAAGAGGTAAGGTAAGTCTAGGATGGTGGTACAAAGGCCTCTACCTGCTTTGATTGGCACATGGCTCTCACCAACCTGGCTGCTACTAGCTAATAACCCATCACCACGTGTCTCATTGTCAGCGTCCTTATGACTCTATCCCTACAACTATCACCTTGCCTCGTACTCTGCAAAACCCATTCTAATATAAGCTTGTTTTAGCCTCGACTATGTAAATTACTGGTTGTTAACTGGCTTTTCACACAGAATAGGTTAAAATTCAAGTGTAAGGTTGTTTTCAAAACCGCATCGCTTTCCCCTTGGCTAATTCACTACTCTTAGCTATTTAGTTGTTTTTCTGTCTCACTATTTCCCTTCTGTTTTATTTTCAAATGGTCATGGGGAAAATGAAAACCAAGAAGTTTGTGCCTGAAACCCCACAAGCCCTTGAGTTCAGGACTTCTCTTGGACCTAAGCCCCTCATCGATGCCCACGCACGAATTCATGATCCAGTCTACTCGTTTAGTGTAGCCCGCACCAGAGCTGAGCTTTTCGAATATAATCGAAAAGGCGAGGATGTGTTCAGGGTTGTCGAGTCGAGTTTATATTACCAAATCACTCCAACAACATACCCTGTTCTTGAGTTCATTAGCTGGGTTGGGGAGGCCTATGACGAGCATAGAGACATGTTCCTTTCTGCCCAGGGCAACAAGATTTTCCGCATTACGCCCCAACTCATAAGGAAAGCCATTCGCTACCCACCCAGCTAGGATTATGTTGAGTTCTCTAAGGTCTCTCTCTCCTATCATTTGTCAAATATGTCGTAGGAAAAACAAAGTGGTTTCCTCAGCCTCCTCTTAGATACTCGCTTGTCATCTTTCCCGCTCATGGAATCTGTTCCCTTGTTGACTTTCCAAACCGATGTACAACATGTCCTAACACTCATCTTGGGGTTGTTAGGGTCTGAAGAGGTCGACCAGGTGACTAAAGAAGGAATATATTTTCTATGGCTCATGATGCAGAAGGAAATCCTTTTGGATATCCCCTCTTTCTTAGCTTCGGCTATCCAAGCCCAGTTTCAAGAGATTTCCTGGGATGGTTCTTTCAAGTACTATTCCCTTATATTTTATCTATTCCTATTCAAGCATGCATATAGATTTTAAGGTCTAGGTCTGAGTAGATTCTCAAGGATAAATGCCCAACCCAGAACCGTCTTCAAGTGGACTATGATGGTTCGCTGGCAGCCAGAGGGGAAGGGGTATGCAAAATTTGTTAATGAGTTCATGACCATAGCTTATGCCATTATACATGACAACCCTCCACCTAGAATCTTCCATGAGTAGAAGGATTGGCTAAAGTTTGACGAGGAAGATTGCACAGGGGCCTGGTACCTGTTTGATGACTATACCGAGATTAGAGTCTATGGTGCAGAGGTACTGTTGGGTGTGGAGCCTGATTACCTTGTTTATTTTGTATCACAGTGTTGAACCCCTATACCTTAATGGGTTGGCAACGCCGCCTGAAATTAAACGCTGCCTGGGGGGTCTAGGGGGGGGTGGCTGCGACTTTATGGAGCCCCCCTGTGGCGAGGGGTTTCGGGGGCAGCGCCCCCGAAGCTAAAATAAGATGTAAAATTGCCTTGTAAAAGTATAGTAATTTCTAGTCAATTTGGGCCGTTCATTAAGCAGATGATCTGATGGTAGAAGTTATGCTTAGTTTAGGGTTTTTTCCCTAGAAAGCAACCCCTCGCTTATATGAGGGTATTGTATTGCGGCTGTATCTTGTATGTGTATTCTCGGAGCTAGAAACAGATAGGGAGACTGTGAGAGAGAACAGAGGATATTATGACGGATCTGTTGTAGGTTGTGTCTCTTCATTTTGCTGGATAATAGAAAGGAAGGAATGGCTGTTTAGGGTGGACGTGGCCGAAACTGGGTGAACGACGTATATCTGTGTCTCTCTGGTTTTATGTGTTTTGTGATCCTGTGTTTTCCACATATTTTATGTGTTTCATTGATTTGTAATATTTAATTTTCTAACAAATAGTATCAGAGCCGAAGGTCTATTTTGCTGATAAACTCGCAGGAAAGAAGGGTTCCTGGTTCGAGTGGGAGAAATGGCGAAAGACGGTAAATTTAGGGTCGAGAAATTTAACGGCCAAAACTTCCCACCGTGGAAGATGCAAATGGAAGATTATATGTATCAGAAATATCTGTACCTACCATTGAGCATAAAAACAAAGAAGCCGATGACTATGACAGATGTAGAATGGGATATTATTGATAGAAAGGCACTCGGAACAGTACGGTTGTGCCTCGCAGTGTCGGTAGCCTTCAATATTTCGAAGGAAACAACAATAGAGGGTTTGATTAAGGCGTTGGCGAAACTATATGAAAAACCCTCAGCCTCAAACAAGGTATTTCTTATGAAACGTTTATTTAATATGAAGATGTCGGAAGGTGGATCTGTTACAGACCATTTAAATGATTTTAATACAGTTACCAGTCAGTTAAGTTCTGTAGGGATAAAATTTGATGATGAAGTTAGAGCTCTGTTATTTTTGTGCTCATTGCCAGAAAGTTGGAATGGTTTAGTTATGGCCATTAGTAACTCTGTCTCTGGATCTAGTACTTTAAAGTTTGATGATGTTGTTGGTGCTATCCTTAACGAGGAAATGCGACAGAAAAGCTCCAGTGAGACATCGGGTAATGCTTTGAGTGCAGATTCTAGGGGAAGAAGAATGGAAAGAGGAAAGAGCTCAGGATATCACAGTAAATCAAGGAAAGGCAGATCCAAGTCTATATCGGGGATAGTGTGCTGGAAATATGGAAATAAAGGACACCTAAAGAAAGACTGTAGATCTCGGAAGGGAAAAGAAGGAGACACACAACAAGAAAACAATCATGAAGCAAATGTGACAAGTGATGTGTTACAAGATTCTTTGATTCTTTCTTTCGAAAATGTTACTAATTCTTGGGTTGTAGATTCAGGGGCCTCATTCCATGCCACACCTGATAAGAAATATTTTCATGACTATGTTCAAGGAGATTTTGGACAAGTCCGTTTGGGTGATGATAAACCTTGTAATTGTTGGAATGGGTAAGGTTCTTGTAAAACAACAGAATGGAAACAAATGGCTATTAAAGGAGGCAATGCATGTTCCAGATCTGAAGAAAAATTTGATTTCACAAGGCTGTTAGGCAGTGAAGGTTGTGTGACAACTTTCACAGATAAAACTTGGAAGGTCACCAAAGGAGCGTTGGTGATAGAAAAAGGTGAAAATGTTGGTACATTGTATTTATGCAATGGTATTTCTAACTCTGTTAATGCTTTAACTTCCAATGGAGCAGATGAAACATTATGGCATCATAGGCTTGGACACATGAGTGAGAATGGGATGAAGATTCTTCACTCAAGAAATTTGTTGTCAGGTTTGAAGAATGTTGATTTGGATTTTTGTGAGAATTGCATTTATGGAAAACAGAAGAGAGTCAGAATTCTCAGAGTTGGGAAAAAAAGAAAAGAAAAATATTAGAGCTTGTGCATATAGACCTGCTTAGGTATCATCTCTTGGTGGCTCTCATTATTATGTTACTTTTACTGATGATGCAACTAGAAAAACTTGGATTTATTATATTTAGAATAAATCTGATGTATTTGATACTTTCAAGAAATGGAAAGCTTTGGTTGAGATTGAGATAGGAAAGAAGTTGAAGTGTCTCAGATCAGACAATGGAGGTGAATATTGCAACAAAGAGTTTGATAGGTACTATTCAGAGCATGGAATTCGCAGAGAGAAGATAGTTCCAAGAACACCACAAGAAAATGGTGTGTCAGAAAGGATGAACAGAACAATCATGGAGCGTGCAAGGTGCATGAGATTGCATGAAGGATTGCCTTTACAATTTTGGGCAGATGCTGTAGATACTGTTGTTTATCTAATAAACAGAGGGCCTTCAAGTTCCTTGGATGGTGGTATTCCAGAGGAAGCATGGACAGGTAAAAAGGTAAACTACTCTTTTTTAAAGCCTTTTGGTTGTGAGGCCTTTTTCCATATTAATAAAGAAAATAGAAAAAAGCTTGAGGCAAAATCAAAGAAATGTACCTTTATTGGATATGGTGTTAATGATTTTGGTTATCACTTATATTATTATGAAAATCACAAAATCATTAGGAGTAGAGATGTAATATTCAATGAAAAGGTATTGTATAAGAATCAACTGCAGGAAAAGAAACAGGAAAAAGAAAACAAAGAATACACAGTTCTTGATGAGATCACAGAAAAGGTAAAGGTGCCTGAAAATAATAATAATCAAGAGCCACAACAACAGCAACCACCACAACAGCAACAGGCACCTCAAACACCTGAAAGTGGTGTTAGAAGATCTACCAGGATAAGTAGACCCCCTGATCAATACTCTCCTTCATTATATTATTTATTGTTGACTGTTTCTGGTGAACCTGAATGTTATGAAGAAGAAATGCAGGTTGAAAGAAAGAAGAAGTGGGAGCTAGCCATGGAAGAAGAGATGGACTCCTTAATGCATAACCAGACTTGGGACTTAGTCAGGTTGCCTGCAAGTAAAACTACATTACAGAATAAATGGGTTTACAAGTTGAAGGAAGAAGATGGAGGAAAACAGAGGTACAAAGCTAGACTTGTGGTGAAGGGGTTTGCACAAAATAAAGGTATTGATTTTGATGAAATATTTTCTCCTGTTGTTAAGATGACTTCAATTAGAACTATTTTAAGTCTTGTAGCAGCGGAAGATTTACATCTTGAATAGTTAGATGTAAAGACAACATTTCTCCATGGAGATTTGGAGGAAGAGATCTATATGCAGCAACTAGAAGGATGTGAGGTCAAAGGGAAAGAAAAATTAGTGTGTAGGTTAAACAAGAGCTTGTATGGCTTAAAACAGGCTCCAAGGCAGTGGTATCTAAAATTTGACAAGTTTATGTCTGAACAAGGTTATACTAGATGTCACACTGATAATTGTGTTTATCTAAAAAGGAAAAATGATGGCGGCTATATTATATTGTTATTGTATGTAGATGACATGCTTGTTGCAGGGTATAACATGCAGGAAATAAATGTGCTCAAAATAAAATTGGCAAACTCATTTGCAATGAAGGATTTGGGAGCTGTAAAACAAATCATTGGTATGAGAATAACTAGAGACAGGAAAAATCGCAAATTAACACTGTCTCAGAATGAGTACATACAAAAGGTGTTGAAAAGATTTAATATGCAGAATGCAAAACCAGTTAGTACACCTTTTGCTAGCCATTTCAAACTTAGTAAGGAGATGTGCCCTAAGACCCAAGAAGAAATGGATTATATGTCTAAAGTTCCATATGCATCAGCAGTTGGAAGCTTAATGTATGCAATGGTCTGCACAAGGCCTGATATTGCACATGCAGTGGGAGTTGTAAGCAGGTACATGAACAATCCAGGAAAAGAACATTGGATGGAAGTAAAATGGATTCTTAGATATTTGAGAGGTACCACAAATCAAGCATTATGCTTTGGTGGTTCAAACATTGCTCTACAGGGATATGTTGATGCAGATATGGCAGGTGACAGAGATAACAGGAGGAGCACTACAGGATATGTATTCACTGTAGGTGGAATAGCTGTCAGTTGGGTTTCAAAAATCCAGAGTGTTGTTGCACTTTCAACAACAGAAGCAGAGTATGTTGCTACTACAAAGGCTAGTAAGGAAATGATTTGGTTACAACGGTTTATGGATGAATTGGGTAAGAAGCATGATATGGGCACGTTATACAGTGATAGCCAAAGTTCCATTCATCTTTCAAAGAACTCAGTATTTCATTCTAGGACTAAACACATACAGCTCAAGTACCATTTCATACGGTGAGTATTGGAAGATGGACAGTTGAAGCTGGAAAAGATACACACTAGCCGGAATCCTGCAGATATGCTAACAAAATTTGTAACCATGGAGAAATTGAGATTGTGCTCAATTTCAATTGGTCTTCAAGGATGACGATGAAGATGAGAAACAACTAGGTCCAAAGAGGAGTCATTGTCCAGTAAATGAAGCAGCGGTGCAATTGCTACAATCAGTCTCCAAGTGGGAGATTGTTGGGTGTGGAGCCTGATTATCTTGTTTATTTTGTATCACAGTGTTGGACCCCTATACCTTAATGGGGAGGAAATTCTTCCCGAAATTAAACGCTACCTGGGGGGGTCCAAGGGGGCCAACTGCGACTTTATGGAGCCCCCCCTGGCGAGGGGTTTCGGGGGCGGTGCCCCCGAAGCTAAAAACAGATGTAAAATTGCCTTGTAAAAGTATAGTAATTTCTCGTCAATCTGGGCCGTTCATTAGGCGGATGATCTGACGGTAGAAGTTATGTTTAGTTTATGGTTTTTTTCCCTAGAAGGCAACCCCTCATTTGTATGAGGGTATTATACTGCAGCTATGTATTTTATGTGTATTCTTGGAGCAAGAAATAGATAGGGAGACTGTGAGAGAGAACAGAGGGTATTATAGCGAATCTGCTATAGGTTTTGTCTCTTCATTTTGCTGGATAATAGAAAGGAAGGACTGGTTGTTCAGGGTGGACGTAGCCCAAATTGGGTGAACCATGTATATCTATGTCTCTTTGGTTTTATGTGTTTTGTGAGCTTGTGTTTTCCGCATATTTTATGTGTTTCATTGCTCTGTAATATTTAATTTTCTAACAGGTACCTCCCTACCACCTGCCGATGTTTCCAGCTATGTGATTTTTTTCCCTCGAATTTATTCGACATACCTTGAAGGCCGACCAGATCCACTTCGTACCTGTGAATAAAGGATGCATTCTCAAACTCCCAACTTCTATCGTTCCCTTCACCATAAATTCGAGGCATGCCCTCTCAACCGTAGAGAAAATGTTGCAAGAGATGAACCTCCCACAAGGAGAATTTTTGCCCTATGACCCTAAGGGAGTCCTCACCAGTAGGAAGAAGAAAATAAAATCAACAACTTATACACATGAGACTAGGCCCTTCATTGAATGGAGAGCTAACCTTGATGTGTGGCCTTTGGATGCACAGATGGAGGTCGAGTCCTCAGATGCCAAAGGGAAAGGAGATAATGTGTCTGTTGGGACAGAGGAATAAGGATAGGAAAGCTCCTCAGGAAGTCAGGAGGTCATGGACATTGATGAGGATGTTCACCCTCAGAAAAAATATATAACTAAAGGGCCACATGACATAGGGGTCGAGCTATCCGATGAGGAGATTCCCGAGTTTGGGGGTCCTGACAAGGACAAGCCAAGTTTTCATGTTTCTTTTGAAAATGCTTCCTCATCAACCCCCTTAGAACTTTCACAGGCAGTTACGGTGGACAGGTAAGAGACAAGGGAGGAAATCAATACCAAAAACAGATTCGCTAGGGAGAAACTGAAGGCTGAATTGGCAGGGTTCGTGGAAAAGCACCATTATAGGCTTTCTTTAGTGCTAAATATGGATAAAGGATAAATTATACTAGTTATTCAACAGGCAACGTTGCAGCCCTCTGGTTTTGGAGCCCAATATCGAGCTTTGGAAATCATCCTCAACCTAACCAACATTCCCCTACTAGACAGGCTAGACTTACACCAATGTATCGAGGATATGATACGGATCGAGGTGGTGAAGCATGCAGTAGCCTTGAAGAACCTCGAAGAGAAGTACAATATGGTAATAGAGCACCAGAATAGAGAGAAGGATAGCACCAGAGGCAAACATGCCCAGCTGGAAAGCCTTAAGAGAACGATAAGAGAAAAGGGTTCTGATAAGGATGCAGCACGACGAAACCTTCTTTCCAATTTAGAAGTGGAGAACCAAGAGATGAAACGAAAGTTGAACATGCCTTGCGAACAACATGTACAAATGGAGGAGCTAGTCCAGGTAGAGAAGGAGAAAATGGCTCTTGTTGACTCACTTGCCAAGCAATAGGAAGAGAATGCTCAGAAGGACATGGAGATCGTTGGAGTTAAACAGAGATTGTCAGAATGGCAGGTCAAATGGGACCAGCATACATGCATTACCCCTGTATTGGGTGAGCTTGGGGAAACTCCTGAACAACTCACCAAGGCCCTATCTAATCTAAGGGTGTTAGAGTATGAGGCCCACTCAGTTCTCTAGCTCCTAAAGGAGACTGGGGCCACTCTAGCAACAGACCAGAAGGTGACGAAATCCCTACAAAAAGAGGTGGAAAAACTGCCCGAAGAAACCTAGGTGTAGGATAAGTCAATCAAAGAATTAAAGGGACAGATCAAGGGAAATATGTCAATCGTGGAAGCAAGGTGACTGGTTTGGGTAGAGATCATAGAAGAGGTTAAGCTGCATTGGGACCTCCTCACATTGATAAATGACAAGAAGATCACGATCCACCAGTTCAAAGCCCAGCTATAGGATGGACACAAAGACGGAGAAGCAAAGGCTACCATAGCCAGGAAGTATATCTAGTACCTAAATGAACTCTCACTTGATGAAATATATGTGCAGGGAATACTTGACTATTTTAGGATGATTATGGAGGTCAGGAGAGTAATTGATAAATAAACTACACGCGCGAATGCACTGGGTTTTTTAGCGTTAGTCTCAAAGGGAGTGGAGAAGTTCGACCAAGAGTGGAGCAAGCTAGTAGAAGCTGACCTCCCACCATGCTGGGATCCACAGATAGGCACATTCTTTCAGCTAACAACCAAAATTATGTGCAATTGCAAAATCTGGATTATCCATAGTATCATAAAACGATTGTCGACGTTTCGAATCCCAATGGGGATCCATCTCAGCCCTTCACTCTTTATACCTTTTGCGACCTTCTTTCAGTCTTCATTCAATTCTCGTCCTAAAGATGGATCCCTGTAGGGATTCGAAACGTCGAAAATCATTTTATGATACTGTGGATAATCCAGATTTTGCAATCAACAAAAACCACAGAAGCTTGAAAACCACAATTATGTGCAATGCAGACATATCATTGGAGGGAACAAGCCTGCTAAAAGCAGAGCCAATAATAGTTGCACTACATAAATATTTCTTCCTTCTTTGTCAGGTAAAGAAATTCCTTGTTGTCTGTGTGGATTATACCGAACAAAATAACATGGAATCTCTGTTCAAGACCTACAACACAATTCCATCAACAGGGGACATGTTGTGGCAAAACTACTATGAGTACGCGAATCCTCTAGTCTCTTCTGCTTCACAGCAGTTGCCACTTCCTTCAGTTCATCCACTTGGATCCTCTTCATTCTCAGCCGGACCACGCCATCCACATTCAATCACTCCTCGGTGCAACACCTGTTGATCAACGGTTGTCATTGATGTCAACCCAAGTAGCACTAGGGGCTAACCCAATATTGCATGGAAATTTTGACCTAAAAAATTAATATATTCTCAGTCAATAATGCTTTTTATGGTTTCTACTTGTCGATATGTTTCCGTTTATATATGGCACACCATGTAATTCTTCACGGTTTGAGAGATATTCATGTTTGAAGTTTGTACCCCTAGTTAGTGGGATAAAACCCCATGGGGTTGGGGCATGGGTCATTGAAAAGTCATAATTAATAATTTTTAAGCTACTAAAATCCCTCCCACTTTCACTTGTTGAAGCCCCTCTCAACTTAATTATTTATATAAATTGTGATCTTCATTTCCTCCTTAGGCAAGGGATTTTGCCATCTGAAACAGGTCATCATGGAATTTTCGCTCTAACTTTTTTTCTACGAAGGTTAAGAAGCAGAAATTTTTATGAGGCGAAGAGAAAATCCTGAGGAAGTTGCTGTAAAAAATTTAGATGAAGGTGGCAACATTTTTGGAGATATGATCTGTGGAAGTCAGGGTTTTTGCAGGCTCCTGAAATTCATCTCAAAGAAGTGACCTTGGTAAAGTCATCATAACTCTCTCTCTGAGTATCGGATTGGAATTCTATAAAAAGTGGTGGATAGTGCATAGTATATAATTTTCACTATATCAATTTTAGAGCCAAATGAAGAAAAATGACACATGGCATGCCATACAAGTGCGCTTTGTTGAAACAGACCATAATTAGGGCATTGTGAGAGATTGGGTATAACTCTCTCTTGAAGAATCCAAATTGGGTCAAACCTATGGCATTGGAAAGATGAATCAGAGGAATACTACAAGACCTAAAATCAGATATTGAGGATCTGAAATAACAGAGATACACCAGATTCAATTTCGAGCTCCTAGAAGGCAAAGAAAAAGCTAGATCATGTGTTGTCAAGGGTTGCAAAGGACCAGACTTTCTAGGGCAGAAAAGCAAAGAAAGTTGCAGCAGAGGGTAGCATGAAAAGAGCATCAACCAAGGTGCATAACAGCAGCAAGAAGTTCATCCTATGAAGTCTTCAAGTGGACAGCACTGCATACAATCATTGTAAATGTATCATTGTACTAAGTCATTGTAAATACATTATTGAAAAACTTGTACTAGTGTATATCTGCCAAGGGTTGAAGAGGTAGTGTTGGGAGGTCTAGGATCATCATTAGGTGGTTGTATCAAAGTTGGGGTTATGGTCTATTATATCTTCTTCTTCTGCATCATTCTATATCATTGTAAAGTGGACCATTTTCCCTGGTACGGGAGTCCATTCTTCTTTTATTCTTCTATAGGGTGGTAGGGTGGTGCTGCGGTGAGTTGTAGCTCATTGGGTGTTGGGGCATCTGTTCAGTTGACTACTGAAGAATCTTGGGCATTGGAGCATCCATCCAGTGGGATCTGGAGAAGAATTATTTTCTAGATTCTAGGAAGTTGGAGCTTTATTTTCAATTGGAGTTGAATATTAAAGAATTATTAGAAAAGCATTAGGTGGTTTTTGTCTCGGAGTGGGTTTCCACCTTAAAAACTGTGTGCATTTGTGTTCCTCTGCTACTATCATTGTACAAACACTGATAATAATTGAATATTAACTAATGCTCTAATTGAAAGGAATACTGATTCACCCCCCCCCCTCTCGGTATTTCCGACAATTGGTATCGAGGAAGCTTGGTTCCTTCAATAGAAGTTTAACAGCTGGAAGGAGGTCATGGAGTATACCAAGAATGGTGTACCTCTATTCAATGAAAATAATTATGCACTTTGGAAGGGAAGAATGGAGGTCTATCTCTTGGCGCAAGGTTACGAAGTATGGGACACTGTTCAAAATTGATTTACATCAACCACGGATGAACAAGGTAAGAAGAATTTGGTAAATGATGCAAAAGCAAAGAATATTATTATCGGTGGACTTATTGAATCTTCTTATCATAAGGTGTTGGGTTGTAAAAGCGCGAAAAATTTAGTATGCGACAAGCTTGAGGATATATGTAGGTGACTCAAATGTCGAAAAAGTAGCTTCCAAATCTATAGAGCAAAATTTGAGCAACTCAAAATGAAAGAATATTACAACATTGTTGTATACTTCCAATACGTTGATGAAATAACCAATACTCTGGAAGGATTGGGAGAGCCAGTTGACAAGAATACTATTATACGGAAGATTATTAGAACGCTACTAGGGAGATTCAACCCAAAGGTATTTCAACCCAAAGGTATCAGTCTTAGAATACAATTCTAATCTGGACAAACTCAGCAAAGAGGAATTACATGGAGTTCTCATAGCATATGAAATGAGACTTGATGAAGAAGAGGGTACTTTGCATCTAAGAAAACCAATAAGGATAAACAACCTTCAATTGAAAAGCCATGCACCTGCAAGTGTGAAGAAAAGGGAGATGATGAAGAAGGTCTTTTAGATGAAGAATATGCTTAATTCACGAGAAAACTACAAATTGGTAAGGGACAATTCAAAGGTAAACTTCCATTGATATGTTCAGCTGCAATGAGGTTGGGCATTTTGCAGCAAAATGTCCAAACAAAAGTGATGGCAACTCAAAAGGAAAGAAAGGCATTAAGAAATTCAACAAGCAAGGATCCAAAAGGAACTTTCTCTCTAAAGAAGATAGCTCATCATCCGATGAAGACAATGACAGTGAAGAAGAAGCCAATGAGAGAGTATTGTTTATGGCCAAGCACAATAAACAAGAGGTATCAAACAACGAAAAAGAAGGATGGACCATAGATGAATTTTATGAGGAAGCAATCAAGCTTATAAAAGATCTCAAGGCGGAGAAGATCTGTTCCAAAACTCTTGAAGAACAAGTTCAAGGTCTCAAAATTGAAGTTGAAGAACACAAATGCATTGAAGAGTGACTTCAAAAAAAGTTGGAAGAAATTAACCAAGAAAGGAAAGAATTAGAAGTCGAAGCAGTCTCGTTGCGTGAGGAAGTGAAGAAAGGAAAAACTATCCAAAACTATGCCAACAACTCAAGGGCATTAGAAGAACTCATCAACAATCAACGATCTTACAACGAAAAAACTAGCATCAGTTACAAAGAAGAAGAAGCAGGACCTTCTACAACAAAATACAATGAACCTGAGATCTGACAGCATGTAGACTTCTTTGGACAAGATTCACAAGAACGACCTTGGAAGACAATTCCTCGACGAAAATTTCCATCTAGGTACCAACATATTTTTTACTTAGCTCTTGTTATTCATGTCGAAAATTTGGTCATAAAGGCGTAGAATGTCGCACGTACCCTGAGAAAGGCTACAATTCCGGGAGATCTGTCAAATATGAACCTCCACGGGCTCAACGAAACATCACATCAATATATTTGAACATTTAAGAAATAATATTAAATGTTACAAATGTCGAAACTTTAGACACATAGCCAAAGACTGTAGGCTTGAAAATCCTCCAGAAGAATCTTCGAAGCCACAAAATGAACGAACATGGAAGAAGAAGAAGAAGAATAATTGTGCTCTCACTCTGAAGGCTTAAAAGAACAAATATGTGTGGTATGTTGATAGCGGTTGATCAACGCATATCACTGGAGATAGAAATAAATTTGTATCTCTGAAAGAGAAGAAGGATGCAACCATGTCCTTTGGAAATGATGGATCTTCAAATGTTATAGGATAAGGTACTATCACTCTCGGAAGAAAATATTCTCTAGCCAATAATGCTCTACTAGTTGAAAACATGAATCACAATCTGCTCAGTGTTGGACAAATGTCTGATCAAGGACACACAATACTATTCAACTCCACGAAATGTGAAATCAGGAAAGGCGTGTATGGTGAAATTGTGGCTACAGTGATCGGAGCTCAAACGACGTATGGGTTACGGATGAAGCAACTAAAGCATGTCTAATAGCTAAAGAGGATGATATAATATTTGGTAGCAATGATGATCGACTAAATAAGAAATTTTCTACAAAGATGCAAAGTGAGTTTGAGATGTCTTTACTTGGTGAGCTGACATACTTCTTAGGGCTTCAAATATCTCAGCAAGAGAAAGGAATATTTATATGTCAAGCCAAGTACATCAAGGAAATGCTCAAGAAATTTAAAATGGAAGATTTCAAACCCATCCTTACTCCAATGGTAACAGGTTGCAAATTAAGCATAAACGACTCATCTAAGGATGTGGATCAAAGGTTGTATAGATCTATGATTAGTAGTCTTCTATATGTAACAGCCTCCCGACCAGATGTTATGCAAGCAGTTGGACAAGTAGCAAGATTCCAAACAGCACCAAAAGAATCACATATTAAATATTCACCAACATTGGAATATCTTTGCCAGAAGCTTGGGATTCTCCCAATTTCTCATTAGATTTTCCTTTTTCAGAATATAAAGGCGGAGTGGAAGTAGATTACAAGTCTGCAGGATAGTTGAGTGTTAGGGGGAGTGGAAGTGTGTACAGGTCCACAAGATGGTTGTGTTTCAGGGGGAGTTACCCTTTTCCATTGATGTCAAAGCGGGAGAGAATCTTGTAGGAAGAGGTATCATGATCGCAGGGGGAGTACTTGTGTTGCCATCAATGCCAAAGGGGGAGATTGTTGATCAGCGGTTGTCATTGATGTCAACCCAAGTAGCACCAGGGGCTAACCCAATATTTCATGGGAATTTTGACCTACCAAATTAATATATTCTTGGTCAATAATGCTTTTGATGGTTTCTACTTGTCGAGATGTTTCCGTTAATATATGGCACACCATGTAATTCTTCACGGTTTGAGAGATATTCATGTTTGAAGTTAGTACCCCCAGTTAGTGGGCTAAAACCCCATGGGGTTGGGGCATGGGTCATTGAAAAGTCAGAATTAATAATTTTTAAGCTCCTAAAATCCCTCCCACTTTCACTTGTTGAAGCCCCTCTCAACTTAAGCATTTATATAAATTTTGACCTTCATTTCCTCCTTAGGCAAGGGATTTCGCCATCTGAAACAGGTCATCGTGGAATTTTCACTCTAACCTTTTTTCTACGAAGGTTCAGAATCTGAAATTTTTATGAGGTGAAGCTGAAATCTTGAGGAAGATTTTGTAAAAAATTCAGATCAAGGTGCACAACATTTTTGGAGATATGATCTGTGAAAGCCAGGGTTTTTGCAGGCTCCTGAAATTCATCTCAAAGAAGTGACCTTGGTAAATTTGTCATAACTCTCTCTCTGAGTATCAGATTTGAATTCTGTAATAGGTGGTGGATAGTGCACAGTCTATAATTTTCACTCTATCAATTTAAAAGAAAAATGAAGAAACAGTAACACGTGGCATGTCGTACAAGTGCACTCTTCTGAAACAGTCCATAATTAGGGCATTGTGAGAGATTGGGTATAAATCTCTCTTGAAGAATACAAATTGGGTCAGAACTGTGGCATTGGAAAGATGACTCAGAGGACTACTATAGGACTAAAAATCAGATATTGAGGATCTGAAATAACATAGATACACTAGATTCAATATCGAGCTCCTAGAAGGCAAAGAAAAAGCTAGATCATGTGTTGTCAAGGGTTGCAAAGGACCAGACTTTCTAGGGTAGCAAAGCAAAGCAAGGTGCAGAAGAGGTTAGCATGAAAAGAGCATCAACCAAGGTGCATAACAACAGCAAGAAGTTCATCCTATGAAGTCTTCAAGTGGGCAGCACTACATACAATCATTGTAAAGATATCATTGTACTAAGTCATTGTAAATACATTATTGAAAAAATTGTACTAGTGTCTATCTGCCAAGGGTTGAAGAGGTAGTGTTGGGAGGTCTAGGATCATCACTAGGTGGTTGTGTCAAAGTTGGGGTTATGTTCTATTATATCTTCTTCTTCTGCATCATTCTATATCATTGTAAAGTGGACCAATTTCCCTGGTACGGGAGTCCATTCTTCTTTTATTCTTCTATAGGGTGGTAGGGTGGTGCTACGGTGAGTTGTAGCTCATTGGGTGTTGGGGCATCCATTTAGTTGACTACTGAATAATCTCAGGTGTTGGAGCATCTATCCAGTGGGAGCTGGAGAAGAATGATTTTCTAGATTCTAGGAAGTTGGAGCTTTATTTTCAATTGGAGTTGAATATTAAAGAATTATTAGAAAAGCATTAGGTGGTTTTTGTCCCAGAGTGGGTTTCCACCTTAAAAACTGTGTGCATTTTTGTTCCTCTTGTTTGCTGCTATCATTGTACAAACAATGATAATAATTGAATATTAACTAATGCTCTAATTGAAAGGAATACTAATTCACCCCCCCCCTCTAAGTATTTCCAACAACACCAAATGATGAATCTCATGATTTGGCCCACACGACCTGTTTTTATTTTTATTTTCTTTATCATCTATGTAATGTAAAAACGGGTGAAATCTTGATGTCACCCTATGCACTCTCTTTATTTTCTATTATATGTTATGTTTTAGTTATATTCTGTGTCAGACTATACTGTTTAAGACGAGAGGCCGTTTTTCCTCATCATCATTTTTTATTAGGATTGGAAACTGACATATCTCCAAATATTATTTTGTCTCGGAAAATATCTGCTCTGAACGTTCATGTAAAACACTATAAAATATTAGACTGCAGACTTAAAAAAGGTTCTGAATTTTCTGGAAAAAGAAGTTGTATTATGTGTGTCATATTTTTTAATTTTGAGGTTTTTCTCTTAATGCATATCTGAAGAGCCATTTCGTAGAATAATATTAAGTTTTTCTATTTTGATTATGGATTCCTACTGAGATGGGTGAATAGTATGTATTTCCTAGATGTGTTTGTTCAGCTTAAATGTTTATAGCACTTACATTTTTCTTCTTGTTATCGTTGCTTTCAGAATGCGAGCGTTCTATGATTTAGGTGTGAATTTATCTTTTAATGGTACTCACATCATAATTCATAGTAACATCTTAAATATAGCTCGAGGCACGATTTCTATTCTAAGTTCTTTTTTGATATCATTTTTCTACTAAGGTCTCTAAGGGGTGGATTCTTATACTTATTTAAGCCCATCTCGCTTAGAATTTCCCTAACCTTTCCACATAGTTCCATACCCTGGTTAACTTTTATAACTATTCATTTGTTTCACATCCGGCCCTTCTTGCAACAGCTTTATTTCATGACTGCTTCAGGCCCATTTTGAGCAGGCCTTTCTCTCTACAACTGAAAATCCCACTTTCTACTCTTCTTTCTATGATATCCAGGACCACCTTAAAAAAATATTTCAATTCATTTGTTATTAGGAGGTCCCCTTTTACAAGCATGCTGAATAACCATAAAAAAATCCTGACCTAAGATGTCCTAGGCACTCGTCTTTGGAAACTCAAGGCTGTCTCTAGGAGTGACAACATCTTTTTGGCATCGTTGCTGGGGAACGAAGTTGAAAATATTTTCCCTTGAATACGACATTGCATCCACCCTTCAATCAGGTGAGCACGAAGGGTTGAGAGTTGCACAACCCTCACCTTGGCGACTCCACTATTATCTAAAGCCAAATCACTCACAATCCTGGCTTACACTAAGCCAAATCTAAGGTCAGACAACTCTCAATTGAGAACACCGTCAGTCTTTGAGCTTGAAAAAATTATTTTCAAGAGAAATTAGAAAGAAAAGCAACCATCTCAGACTGACATACCCACATTCTCATTAGAAGATTCCCCATCCTCATCTTAGAAGGCTCAAGTCCAAGGCCCTGGTTCCATCGCCCGAGTGCTTGAATACCCCCCAGATAACTTTGTTCTAGACCATACTGAGATAAAAGACGAGGCTGAATTAGTGAATACCTCTGGGCTATATTTGCACCCTACCCCAGAAGCTAAGGAAGTTAAAAAAGTCACCATACTCCAGAGCTCTCCTCAAATAAACTTGAAAATTGCAACCCAACACATACCTATTATCATTGATCAGAACCCTCCTTAGAATCCACCGCCTCCCATGGCTGTCCCGAAACTCCTCCTTAACAAATATGCCCCATTGGCCCTGCCTCAAGTGTTGAATGATATGCCTCAGGATTACCTAAAGCTCTTGCCTTCGTTCACGGGGCAGGACAGCAGTGCTGCTCAGAAGGATATTGAGGATTTTTGTACTTTTGCTGAAAATTTCAATGTGGAACACTTGGATGTAGTGTTGAGGATTTTCGTCCAATATTTGGACAGAGAAGCCCAAAAACGGTTTAAGACTCTTGTTGATAACTCAGTAACTACCTGGGAGGAAATGGAAAATGCTTTTACACATAAATGGGGTGAGAAGAGGGATCATGGTTACATTCTTACAGAGTTCAATGCATTGAAAAAGAAGCATAACGAAGATGTAACCGAATTCATCAAGAGGTTTAACAAGTTTTACAATAACCTACCCGCCAATATGAAACCTCCTCAAACAGAAGCCAAGGTAGTTTTTGTAGGAGCATTCAAGTTCGAGTTTGGCTTCACTTTGAGAGAGAGGAAATCTGCATCCCTAGACCAGGCCTAGAGTGACGCATTAGAGGTGGAGACTAACTTCGCCTCTACAAGAAAGTCTAAGGGGAGAACAGATCATGATTTCAGGAGAAGAGTTAAAGAGGAAGCTTCTTCCTCTAACCAAGAAAGGGAAGTAGTGGACTACAAGATAGAAGAGATGAAAAAGATGATTAAAAACCTTTCTAACAAGCTAGTGAAGTTGGAGTTGGAGACTAAAAGCTCAGCTGCCCAAACCAATCAAATGGCTCCTAACCGAGGTTTCAACCCACAGTACCAGAAACCTCCATTGCAAATATTGCAGTGAGATAGAAAGGAGTAGTAGGATCATATCTAGCCTCCTTTTTATCTGGAAGGAAAAATGGAAGGACCCGCTGAAGGAATTTATGACCATCAGGAGGATCAATTTCTGGCCTATTCAGAGGATGAAGATGGAGAAATTACCTTGCAATAAGAACAAGAAGAGCAAGGGAAGAAAGTGTTAGTATGAATTCTTCGTCGAAGTGTACGAAAAAGAACCACTTTAGCTACGCATAACTAATAGCCCTAACAACAATAGTGGCTGAAGTGTTAGTATGAATTCTTCGTCGAAGTGTACGAAAAAGAACCACTTTAGCTACGCATAACTAATAGCCCTAACAACAATAGTGGCTGAAAAACATCTTCAGATCTGCAATTAGTAGTTAAAGTGCTGCAACAAACAGATCTATAAATGGAAAGACATTAAGCAGTAAAGTAAAGAGTTTGCTCCATGCATCCAACAGACAAGACAAGAACACGATTTTTGAATGAAGTTTTATATTACAGGGCACCTGGGAGGAAACAAGAAGGTGTATCCAGATCTCCTCAATGGGATGGGTTCTTTGTAGTCCTCAGCACTTCAGATCTAAGCTTTCTCTCTCTTGTAGATGTAGAAAACCCAATGTAGAAGGTAGAGCTCAATGGGAGCAAAATGGCAGAAAATAAGACCAAGTGTATAGATCCAGAGTGATCTAATATGCAACAAAAGGTGAAGAATGATGGGGGAAACCCTCCTATTTATAACAAAATATTGGGTCCTTCTAGATCTTGGTGCATGATTAAAATAATGTTAATCACATCTAGATCCACCTCTACGGAATATTTTATTATTATTTGTTGGAGGGAAAGGGTGTTTGACTTGGGTCAAATCCCTTGATTAGTGAAAAATAAATAAATAAATGATTTATTTATCTTTTTAAGGAAGTGGTTGGGATATAATCAAATAAACAATGATTTATTTGATTAATGGTGGTTGATTTGGTCATATTTAACAAGGAATATTATTTAAATAATTATTCCTAGAAAATAATAAGATAACTATGGGTTTATCTCATTAATTTCTTTGTTTTTGGGTTAAACATGACCGGGAATAATAATTAAATTATGGTTTAATTAATTATTCCTTTTGGGGTTTCCTAATTAACATAGTGAAAGCAGTTTTACTTGGGGTAAAACTGGTCTTATGTGGTGTACTTGGGTCCATCTAATGGTGAAAGGTTAGATGACCAAAAAATGGTGTAACAGATTGCCCCCCAGCGTGCGAGTGTCAGGAGCAAATCATATGACCGAAGTACGTTGTAAGAAGACAATCACTAGACAACAAAAGGGTATGTCAGAGAGAGAAATATGAGGTAGATAGTGTGCTGAAGGACTAGACCCTGAGGAGACGAGACTCGCAGGTGCAACAAGTCTCTATTATGAGAGGGTACCTGTGCTGAAGGCGGCGGGGGAGGCATACCTATGCCCGCCGTGACAAAGTACAAAAGAATAGTGTGTCCAGTGAACAAGGGACCGAACCATAGAGTACAGCTGGCATAATCAAGAGCCAGATAAAAATACAATGAATAGTCTCACATACATGCTGTGCCTGGGATAACAGCCAGGACTAGTACAATATCATCTGGGTACATGAGATAAATAAAACCCAAATGCCCCCTGTAAATGGGGAAGGGCTCACAAAATCTGACTGGTACATGTAAATCATAGAGGAGCTGTAAGTGGCTAAGGCCAATCATCGTCAAAATCTGGAGCGGCATCAAAGGCTGCAATGAAGAGGTCATCCGGGCATGTGGGGGGCTACCTGCAGGGCCAACCCCTCATGAGGGCTGAGACATCTCACACACGCCCGGGAATCATCAAGAGCTGCTGCTGGGTCACTGGATTGTCCAGTATACGAATCTCGATCATGCTGAAAGGAGCTGGAGAAGCAATCAAGTCAAAGGGAGGGGAGAGATCCCCCTGCCTGATCCGAGGCACCGAACAAAAGTGGAAGCTGGAACCAAGGTACACCGCTCTCTAGACCTTGCTTCTGGAATAAATGTGCTGAGGTCGACAGAAGGAGGTCCGCCATAGGTGAGGCAATGAGATATCCTCAACTAAGGCACGAGAGAAGAGCAAGAGAGCGACGGACAGACTGACACTAATGATGATGGTGGAAATGGGGAGGATGGAGTGGCGAATGGACGACTTCCCTTGTTAGAGCATGAAGGGCATGAATGACATGGCAGCGACTGACACAATATCGAAAGGGACAAGGGACAGTGGGGCTGAAGGTCATAATGTGCGACGCAAGAGAGGGACCAAGCAATGAAGAATGGAGGGCTATAATGGGGTGTAAAAGGACGCAGGATAGACTCCATGAATGCAATGATGACTCGACTTGGATGCTCTAAACAAGGGCGACTTTATAGTGCTGCCACACAGTAAAGGCCCCAATGGGGGGTCATGGGAGCATGAGTACAAGGTGGGCACTCATGACGAAAGTCGACACGAACATGTACGAGTAAGGGGGCAGTATGGTGCCCCCAGTACAGGTGTTGTAGGTGAGGAAATTCGATTTTGAATGGAGGTGAGGTAACTGCATGTTGGACGAAGATGGGTCCAGGTGCAGTAGAAAAAAAAAAAATTAAAAAAAAATGAAACAACAGATGCTGGCTATCTAAAAGAAAAAATAAAACATGCATTTCCGAGGGGAAATGCTAAGGGTAATATTTCTTAAGATAGAGTGCATTGCAAGGGTTAGGAAGGGGATGGCCTTCAAAATCCTCTAAGAGGTATGCTCCCTTTCCAAGATCCTTACTAATGATGTAAGGGCCGAGCCATAATGAGTCAAACTTCCCATGACCCAGGACATCATGGGCCTGGTCATAGACTAGAACAAGGTCGCCTTCGTGAAAAGTGCGAGGCTGGACTTTTCGGTCATACTGAGCTTTGGTGCGTTTTTTGGCCGCTTTCATGGTTTGTAAGGCAAGACGGCGGTCTTCGGAGGCACGCTCAAGCATGATAAGTCGTTGTTCTAGCGGTTGGGTGTCAGGGAGAAGTTCAACGGCTAGTTGTAGAGAAGGAATTTCACACTCGATCGGTAAAACTGCCTCTTCTCCAAAGACGAGGTGGAAAGGGGTGAACCCGGTGGCGGTTTTGACAGAGGTTCGATAGGCCCATAAGGCAGGAAAGAGCATGAGATGCCAGTTGGTTTTGTGCTTATTCACTGTTCGTTGAAGCATAATCTTGAGGGTTTTGTTGACTGCTTCAACTTGGCCATTACCTTGGGGGTAATAGGAGGAGGAATATTGGTGCTCAAAACCCAACAGTGAGGATAGCTCACGCCATATCTCATCTTCAAAATGTCTGCCATGATCAGAGACCAGTTGTTTGGGAACCCCGAAGCGAGCTATAACATGGTTAAAGAAAAAGAGGGCCGCGGTAGCTGCCGTGTTGTTGAACGTTGGCATGGCCTCGGCCCATTTGGTGAAATAGTCGACCGCCACGATGATATACTTGTGGCTACCAAAGGATGGCGGGCGACACTCCATAAATTCGATGGCCCATTTACAAAAGGGACCAGTGGAAATGACCGGATGGAGGGGGGCTGGTGGAGCTCTCGCCTTTGGGGCGAAATGTTGGCAGTTGGGACAGTGTTTGACTGCCTCAATGCAATCACTGAAGAGGGAAGGCCAAAAATACCCAGCGCGCATTATTTTTTGGGCAGTAGCAAGACCGGAGAGGTGGCCACCGCAAGCGCCGCTATGGCAGGCATTAAGGACCTGCTCAGCTTCAGCGTGTGTGAGGCAACGGCGAAGGACCGTATCAACCCCGCGACGATAGAGGTCGTCACCAATAAGAAGGTATCGGGGGGCTTGGTGTCGGATACGTCGACGAGCCTCACGGTCAAGGTGGGGGGCGAACTTTTGGGTTCGCAAATAAGTAAGAATATCGCCATACCACGGGTCATCGGAAGTAATGGCAAACAGGTGTTCATCAGGGAAATCGTCATTAACGGGAGGGTCTTGCGATCCGGTATGTAATTCAGAAATAAGCTCAGCGAGTGCTAAGCCTTTCTTACTTTTTGGGGTGACGAATTCAAGGTCGAATTCTTGAAGGATAACGACCCAACGGGCGTACTTCCCAGTAAGTATACGACGACTCAGTAGGAAGGCCATGGGGTTGGAATTTGTCACAACCTTGGTGGAGCGCAGGAGGATATAGTGACGAAGTTTTTGGACTGAGAACATGATAGCCAGCGCTAATTTCTCGTCATAGGAATATGAGACAGGGGGTCCCACAAGGTTCTTACTGACATAGTAGATCACATGCTCGATGCCATGGTCATCCTCTTGGATAAGGACTCCAGCGACCGAATAGGTGGAAGCGGAGATATATAAGATGAAGTCCCGATTAAAGTCGGGAGGGCGAATTAAGGGAGCAGATGTGAGAGCCTGTTTGAGGGCATCGAAAGACTCGTGAGCATGGGTATCCCAAACAAAGGGGATATGGGAGCGTAGGAGTCTAAGGAACCCGTGCGCAGTGGTGGCGTAGTCAGGGACGAACCGACGAAGGAAATTAGCTTTGCCTTGGAGGCTTTGGAGCTGGCGGAGGGTACGCGGGAGGGGGAGTTCAAGAATGGCTTGAACTTTCAAAGGGTCAAGAGTGATACCGTCCTTAGACACGATGAAGCCTAGGAGGCGGCCGGCAGGAACGCAAAAGATGCATTTCAACGGGTTAAGTCGGATATTATACTTGCGACATCGGAGAAAAATAGTGCGCAAATCGTGTATGTGTTGCGCCCGATGCTTAGAACGTGCCGTGAGGTCGTCTAAGTAGGCAAGGATAATATGAGCTAAGTCATGGAAGCAATAAGACATGGCCCGTTGAAAGGTGGCGCCGGCGTTTTTTAGGCCGAAAGGCATGACCCAGTAAGCGAAAGTTCCCCACGGACTAATGAATGCGGTTTTTAGTTGATCAGCAGGACGGATAGCAATTTGGTTGTATCCGGAGAAACCATCCATGAAGGATAGGATCTCATGCCCCGCACACTCGTCAATGATTTGGTCGATGAACGGTGTGGGGAAGTTGTCTTTGGGACAAGCTTTGTTCAAGTCGCGAAAGTCCGTGCAGACACGAATGGTGCCTTGTTTCTTGAGAACAGGAACGGGGTTAGAAACCCAAGTGGTGTACTCGATGGGGTAAATGAAACCAGCCTGCTTGAGCTTATCGATTTCGGCTTTAATAGCGTCACGTCGGGAAGGGTGAATGGGTCTCATCTTTTGGCGGACTGGTTTGGCGTCAGGCCAGGTGTCGATATGATGCTCGACAATGGCAGGATCGAGTCCAGGCATTTCAGAATAGGACCAAGCGAAGATATCGCGGAATTCTTTGAAAAGCTTGGTGTAAGTTTCAATTTCTTCCGGGGTGCATTGGGCACCCAATGTGATGTATTCTTCGATTCCTGGTGTGGTCGAAATGTTAACTTTGATGGTAGACGAGATATTGGCCATGTTTCCTTCTTCGAAAGCATCAGGTGCAGGAATGGGGTTTTTAAACCAATCAACTACATGGGGAATGAAGTCTTTGGTTTCCATAGCGTATTGGTCGTGGGACTGCTGTGGGAGGAAATATGCGCGATGGTGCATATCATCCCAGGGAAAGTCGGGGTTGGTCATGGCTTCCATGATGTCTTCATCAGATTGGAAGATGGGAAGATTGGAGGCAGATGGGACACCCGAGGGAGTAGTGGTGGGGGACGGTTCATCATGAGGAGAAGGGCTCATATGGGCGATGTCAACAGATCCAAGGTCGGCTGAGAAGCTGAGGGGATCGGTAGGTTGAGTGGCTGGTGAATTAGGTCTCAAAGATGATGACAGGTACAAAATGGTGACTGAGGGCTCCGTTGGCTTAAAAGCGGGAGGCGGAATGTGAATGTCCTTTGGTCCGATCGAAGCGGCCTTGAATTGGCGTACAAGTCCAAGGAGGAGCGGTACTCGTCAAGGCGGGGACAGAGGTGGGTGTAATGGTCGTGAAAATCGCACAAGGCACAAGGGTGGTTTGTGCGCAAGTGTTTGAGTTTTGGGAGGGAGTCGGGGATAGTGACATGGACTTCTGGGAGATCAGAGTCGGGGAATGTCTCGTTGACCAGAAGTTTGAGGTGGGGCAACTCAGGACACATGTGAGTGGCGTGACCGACGACATCACACAAAGCGCATCGAATGGCGGGCTTTGGTGGTCGGGGGGGGTTACGGGATGTTGGGGGGGCTGGGTCGTTATGGGTTGCCCCCCTGCGGGTTTTGCCTGTCTTCTCGGGAGCCGGCACAACAGGAGAAGGGTCCGGTGGAGGTGCTGGGGGCACAGTGGCTATGGAGGAAGCGAGGGGGATCGGTTGAACCGGTGTCAAAGCCATATAAGGTTTGGGGAGACCAGGGGGGGTGGCGACTGGGGGGTCAAGGTACCAGACCGGAATGCCCAAGGTCAAGTTAGGGAGAGAGAGGGTGGCCATGATGGGGACAGAAGATACTCCAGGAGGGGGAGCCAAGAAGGGGATCTGTCCAGCAGGGTAATGACCAGGAGGTACGGCTCCGAGATGGGCAAGGCCAGGGGGAACCGAGACGGGAGGAGGAAGAGGTTCGGGGATACCAGCTGTGGGGGGAGGGCCAGAAGGAGAAGGTCCGGCTGGCTGAGATGAATGGCTAGAAGCGGGTCGCGGAGGGCGGGGAGGAGGTTGCGGACTAGCCGAGGCAGGCTGCTTACGGGTGGCCTGAGACGATTGCATCATGCAAACATTTGACAAGCTGGGATCGGTAACAGGAGGGGGAGGAAGGCGAGGAAAAGTACCCAGCAGGGTAGAATCTTTATAGACGCCGGGGGAGACACTGGTCAAGGAATCGACGGTTTGCTTGTTGGCTACGGAAGAGATTTTCGTCTCGGAGGGGGTCGGAGACGGCGGCTCATGATAAGATAGCTGGTCAATGGTGACTATCTTCTCATTATGTGGAAAAGACATCTTGCGGAAGACCGCGGAGGGGACAGCAGACATGGCATAGGTGTAGCTTCGCCCCAATAGAATGTTGTAGTCTAAAGGGGCGTCAATGATTTCGACATCAACGCAAACGGTCTTACCGGCGAGAGTGATGGGACAGTTATGGAACAGGCCAATAGGCTGGGAGGCATGACCGTCCCACGCTCGAAGGGTGATCGTGGAAGGGGCCAGCTCAGGGAATCCGAGTTGCTTCCAAACCGAAGCGGACATCACACAGGTGGATGCCCCCTCATCAATTATACATCGGGATACCGTGGCATTCCGGATTTTGACAGGGAGTTGGAAAGCAACGGAAGGAGGAAGAGGGGGATGGTCCGATTGGGTGGCGTCAAAAACAATCATTTGGTTGTCAGCGGGAGCGACGGAAGGGGAAGGATCGGAGCGCATCATAAGGATCTGGTAATCAGAGGAACCAGAAATGGACGAGGGTGTGGCTGCATGGCTGTCAGGGGGTTGGGTAGCCACGAATCCCTGTTGAGGGAAAGGATCAGTGAACACAGCTGGCTGGGTAGTGGCCACATTAGGAGGAGCGTGAGAGGAGGCGTGTTGTCCGCGCAATGTGGCTTGAGACTCCCACATCTGTCGCATCTGGGGTAAGAGAGGGCAATCGTGAGTGTAGTGACCGTAAACACCGCAACACGAACAGGGCTTGTTTGTGCGAAGCGGCCTGTCCGTCCTGGGCGGAATGCCCTGAGGCTGGTTGCTAGTGTTAGGGTCCATACCAGAATTGGGTCCTCGGTTACCGGGGGCAGATGGGTTCTGGTTGCATCTCCGCCTTCTTTGAGAAGAAGGGGGATTAATCGCACCCTGCTGTGCAAATACTTGCCCTGGAGGGGGTTGTAAGTGTTGTTGCAGGTCGGGAGGAGGCAAGGGAGGCGGAAGCGCATATGCTGGAGGAGCTGGCGCACCAGGCTGTGGGTAAAAGTAAGGGTTGGGTTGGGCGACATTGAGGTAAGTAGGAGGTTGGGCAAAAGGAGGAGGCATGCCGTATCCTGGATACATGTTGCCGGGAGGGGGGAGAGTGCTAGAGGTGCTGGCCCCTCCCTGAGGGAGACCATGGCTCATAGGAGGGTGAGTAGATGGGTGGGAAAGAGATCCAACAATACTGTCGGCGGAATGAGATGCCCCCGGGGCGTTAGCGCCACCGGGCCTGGGGATGTCAGGAAGAACGGTATAAACATAACCAGATTGAGCGTAGATCAGGTCATATTTTAAAGCTATTTGGAGGGCGGCTTCTTCAGATTGAGGAAAGTGAGAGGCGACGTCTTTGCCGATGGGAGACGGGAGGGTGCGAAGGAACCAGTCCATGTAAACCCGATCTTCAAAGGGAGGGGCTCGACATAAGCTCCGTCTTCGTCGCCATTCCTGAACATGGGCCGAAAGGCGTGTGGAAGAGGATTGCTTAAATGAAGTCAAGAGCTCCGTACCAGTGTCGTATCGGAGAGGGAGCTGGAAGTACGACAAGAAGGCTTGGGAAAGAGTCTCGAACGTGGTATGGGAGGAAGTGGCCTGCTCGACATACCATTTAGAAGCTTCGCCGGTAAGCGTGCGTTGGAACAACCGAAGACGGATGGAGTCATCGGTAATGGAGTTAGAGGAACACCACATGTGGAAAGACCGGACGTGATTGGTTGGGTCTTCGCCATTAAGGCCCTCGAACTTAGGGATATCGGAGGGTAACTTGGTAGGCATAGTGGGCCAGGTAGTATTATGGTGAATGGGGTCGTTAATCAACCGATGGAAATCGGGGAGGCTGAGGCCTGCAATGTACGGCAGCACAGGGGTGGCCGGAGTAGTGGTTGTGACGGTTCCGCTAGAAGTAGGGCCGGCATTGGGGCCGGGAGAACCTGATCCGGACATGGTGAAGATAAAAGGGGGAGAACCGGAAGGAGAAGGGGGACCCGATGAATCAGGAGAGGAGTCGGAGTGCGGACTCGAAGGTGGACTGGCTCGACGACGGCGGTGCGGAGCAGGTCGATCAACCGGAAACTGAGGGTGAAGGCCAAGAAGTCTCCGGGAAAGGCGCCTTGGGGGCGCAATGATGACAAGAAGAAGGAAACCGACAAGGGCAGAAAGGGACAAAATCAAGAAGGTCAAGGGCAGAAAAGGTGCAGTGACAATTGATTTTAGAGTCTTTGCCAGGCGGTGTAAACCAGGCGCTTCTTCACTTAGGGTCAGTGTGTGGCGTGCGTTATTTTTAATTTTTAAACCCTTTCCGTTGTTTGAGAGCAAGAAAAAAGTGTGCGACGTAGCTGAAAATAAACCTACAGAGAACAGAATAAAATGCTGAAATAACAGAAAAATAACAGCTACGTATGCATCTATCTAACCCAAGAAGGTGGGTCTCTCACAACTATGCTGAAAAGAAAGGGAGAAACTATGGAAACACACACAAAGGAAGCTCAACAGATCTAGGGTCAAAGGGGACAGAGATCTGGAGGATAAAGCTGCAGACAAGGGGTGCAGATCACAACCAAGAGACAAAGGCAAGGTGGCTGGAAAAAGGGAAATCAGCAAAAAACCGGGGGGGGGCAAGGCAGAGGCCTTTAGAAGAGGTCCAAACAAAACGACAAGAGGTGATTTGAAAGGAAAAGAGGTTGATTTCAATGGATCTGAAAGTGAGGTAACAGATCCGGAAAAAGAGGGGGCTGAAGCTCTGAAACCGACGGCTGAAACAGCTGAAACTCTTCCACAGAAAGTGGAGGGTACTAAAGCCCTAAGGGGCTGGGTTCCCACTTAGATGAGGCTGAAGCAGTGAAACTCTTCCACGAAAGTGGGAAGACACTAGAAAACCTAAGAGCAGGTTACTAAGATGAGTAAAACGAATCAGATCTTAGCGTCAAAGCGAGGCAGGCAGAGGCTGAAACACCACAGCGAGAGGCTACGTGAGTCCAAGAAAAATCAGAAAAATGTGGAAAAAGACGGGTGAGGTTGACTTAAATCCATGGGAGTGTGGAGAAGCTTAAGGCAAAGTGCGTCCGGAGTCATGAGTTTTGGGCCAAAAGTGCGTCCCATTGGGGACTGTTTCCGGCGGTGCGGAAAAGTTAACAGTCTGATTCGGCTGGTGTCGCTTACCTGCGCAATAGGGCCAGAAACACACGGAAGTTAGAAATTTTAAGTTTTTAGGGTTTTATGTGAGAAAATGACATGAAAAGAGAAAAACTAAGCAGCTGAAAAGAAGCCCTAGGGCCTGAAGTAGCTGGATATGCAGGAATATGAAAAACGACAGCGGTCGTAATTTAAAACCCGTGTGGAGTCGCCATTTGTTAGTATGAATTCTTTGTCGAAGCATACGAAAAAGAACCACTTTAGCTACGCATAACTAATAGCCCTAACAACAATAATGGCTGCAAAACATCTTCAGATCTGCAATTAGTAGTTAAAGTGCTGCAACAAACAGATCTATAAATGGAAAGAGATTAAGCAGTAAAGTAAAGAGTTTGCTCCATGCATCCAACAGACAAGACAAGAACACGATTTTTGAATGAATTTTTATATTACAGGGCACCTGGGAGGAAACAAGAAGGTGTATCCAGATCTCCTCAATGGAATGGGTTCTTTGTAGTCCTCAGCACTTCAGATCTAAGCTTTCTCTCTCTTGTAGATGTAGAAAACCCAATGTAGAAGGTAGAGCTCAATGGGAGCAAAATGGCAGAAAATAAGACCAAGTGTATAGATCCAGAGTGATCTAATATGCAACAAAAGGTGAAGAATGATGGGGGAAACCCTCCTATTTATAACAAAATATTGGTTCCTTCTAGATCTTGGTGCATGATTAAAATAATGTTAATCACATCTAGATCCACCTCTACGGAATATTTTATTATTATTTGTTGGAGGGAAAGGGTGTTTGACTTGGGTCAAATCCCTTGATTAGTGAAAAATAAATAAATAAATGATTTATTTATCTTTTTAAGGACGTGGTTGGGATATAATCAAGTAAATAATGATTTATTTGATTAATGGTGGTTTGATTTGGTCATATTTAACAAGGAATATTATTTAAATAATTATTCCTAGAAAATAATAAGATAACTATGGGTTTATCTCATTAATTTCATTGTTTTTGGGTTAAACATGACTGGGAATAATAATTAAATTATGGTTTAATTAATTATTCCTTTTGGGGTTTCCTAATTAACATAGTGAAAGCAGTTTTACTTGGGGTAAAACTGGTCTTATGTGGTGTACTTGGGTCCATCTAATGGTGAAAGGTTAGATGACCAAAAAATGGTGTAACAGAAAGAAGTATCCACAGAAGACCCAGATATCGATGACTATTGCAGGAAATTTGTAGACTTCATGCAAGCCTAGCTACATAAGAAGTATGAACTTAGATCCTCTAGAAGGAGGACCCGTGTGCAAGAGCAGGAGGGAGAATCCTCATCAAAGGAGCCTACTCAGTCAGATTCTGTCATCAAAGGTAAAAGCTGATAGAAGAGCCTTCACATCAAAAATCCACCACCTCTTCCTCCTTGAAGTCAGTCCCTGAGTCCCTTGTAAATCCTAAGGCAACCACTGCTGTCATGAAACCACCAGTTCCCCCTAAAGAAAAACCAAAGGAGGCCATTATAGAAAAGAACCATACTATTTTCAATCTCCAAAAATAATTAGAAAAGGTTAAGATCCTGGTCCCATTGGTCGAACTTTTGAAGCAACCTTCTTATAAAGCTCAAGTATCCCAATTCATGCTCCCTCATGGAGTGGTTCCTCTCCCTGACGGTCTTAACCTCCAAGAAGAAAGACCCATGGTAGTTTTTGGCCTGCACGTGGAAGATTTGGACTCAGAAACCCCCCCATTCTATTTATCCCTGGTCATCCATGATCTATTGCTACACAATTGCATGCTAGATTCCAGAGTTTCGCACAACCTTCTGCTAGTATCTATTATGGAGCAACTACGGTTGCAGATTACCCGTCCATATAAATTTTTGTACTCTTTCGACTCCAAGACGGTCAAGTGTTTGGGAATGATTAAATATTTAGTGGTGAACTTGGCCCAGATCCCAGCCAAAAGTGTGGTGATTGATATTGTGGTTGCCAATATCCTAGCTCATTTTGGGATGTTGTTGTCCAGATCATGGGGTTCAAAGACCGGTGGGTCAATTAAACTCAACCTCACTTATGCTACCATCCTAGTATTTGGAGGAGAGTAAAGGAGGTTATACTGGGAGTCTAGATTCGTAAAGATGGTTACGAAAGCTGACGGTTTAGTAAATTCCCTTGTGTATAGAAAAGAAGGTGAGTTCTCTTTCCTGATGTTCGAAGAGGATGAAAATTTCCTACAGGAGGCAAGGTTCCATCCTCTAAAACAGAAGCAGTCCTCAGGAAAAGAAGAGAGGGATAAATGGACTCTACACTTTGATGGGGCCAATTCAAGAGAAGGAAATGGAGCTAGGGTGCTTTTAATCTCACCCACAGTACAGTTGGTACCCTTCTCATTTAAGCTAGAATATGAATCCACTAACAATGTGGCAGAATATGAAGCACTACTCCTAGGGCTATAGACAGCTAAAAATATGAATATTTAGAGCCTCAAAGTCTTTGGAGATTCAAAACTGGTGGTGAGACAAATCAAGAATTAGTGCCAAGATAAGCACCCTTGGCTTAGAGCCTATAGAAATGAAGTGTGGGATCTGGTGGAGAATTTCATCTTGGCCTTTAACATACAGTTCATGCCAAGAGACCAAAATCGGATGGCTAATTCGCTTGTTGTTGCAGCTACCAATTTTTTCCCACCGTAGAACCCACTGCTCAGGTATGAAGTTGAAGTATGCTATCATCCTTCTATCCTAAATAATGTTAAACACTGGCAGGTGTTTGAAGACAAAGAGAAAGTTAAAATTTTCATAGAGACTATTGGGGAATTCTCTAATCTGGTGATTGATGCTATGGAAGAAGAACCTGAGGAGCAGCCCCAAACCAAATGGGAAGAAACAGTGGCAAGACATCGCATGCTGCAACTAAAAGGAATGTCATCCCCAGAGGCCTTGCTCCCTTGGAGAGGTTGTTTGACAAGAATTACATCCCAATTAATCCCAGCAAGTTGACACAAGATGATCAGGTGAATGATATAAACATTTGGATGGAGGGAGACCTGAAGGTAGTGAAGTTGTCAAAAGGAGTCTCGAAGGAATATCGAGACCAATACTTCCGGTTGTTTCAGGCTTATAAATATTTTTTCGTGTGGTCATATCAAGACCTGAAAAATTTCACCGTGGAGGTCATACAACACAAGATCCCTCTCAAGGGAGATCCCAAGCCTCATAAAGGGAAACTAAGGAAAATTAATCCATTTCTCCCTCCATCTATTGAAAAGGAAATCAAAAAGCTGTTGAGGGCTAAAATTATAGTCCCCCTGAGATACTCGAAGTGGGTGGCCAACCTAGTTCCAATCAGGAAGAAGAACAGAGAAATAAGGTTGTGTGTGGATTTCTGGAATTTAAACAGGGCTTCCCTCAAAGATAATTACCCTCTTCCCAAGATGGAACACATCTTGCAAAAGGTGGTAGGATCTTCTCGGATGTCCATGATGGACAACTTCTCGAGATACAATCAAGTGGCAGTCCTCTCGGAGGATAAGAAGAAAAAAGCGTTCACCACACCATGGGGGAATTTCATGTACGCCCGAATGCCCTTAGGCTTAATCAATGTCAGTGTCATTTTTCAACGAGAAATGGATATTTCTTTTGCGGGGGAACAAGATAAATTTGTGGTGATATACCTGGATGATATCACTGTGTTTTCAGAAAAGGATGTTGAGCACATCGAGCACCTGCGTCGGACCTTTGAGAAATGTTGCAGGTATGGTTTGTCATTTAACCCTCAAAAGTCTATGTTTTCATTGGAGGAAGGGAAGTTGCTTGGACACATAGTAACAAAAGAGGGGGTGAAAATTGACCCCAAGAGGGTAGAATTAATCAATGGCATCTCACTGCCCTGAAATGAAAAAGAAGTTTAGGTGTTTTTTGGAAGAATAAAATTCTTAAGGAGGTTTATCCCAAACTATGCTGAGATAGTTTGACACATCAAGGAAATTCTTAGGAAGAACAATGAAGTAAAATGGACTCTCGAATCGAGGAATGATTTCAACATAATTAAGCAAGATTTTGCAGAGGCGCCGATATTGGCAGGCCCTAAATACAGTAACCTTTTCATGATATTCTCTTTTGCATCACCTCATACAATATTCGCAGTGTTACTGTAGAAGAATGTAAATGGATATGAAGAGTTGATTGCCTTCATTAGCCAAGTGTTGCAGGACGCAGAGCTAAAATACAACATTCTGGAGAAGCAGGCTTATGCCCTGGTCAAATCCTTAAAAGCCTTCTAGATATATGTTCATGGCGTAGAGTACCTCCTTACTCTAAGATGTCCCCTAAATTTCGACAAAGCAAAGTACCGTACCCTGAGATTAAAATCTCAGAAGTACGCTGTGGCTAATGGCCGATTGTATTGGAGAGATCCCTCAAGATATTTGCTACTATTTCTTATAGAGTAGGAAGTGGAGGAGGTGATGGCTGAATTTCACGAAGGCATATGCACGGGACATTACAGCTGGCGGTCAACGACCCATAAAATCTTGAAGTCTGGTTTCTCCTGGCCTCGATTATTCGGAGACGTTCATGCTCATTTTCAGGCATGTGAAAAGTGCCAGATGTTCACAGAAAAGTAGAAGTTTTCTCCTATGCCACTAATACCAGTGCATGTTGAAGAGCCATTTCGACAGTGGGGTATCGATTTTATTGGGGAAATTCATCCTGCATCTAGTAGTTAGCACAAATGGATCCTCACTACCACTGACTACTTCACTAAATGGGTAGAGGCAATACCTGCTAGAAATGCTACGGATGCAGTCATGATCAAAATCATGGAAGAAAATATAATATCAAGGTTCGGGTGCCCAGTCAAGATTGTCACTGAAAACACTCAGGCCTTTAAGTTCGCCAAGTTCATTAATTTCTTTCAACACTATAACATCAATTTGGGACACTCTACAACCTAATATCCTCAGGGAAATGGGTTGGTTGAGTCGTTAAATAAAACTTTGGTAAGGGATCTGAAGAAGACCATAAACAAGAATCAGAAAAATTGGGACTCCCAACTTAAATTTTCACTCTGGGCTAATCCTATTACTAGTAAGAGGTCCATAGGAAAATCCCCCTATGAACTGGTATATGGTCGAGCAGCAGTGTTCCCCATCCAACTTGCCTTTCCCATTGCCAGGTTCCTACAAGATAGTCAAGAAGAGCCAAATGATCTCATCAAGAGGATGAATTAGCTGGTCAAGTTGGAAGAAACTCGAGCCCAAGTAAACAGCAAGTTGTCGGACTACTAGGAGAAAATGAAATACTTGTTTGATCAACGAGAAAAAGATAAGGAATTACAAGCAAGATACCTGGTGCTAAGGTGGGATTTCAGAAGGGCGGACAAGGGTAAACATGGAAAATTCGACCCACTATGGTTCGGACCGTTCAAAATTGCTGAGGTAAAAGGCAACAATACTTTCATATTAGAGAATTTGGAAGGTGAGCTGATCGAAGTACCCATGAATGGGAAATTTCTGAAGCCTTACCTCCAATACTGATAGTGGCCCTAGTGACCCATTGTATACATATCCTCCTATTGTATATATATTCCGTTTTATGTTTCTGCATCTTTTTTTTTTCAATTCATCATAGAAACGCTTGAAATTTTGAAGAAGCTCCATATATACTAACTAATGCATAGGCAAAGGGTTTGCGAGGTTATTTCCACCCTTAGGAGCGAGCGTGTTGTCCCCAAATGAAGCCAATGTTGTTTAGTCATCTCATCTATCAAAAAAAAGGAGAGGCCAAGTGGAAAAATTTGAGAAGTTTAGAAGGGTGGCAAACTGAATAAATTTGTGAAGGTCTTGGAAAGAAAGTCCCTAAGGGATAGGCACGGTGACTAAGACTTATCGCGGCCACTACACAGTGGGAAGTAGCACTCATGGCTTCGTGGTGGAACCATGAGCTAAAAATCTTGTGGGAAAGGCTTTTCATCAGCCTCAAAGGGGTATGGCGAAGTTAGAAGTCAAGCCCTTGGAAAAGGTGATGTCACCTTTCAGTGAGCCAATCACAAGTGTTCCATGAGGTTAGAAAATGGGCTCTAAGACTCCTATGCACCCTGCCAAAGTTCAAAGCGGGCCCACCGAAGATGACAGTTGGCACCAGTAGGTAAAGAGGTAAGGTAAGTCTAGGATGGTAGTACGAAGGCCTGTACCTGCTTTGATTGGCACGTGGCTCTCACCAACCTGACTGCTACTAGCTAATAACCCATCGCCACGTGTCTCAATGTTGACATCCTTACGAACCTTGCCTCATACTTCGTAAAACCTGGTCTAATATAAGCTTGTTTTACCCTCAACTATGTAAATTATTGGTTGTTAATGAACATTTCGCACAGAATAGGTTAAAATTCAAGTGCAAGGTAGTTTTCAAATCTGCGTCGCTTTCCCCTTGGCTACTTCACTACTATTAGGTATTTAGTCGTTTTTCTGTCTCACTATTTCCCTTCTGTTTTATTTTCAAATGGTTATGGGGAAAATGAAAACCAAGAAGTCTGTGCCTGAAACCCCACAAGCCCGCGAGGTCACGTCTGCTCCTGGACATGAGCCCCTCGTCAATGCCCACACACGAATTCATGACCCAGTCTACCTGTTTAGTGTAGCCGACACTAAAGCCAAGCTTTTTGACTATCATCGAAACGGCAAGGACATGTTTAGGATCGTCAAGTCGGGCCTGTATTACCAAATCGCTCCAACCACATACCGTGTTCTCGAGTTCATTAGCTAGCTTGGGGAGGCCTATGATGAGCGCAGAGACATGTTCCTTTCTACCAAGGGCAATAATATTTTCTACATTATGCCCCAACTCATAAGGAAAGCCATTCACTACCCACCCAGCCAAGATTATGTTGAGTTCTCTGAGGTCTCTCTCTCCTGTCATTTCTCAAAGCTGCCCTGGGAAAAACAAAGCGGTTTCCTCAGCCTCCTCTCAGATTCCCGAATGTCATATTTCCCGCTCACATATTATGTTCCCTTGTTGAATTTCTGAACCAATGTACAGCGCGTCCTAGCACTCATCTCGGGGTTGTTAGGGTCTGAGGAGGTCGAATAGGTGACTAAAGAGGGCATAGCTTTTCTATGGCTCATGATGCAGAAGGAAATCCTTTTGGATATCTCCTCTTTCTTAGCTTCAGCTATCCAAGCCCAGTTTCAAGGGATTTCCTCAGTTGTTTCTTTCAAGTACTGTTTCCTTGTGTTTTATCTATTCCTATTCAATCATGCATATAGATTTTAAGGTCTAGGCATGAGCATATTATCAAGGATAAATGCCCAACCCAAAATCGTCTTCGAGTGGACTACAAAAATTCTCCAGCAACCAGAGGGGAAGGGATATGAAATTTTTTTTAATGAGTTCATGACCATATCTTATGCCATTATACATGACAACCCTCCACCTAGAATCTTCCCTGAGTATAAGGATTGGCTACAGTTTGACTAGGAAGATTGCATAGGGGACTGGTACCTGTTTGATGACTATATTGAGATCAGAGTCTACGGTGCAAAGGTACCTCCCTATCGCCTACTAGTGTTTCCAGCTATGCAATTTTTTGCCCTCGAATTCATTTGACATACCTGGAAGGCTGACCAGATACACTTCTTACCTACGAAGAAAGGATACATCCTCAAACTCCCAACTTCTATCAGTCCCTTCACCATAAATTCAAGGCATGCCCTCTCAACCGTAGAAAAAATGCTGCAAGAGATGAACCTGCCACAAGGAGAATTTTGGCCCTATGACCCTAAGGGAGTCCTCACCAGTAGGAAGAATAAATTAAAATCAACATCTTATACACATGAGACTAGGCGCTTCATTGAATGGACAGCTAACCTTGATGTGTGGCCTTTGGATGCACATATGTAGGCTGAGTCCTCAGCTGCCGAAGGGAAAGGAGATAATGTGTCTGTTGGGATAGAGGAACAAGGACAGGAAGGCCCCTTAGGAAGTGAGGAGGTCATGGAAATTGATGAGGACGCTCACCCTCATAAAAAATAGATAACTAAAGGTCTAGATGACATAGGGGTCAAGCTATCCGATGAGGAGATTCCCGAGTTTGGGGGTCCTGACAAGGAAAAGCCAGGTTTTCATGTTTCTTTTGACAATTCTCCCTTGTCGGCCCCTTCAAAACTTTCACAGGAAGTCACGGTGGATAGGCAAGAGACAAGGGAGGAAATCAATACCAGAAACATATTCGCCAAGGAGAAAGTGAGGGCCGAATTGGCAGGGTTCATGGATAAGGACCATTCTAGGCTTTCTTCAGTTCTAGATATGGATAAATAACAACCTATACTAGCTATTCAGAAAGCATCATTGCAACCCTCTGGTTCTAGAGCCGAATATCGAGCTTTGGAAATCATCCTCAACCTAACCAACATTCCCCTACTAGACAAGCTAGACTTGCACCAGTGTATCGGTGATATGCTATGGAACAAGGTGGTGAAGCATGCATTAGCCTTGAAGAAGCTCAAAAATAAGTACAATCATGTCATAGAGCACCAGAAGAGAGAGAAGGATAGCGCCACATCCAACCATGCCCAGTTAGGAAGCCTGAAGAGAACGATAAGAGAAAAGGGGGTTGATAAGGATGTAGCACAGCAAAATATTCTTGCCAAGTTAGAAGTGGAGAACTAGGAGGTGAAACAAAAGCTGAACATGCCTCGTGAACAACATGTACAGACATAGGAGCTCGTCTAGGTAGAGAAAGAGAAAAAAACTCTTGCTGACTCACTTGCCAAGCAACAGGAAGAGAATGCCCAGAAGGACATGGAGATTTTCAGATTTAAATGGAGGCTGTCAGAATGGCAGGTCAAATGGGACTAGCATACATGCGTGACCCCCGTATTGGGTGAGCTTGGTAAAACTCCTGAATAACTCAGTAAGGCCCTTTCTTATCTAAGGGTGTCAGAGGATGAGGCCCGCTTAGTTCACCAACTCCTAAAGGAGATTGACACTCTAGCAGCAAATTAGAAGGTGACAACATCCCTACAAAAAGAGGTGGAAAAATTGTGTGAAGAAACCCAGGTGCAGGATAAGTCAATCAATGACTTAAAGGGATAGATCAAGGGCAATATGTCAATCATGGAAGCAAGGTGACTGGTTTGGGCATAGATCATAGCAAAGATTAAGTTGCATTGGGACCTCCTCGCATTGATAAATGACAATAATATCGTGATCCACCAGTTCAAAGCCCAGCTCCAAGATGGATGCAAAGACAGAGAAGCAAATGCCACCATAGCTAGGAAGTATATCTAGTACCTAAATGAACTCTCACTTGATGACCTGCGTGTGCAGGGAATACTAGAACGTTTTAGGACGGTTATGGAGGTCAGGAGAGTAATTGAGAAAGAAATTGTAAGCATGAATGCACTGGGTTGTTTGGTGTTAGTCTCGAAGGGAGGGGAGAATTTCGACCAAGAGTGGAGCAAGCTGGTAGAAGCCGTCCGCCCACCATGTTGGGATCCACAAATAGGCGCATTTTTTCAACTAATGGCCTATGAGAAAAGGATGTCAGAAATTATGTGCAATGCAGACATATCATTCGAGAGAAAAACCCGCCTAAAAGAAGAGACAATAATAGCTGCAATACATAAAGAGTTCTTCCTTATTTGTCAGGTAAATAAATTCCTTTCCATCTATGTGGATTATACCGAGCTAACTAACATGCAATCTCTATTCGATGCCTACAACAAAATGCCATCAATAGGGGAAACTTTGTGGCAAAAGTGTTGTGATTATGTAAATCCTCCAGTCTCTTCTGCTTCACAGCAGCTGCCACTTCCTCCATTTCATCCACTTGGATCCTCTTCATCCTCAGCCCGGCCACACCATCCATAGTCAGGCACTCCTCGGCACAACACGAAATGATGAATATCATGATTTGGCCCACACGACATATTTTTATTTTTATTTTCTTTATCATCTATGTAATGTAAAAACATGTGAAATTTTGATTTTACCTTATGCACTCTCTTTATTTTCTATTTTCTGTTACGTTTTAGTTATAGTCTATGTCAGACCATACTGTTTAAGATGAGAGTTCATTTTGCCTCATCATCATTTTTTATTAGGATTGGAAACTGAGATATCTCCAGAGAATATTTTGTCTCGAAAAATATCTGCTCTAAACTTTCATGTAAAACACTATAAAATATTAGACTACAGACTTAAAAAGGGTTCTGAATTTTCTGGTAGAAGAAGTTGTATTCTATGTGTCATATTTTGTAATTTTGAGGTTTTGCTCTTAATGCATATCTGAAGAGCCATTTCAGAGAATAATATAAAGTCTGTCTATTGCGATTATGGATTCCTACTAATATGGGAGGATAGTATGTATTTCCTGGATGTGTTTGTTCAGCTTAAATGTTTATAGCACTTACATTTTTCTTCTTGTTATCGTTGCTTTTAGAATGCGGGTGTTCTATGATTTAGGTGTGAATTTATCTTTTAATGGTACTCATATCATAATTCATAGTAACATATTAAATATAGCTCGAGGCACGATTTCTATTGCAAGTTCTTTTTCGATATCATTTTTCTACTAAGGTCTCTAAGGGTGGATTCTTATACTTCTTTAAGCCCATATCACTTATACTTTCCCTAACCTTTCCACATAGTTCCATACCCTAATTAACTTTTATAATTGTTCATTTGTTTCACATCCAACCCTTCAACAACTTTATTTCATGAATTCTTTAGGCCCATTTTGAGCAGGCCTTTCTCTCTGCAATTGAAACTCCAAGTTACTACTCTTCTTTCTGTGAGATCCAGGACCACCTTTCAAAAATATTTCAATTCATTTGTTATCAGGAGGTCCCCTTTTACAAGCATGCAGAATAACCTTAAAAACCTCTTGACCTAAGATGTCCTAGGCACTGGTCTTTGGAAACTCAAGGCTGTCTCTAGGAGTGACAACAGGGTTTACCACCCCCCCTATGACCCCCCTGTTGCACTTGGCGCAATGAAAAAAGTGTATTTTTTATCCTGTTGTGACCCCCCTAGGAATGGGGCTACCCATCAAAAGAATATAACACACACCCAACAATACAATACTAGTTATAAATATATCTCTGAGTAATACAATATTTTGAGTAGGGGGACCTCAAAAAAACATCGTTTAGGGGTCAAGATAACTTCGAAATTTTAGGACCACAAAAACAGCTAAAAATAGTAAATGTTGCTATAATCAACGAAAATGATGAAACTTACTGGAGGTATAGGTGGAATAGGAGGGTGCCAACAATATCCACCTAGATCAGTCTTCCCAAATTAGGAAGAAATGGTCCCAATTTCATATAGAGACTCCATGAGATGAGGAAGAATCTGTTGAACTTGGTCCCTGGTGAGCCACATTCCCTGGTGAAAGAGTTGGCCTGGGATGTCATAGCTGACTCTACCATTTTCTCTATGGCTTGGGGGTGCCTTTGCTATGCTTTGGGTTGATAGATACCAAGTATGTCTTCTTATACTTGAATTTATTCTCAATATTGGCACCATATCGGTATGTTGCACCTAGCGAGGAGATGTCTAGGAACTCCTTTTCCTCTTGAATGTATTTGTACAATAAAATGCAATACTTGAGAACTCAATGTTTCTCAGAATATTTGATAACAAACTTTTGTGCAGGGTATGTAAAATATTTATCAACTCATGCACATCTTGATCCCTTTTCTGCCACAACGTAGTCCAATGTATGTATTTGTCCTCATAGCTCCCCACAAGGTAATATTATTTCTTGATGGCATCTCAAAAAGAATGCCAAGTGGGTGAAGCTGAAAACAATGATGGTTATCTCTCGTTCCTCTATTCACAATACGTTTCCCACCAGTCCTTGACATGGGGGGTGACTTTGAGGAGTGCAAGAGTAATCTTTTCCTAATTGGAAAAATCATGAACCAAAAATTATATTTCCAGCTAATTTAACCATCTATCTATGGTGTCTACATCTATCTGGCCTTCAAATATGGGAATGTCAAAGTTAACTTGTACCTTGAAGAGAGTGGTGCCTCCAGAGTTCCTACTGGATGTTTCTTGTGGCCATCCGCTGAGAGATTTGGGAAAAGTTATCCATCATCGCATTCCTCTGTCATTCGAGGGATTATTCGAGAAATGTTTTGAAAGGATATCCTACCCCCTCATGTTTATTTTCTTTCACCTTGGGAGGCTATTGGGGTTTACAAGGCTAGTCTTGCTAAGGTTCAACTAGTTCTAGCCTTAAATCCTTATACCTTAGCCTTGTTGGGAACATGCAAAGAAAATTAGAGAAAGAGAAAACCACTCTAATACCAATGATACAAACTTATGTAGGGGAAAAAAATAATGAAAACATAAACATAAACACAGATATGTAGCAGAAATAAATCTTCATTTCATTAGTATCAAAGAACTGAAATATGCTTACATATAGAATGGAGTTAAAGTAGCTTGGGTGATGGTATTTTATCTCTGAGAAGATATGTGGGAGTCTACATGGATCTAAACTATTTTTCAGTGATGATCAAGGGCCTTTTTATTATTGAACAAAAAATGGAGATGGAACACGAAGAGTTTGTGGGACCTGTTGGGGTTAGTTGGGCACTGAATTTCCTGGGGTCGTAACATGGTCATATGATCTTCCTTTTGCGCCTTCAATACATCGTTAGAAATACCTCTTTGATATTGACATGATTTGCAACAGTCTTGTTCCTATGGCTACTGGCCCGCGCTTACGACTATGGGCCTATTGCATACCTTAAAGAAACATTGTTTAGGGGGTCAAAACAACTACAAAAGTTTAGGACTCGAAAAAATGCTAAAAATAGTAAATGATAATATAATAAAGTAAACTGATGAAACAAACTATACGTATAGTTGTAATAGGTAGGTGGCCACCAATAACCACCTTGATCAATCCTCCCCCCTTAGGAAGAAATGGTCCCCATTGTGTCTAGAGCCTCCCTGGGGTGAGGAAATTTCTATTGAACTTGGTCTCTAGTGAGCCACTTGCCCTGGTGAAGGAGTTGGCTTAGGAGGTCACAACTTGGATTTTCCCTTTTCTTTGTGCCTTGGGGCACCTTTTCTTTGCTTTGGGTTCACATATCCAAAGTACCATTTCTTTTTCTTGAATCTCTGCTCAATCTTGCAGCATATCAATATGTTGCACCAAGCAAGGAGATGTCTAGGAACTCCATTTCCTCCCAAATGTATTTTTGCAAGAAAATACAATACTTGAGAACCGAACGTTTCTCAAAATATTTGATATCCAAATTTGTGCACAGGGTATGGAAAATATTCATGAGCTCTTGCACATCTTGATCCCTTTGCCGTCACAACATAGTCCATTGTATATATTTTTCCTCATAACTCCCCACGGGGTAATATTTTTCCTTCATGGTGGTGTCTCAGAAATAATTCCAAGTGGGTGTGAATGAAAATATTGATTTTTCTCTCTCCTCCCTCTAATCATAGTAGGTTTCCCACCAGTCCCTGACATGGGGGGTGGATTTGAGGAGTGAAAAAGTAATCTTTTCCTAATTGGAAAAATCATGAACTGAAAAATATCCTTCCAACAGATTTAACCATATATCTATGGTGTATACATTTATATAGCCTTCAAATATGGGAATGTAAAAGTTAAATTGTACCTTGAAGGGAGTGGCGCCTCCAAAGTGGCTATTAGATGAAGATTCCTCACCTGTGACCATCCCTTGAAGGATTCGGGAAAAGTTATCCATCCTTGCATTCCTCTGTCTTTTGAGGGCTTCTTCAAGCAATATTTTGAAAGGATATCCTGATCCCTCATATTTTTTTCTTCCACCATGGGAGGTTATCGGGGTTTGTGAGGCTGGTCTTCCAAAGGTTGAACCAGTTTGAGCCCTAATGACTTATACCCTAACCTTGTTGGGAACATGCAAAGAAGAACAGAGAAAGAGAAGATCACTCTTATACCATTGATCCAGACTTATGCAGGAATGAAACAAAATAAAGACATTAAAAAAAAAAGATTCATTATAAATAAACATTCATTTCATTAATATTAAATAAATAAAATATTCTTACATACATAATGGAAATAAGCTAGCCCGATTGTTGGTAGCTTATCTCTGAGAAACTACATGCCTTTGTACTATGTTACAATAAGGCTCAAGGGAGATTTGTTATTGAATAACCAATGGAAACCCTAAACAACCAAAAACCTAACTTTAAGAGATGGAAATCCAAGAGTTTATGGGCCATGTTGGAGTTAATTAGGCAACCAACTTCCTAGTGTCATAACATTTTCATCTGATCTCTATTTGGCACATACGATACCTCGTTACAAATATCTCTCTGAGTACTACATGATTTATGATAGGCTCGTTCCAATGGCCTATTTTTTACCTCAAAAAATGTTGTTTAAGGGGTCAAAGCAACTTCGGATGTTGAGGACCCAAAAGAATACTAAAAATATTAAATTCTGATATAAGCATGGAAAGTGTGAAATTGACTGGAGGCCTAGGTGGAATAGGCAGGTGAAAACAAATATTCACCTGGATTAGGAGTTATTTTCTCAATAAAAATGCTTGAAAGTGGATTTAGAGAGAGATTCATTGGTCTACTATACTTCACAGAGAGGATGTGTAACACCCCCTTCCCAAATCTACCCAAGCAACCATCTAACCAGGGAAACATGCGACGAGAGGCTACTAATACAAGATTCAACCTCCTAGGTGACCTTAAGGAAGTGGAACCAATGGAAACATGATAAAAAACCTTGTATATCATCAATGACACCCCAAGATCTAACCCAATATTTAAGGCCTCTTATCCTTGGGTCAAAATTTTGGCCTCTTTGAGCCATAGCCTCAGGAATAACACTCCATGCCAATGGCTGGGAGGCTATAGTCATAGGAATAACACTGCAATCTAGTGGCTAGGGCCCCAATTACTTAGTTTTTTCCTTGTGGATATAGGATTGGAGCCACATTTTTAGGCCCAGATCCCAGGTCACTACCTAGAACTTCATGAAAGGTTTAGACATGATAAATAAGAATAGGAAGATGATACAAAATAAATTACATCAACAACAACTCCTATGGACCCCTCCTAGCTATGACATGAATTTTGTCAAACATGTCACAAACATTGAATCTACAAGTGTAAACAACAGATTTAAGCATAGGGGTCTCCTACTTATCTGAGAATCGCTAAGAAGCACTTATCCCTTACATCATTAGCTGAATATAATCTATTTGACCATCGATACAATGTGCACTCATTTACAAGTAAAAAACATGGAGAGAGCCATACATTATCATTGATAAAATACATTATGTTAACCAGCATAATGACAATAGAAATATAGTAGATACAAAAAATGGAATACTCATAATAGCCAATACAATTATACATCAAATACCAAAGGAATGAATTTCTCATTAATGAATATAGAAACCAACTGGGGATGGGACTACTAGGTTCCACGCGACCATAGATTAGCTAAGAAAAATATGTCTTCATCCAATCACCCCCTTTCCATATTCCAAGAATGAATGTGGGACTCATAACCAACCAAAAAAAAAAAAATTCATGAATGCTATCGAGGTTCTTCGCCTACACCATGAGGAATTTGAGTGCCTCCTGGTCTCTCAAGCTTTACCATAATCCATAGTCTGAATTAGGGATCACTAGGCCCTAAATTGAGACATACTCTCTAGGATTTACTGTACATCCCATCTTGGGACTAATGGGCCCAATAAAGAGCAATCCACCTCTTTGATTTACGATATATCCCGCCATTCAATGATAAAGTTTCCTATGCCCACCGACGCACACAATATGGATTTACCACAACCCATAGTCTGGCTCATGGGTTACTAGGCCACTGGATTTGATCTGATCTATAGTCTGGTTCAGGGACCACTAGGCCATGCGTTTGTCATTTAGGAGATCAACCCCACTAAAATTTGAATCCATCCAGCAATCCAACTCAACCGAGGTATGAGAAACCCATCTCATCAAGCTATACATAAATGACAAGGCTAGGCTGAAACCAATGTCACGTCTAGAAAAACCCATGCCAATAAATAAAAGAACCACATGTAATACCATGCATTCAATATGTAGCAAGGAAATCACTTATGAAAATCAATACCTGTAAATAATTCTGTTGTAGTTGCGTGATCCTTCTCTTCCTTGCTTCCTTTTCCTTTCTTTCTCCAATGCAAAAGTGCTCCAAGAAAACTCTAAGTGTCCAAGAGTGAGAGAGAGAGAGAGAGAATAATGAGAGAGCTCCAAAAATGATTTGAAAAAAGTTATCAACCAATCCTCATAAGATTTTTTATAGAAGATGCCTCTATCTTCTTCATTTTCCTCCTCATATACAACCTGTGACCTTTCATCTCCCTTTTCTCATAATTTCCATTATTTTCCTAAATAAATGTGTCAAAAATTCCATTTTTCATTTCAGAAGCCTTAGCCTTAGCCTTTTCCAATTTCCTTAGCCATATTAACCAAAATGAACACCTACTAGGATGTTTTTCCCAACATTCAGCTTGGAATAAGTGTCCCATCAATCGTGATTATTATTTTGAACTTTATTACATGGAATTTTCACCAGGGTTGTTACAGGATGCTTCACAAGAAGAAAATAAGGTTTCTAAATCCTTATTAATCCAATTAAACATTACCATTACATAATTCTTGAGGTTGGTTACTTATTCCTCACCTTGGTGGTTATCCCTTGATTCTAGCAAGTGTGACCTTTTTCAAGTTTGTCTTTCTCTTATGATGATCTTGAGTGGGAATACTTAGAGCGATGAAAACATGCCCATCTCCAGACCATAATTAGTGTAACATCCCTAGTGAAAATTCCATGTAAAAAAAATATAATACCATCGTAATGGGACACTTATTCCAAGCTGAATCTTGAGAAATACATGTTAGTGGGTGTTCATTTCGATTATTATGTCTAAAGGAAATTGGAAAAGGATTTGGAAAAGCATGAGGCATTAATTGACATTTTATTTATGAGAATAATGGAAATTAGGAGAAAAGGAAGGTTAAAGGTCACATGTTGCATGTGAGGAGGAAAATGAAGTAAAAATAATGGAAATTGAATAAAATAGAGGCCTCATTGATATTGAAGGCTTCTTAAGATCAGTTTAGAGACATTTTTTAGTTCATTTTTGGAGCTCTCTCTGTATTCTCTCTCTCTCTCTCTCTCTCACTCTTCAACACTTAGAGTTTTCTTGAAGCACTTCAACTTTGGATCAAGGAAGGAAAAGAAGGAAAAGAGGAAGCAAAGATAAAAAAAAGGAAGAGCAGTATCAAGCAACTATAGTGGGTTTACTTGTAGGTATCGATTTGCATGTGTGATTTCCTTTCTATATATGGCATGCATGGTTATGCATGTGTGTTATTTGTTATATTTATATCATTGCCATGGGTTTTTCCACTTGTAATATTGTTCTTCAGCCTTTCATTTTCACTTTCGAATAACCATGGTGTGATGGAGTTCTCATGTTTTGGTTGAGCTGGATTTTAAGATGGATTTAAAACTAAGTGAGGTGGATATATGAAATAAATAAAGCATGGCCTAGTAATCCTTGAACCGTACTATGGATTGTGCTAAATCCACTGGCCTAGTAGCCCCTGAAATGAATTGTGGGTTGTGGTAAAGCCAGGTATTTTGTTCCTCGGTGGGCCTATAAATCCTTGACTGGTGAATGAGGGGATATACGGTAAATCCTAGAGGTGGGTGCTCTCCATTGGGCCTAGGAATCTTGGGATGGGATATACAGTAAATCATGGAGGGTGGAATCTCGGTTAGGTCCTAGTAATCTAGTCTGGATTGCGGTAAAGCGCAAATACTGATGTCTCGGTTATATCCTAGTGAACCCTAGATTAGACAATGGATTGTGGTAAATCCCAGAGACTAGGAGATAGGAAAAGTCCTCACGGTGTATGTGGAGAAATATAGTGGCATCCATGCTTGTTTATGGCCTAGTGATATGATGAGGATTTTAGTAAAGCCTGGTTCTATTTTTTAGGGTGAGGTGGTTTAGCCTTGGGAAGCCCTGGTTGGTTCTTTCGATTTTAATTCCCACCTTCATGCTTGGAATATGGCATGGGGGTGATTGAATGAAGAGAGATTTGTCTCAGCCAATCTTTAGTTGGGTGGAACGTGGTAGTCCCATACCGAGTTGGCTTTAGCATTCATTAATAAGAGTTCATTTCCTTTGTATTTTATGTTCAAATGTATTGGCTCATATGCAACATTTATGGTTGTTGTATCCTTATTATTTCTATTTTTTATATGGTCATTATGAGTATTTTTTATGACAATGATGATCTATTTCTCTCATCCTGTTTTGATTTATAAATGAATGAAAAATGAATATATGCCCTAATAGATGATAACACATCCAGTATGTAAGGCATCAATGCTTCTTAGCGATTCTCAGACAAGTAAGAAACTCTTATGCTCAGATCTATTTTTTTAAATTGTAGAATGCATATTTATGATTTGTTTGATGAAATTCCTGTCGTGGATAGTAGGGGACTAGTCAAGTCCTTGTTCAAATTTTTTCATTTGTATCATTGTTTCAATGTTACTTTTCATATCTATAAGTTTCATGGAGTTCTAGGTAGTGGTCTGAGTCCTAGCCTTGAAAAAGTGGCACATAATCCAAAGTCGCCAGCACAGAACTACCTGGAATATTCCCTAGTCACAGGCATACCTTGTAGTGACAGAAAATATATGGTCTCAGTTGCATGCATACCCTTGTAAAGGGAGAAATTGGGGCTCTAATGTAGCAAAATGTCAATTTGTATTAGATGGTGGTCACCTGGATGGGTTGGATCGGTCCTAGAGGTTCTGTAGGATGTGTAGAAGGTCAGGTTGTCTATGTTTCATCGGTTCCACTTCCTTCACTATACATGGGGAGTTGAATTAGATAATAGTAGCCTCTCGTCACATATTTACCCGGTTGGACGGTTACTTAGGTAGATGTGGGAGGAGGTGTTACAGAGTGGTATTAGAGTGGGTTTCGTTCTCTTTGGGTGGTGTCTCATTTCCATCCTCTTTTTGTGATCTATAATAATACAGAGTGGTTTTAGAGCATGGTTCAACACTTGGACTGGATGGGCGGAATGTGTTTTTCATGCATACATGTTAGCTGCATATGTGTTATTTATGCATTTTCTCTATGTTCATGTTGTGTATGCATGGGGAGGGTCATTATTACCTTTGTGTCGCCATGTAGAAGTTGGTGATGTTGTTGTTGGGAAGTGTTTTTCATGACTGTATGTCAGATGTATATGCATTTGTTACGCATGTCATTATCTATATGTTCTTATGCATGCATTGTAATGGTTACAGTTATGCATTTAAAGTAGGTCAAACATGCATTCTGAGGTCATTTTATGTATTTTTTTTTTATCATGATGTTGTTTGTTGTTATGATGACGATGTGTTGGCTAAGATACAAAAGGAGATGAAGATCATCAAAGCAAATTTGTAACACTAGACTTTAGGGTGAGACAAGATCAACATATAGGTTTGTATGCTTTTGATTAAGGTATGTGGTTAGTGGTTGTCATAAGAATTAGGGTTACTTATATAATTTTCATTCTATTTTTATTGTGGTTACATGTATGATAAATTCTAGTTGATTAGTGTAGTCATATGCATTATGGTTACGTGTATGCCTTTCATTATATTGATGTGATGGTTACAAATAGGATAGATTTCAGTTAATTAGTGTGATGATATGTACATGCATTAGTTGGTTGGGCATGGTATTAACTTGATGATTATGTTATATGTTGTTTATGAGTATGTTATATGTTAACATGCTGTTATATCTTAGTTAACTTGATGTTTGGGGTTATAAAATTAAGATATTGATGTTATATGTATCATGCTAATTTGGATTGGCCCATGCAGATGGATAGGGTTATTATGTTCATGTATGATTCGATATATTTGTAATATTGTGTTGTAATAATCTAGACTGACTGTGCATATGTGGTTTTTATGCATGAATGACAATTTTGTATGAGTTTATGATGTGAACATGTTAGCTAGTTAATTTTATGGATATCATGACCTTAGTTATGTTTGATTTGATATGTTGATAAGTTATATTGTGCTAATCTAGATTTATTTTGCAAAAAAGATAGCCTCCATTGAGATACATTAAGGTATGAGTTTGCTTATTAGGCTTATTTGGTGTTTGAGTGTTTTATGTCTATTATGTTGTCTAGTTGATTTATCTAACATGGTACATTTATAGTTTGTTTGAATGGTTGATTAATTGCATGATATGAGTATGCCTCTATAAGATTGCTTGAATAAATTATCTTGTTTTAGTATGGTTATACTAACACATATATGCTGAGAACATATGATCTGTACTTGAGTGTAAGTAGGTGATAATTGTAGCATTATGCATTATGACTGATAAATGTGAGTTGATTGTTGATCATGAAATTGTTGTTAGACTTGGTAAAGGTTGGTCTCAAATTAATAAATTTAAATATGTCTTGATATTTGGAATGTGTGGCTAACATGTGTGAAAAGTTGCAGGGCAATATTCTTGGTATTAGCATGATGAGGTAACAATTGATTTATTTATATAACTAATAGTTGGTTGATGTGATAGTATGCAATAAGACTCAATTACAACATGGTAAAAGTTAAAAGAAAGGAATTGTGTGGGAATTCCTTTGGCTATGTTTGGAAACCCTAATTCCAAATGAATGATTTATTTGCATACAAGAAGTAATTTTAACCTTTATTTCATCCAACATTATGTGGATATGTGTTATATTCGTGAACATGCATTTGAAAGATATGTTATCTAGTTTCTAGTTGTAGCTGGATTCGTCAAGGGAACTGGAGTCCCTTGAGATATGGCATGGATATGTTCAATTACAAGGAAACGTTATTGGAACAACAAGGTAATATAAATGGTATATTGTTATATTTATTTAGACGCTGAAAATTATGTTTTTATGGAAGTATGATGTAGGAGATTGCATGACAAGAGATTTCCATGAAATATTTAAGGAGGCTCGGGTTTAGATTTTCCTTGGAAAAACTAGAAACCATGGGGATTGAGTCATAGTTTTTGTTTCTAGCTTTTTGCTTTCGATATTTCTTGTTGTTTTGTGCTTGATTTGTGGTCTCCATTGCGTCTAGTGCATGATCATGCCACTTTGTTTGTGGTGTCATATTTCTATTGGTTTTCATGGTTTCTTATTGTTTTCTTTTCTTCTTGCATTTTATGTTTTCAGGGTCTTGGGAATTGGTAGGGTAAAGCGGAAGTTAATGGAGCCCAGGGAGCCGAATGAAACCTAACAGGCTCGATGAAGCTTAGTGCATGTATAAGGGAAGTTGAAGGAAAGAATATGATAGTCAGTTGCATCCGTTGATTCCATGGGGTAAATGGACAGTGGAAGGACAATATTGAGAATGGTAAACTAAATGGATCTGAGATATCATATGCATTGGCTATGTTGGGAATGATTATTCTCAATATTGTGCATGTTTCACATGGATAAAGGGAGTTATCTTAACCATTGGCCTTATGATATCTGGTAATTATGTTGTGATCATGATCATGATAATGTCTATATATGTATATATGCATGTATGCATGTCGTGTCTGATAGGGTCATCATGGATCATGATTTTTTAATGCTAATATATATATGTATATATGTATGAATGTATGACATTGTCTCACATGGTTATCAGGGATCATTCTTATCGAGGAACGATTGATTATGCAATAGAATGGCATGAAAATGGTTCTTAGTATTATGGGGAATCAAGTGGGAAGAGTAGCCTTGAAAAAATTATGAGGTCATTATCATGTGCATATGAGTTGATATTATGTGTTTATACTATGCCTATGCTTTGGACAGGTAATGCTGAGAGATACATCAGTGAAATGAAAATAGTGTGATCTGGGGCATGCTATGATAAGCATGGATAACAGAGAGACACTTGAATCAAGGTTGGCTGGTAAAGACAATGTGGTTTTAGATGTGTACTGGTACTATTTTGTATATGTTATGCATATTGTACATTCAATGATTATACCTATGTCATTGTGTGACTGTTGTATATATGGTGTTGTGTACATGTTGTTTAAGTAATGATGGGTATAGATGGTGCTATGTACATGTTGGATATTCGGTGCTATGTACATATGGTGCTTTGTGCATGTTGCATATATGGTGTTGTGTACATATGGCATTGTGTGCATGTGACATCATGTACATTTTTTACATGGAGTGCTATGTGCAGGTGGTGTTGTTTACATGTCGTGCATGTGGTGGTGTGTACATGTGTTGTTGTGTACATTTTGTGCATATGGTGTTGTGTACACATTGTTCAGGTGGTGTTGTGTACACATTGTGTAGGTGGTGTTATGTACAAATGGTACTGTGCACATATTGTACATGTGGTATTGTTGTACATGTGGTATTGTGTGCATGTCGTACATGTTGTGTTGTGCATATGTGCAATTTTGTGCATGTTGTACATGTTGTTTTGTGTATGTTTTGTACGTTGTATGTGTATTGCGTAGTCATGGTACCCTAACATATGTATTCATTGTGTTATACTCTATGTATGCATTGTGTTGTGTTATACACTAGGTGTAGGTGTATGTATTTTATGTGTTGTATGTCAGGTGTGGGTGCATGTATTTTATGGTGTTGTATTCCATGTGTGGTTTTATATGTGTGTTTCACACTATGTGTACGTAAACATGGTTGAAGAGACGACGCTGGGTTCTTGTCGGGTCTGGAAACTGATCTGTTGTGCATACGAAAATATCAATTAAAGGATAAGTATAAGTATTTTATTTCAATTTTAATTATGCATGTGATCTATGATTTTGGTTTATGATGATTATATGTGATCTATGATTTCGATTTATGATGGTTACTTGTGATCTATGATTTTGATTATGATGGTTGTGTTTTGAGCTAATAAGATATGATATGTCTATACATGGTTATTTGATCAAATAAATAGTTTGACTTGTGAGAGGAAGTAAATAGAATTACAATTGTACCTTAGTGGTGAGCCACCAATGAGGTATGATTTGAATTTATTTGAATTTGTTTTGAATCTAATGGTAGTTGTGTTCTTGGTACAAGAGTGCATGAAGATTCTCAGTTGGGTGGTTGAAATTGACTACAAGGATTAGTAGCAACAACAAAAGGGAATTGGAACATCAAATAGTATCTTGGTGAAGCATTTCAAGAGGAGGGCCATTGTGGGACACTAGTACCCAATAGTGTCCATTTATTTCCATGAGAATGCTACTACTGGTATGATTATTTTGAGGTAGGTATATGCCCTTGTTATTTGACCTTCCGATGTGAGGAAGCCTTGCCAAGGGAAGGATCGCCTAGGATAGGGGATTTTGGGGAACTTGGAATGTGAGTGACTGCACTGAAGGGGGTTACCAGATTGAATGAGGGATTGTGTAGCAGAGAAGGGAAGGTTGGGGATGGATTTTTTTTTTGTCATTAGCATTTCCCGATGGAATTAGATGAACATTAGGAGTGCACTCTAGAATAATGAGCTAATAACTACTCACTGATAGGACAAGTGGCACGAGAGACATTGGATCCAACTTTGACTCTGGCAGTGGATTATGGAATTCTTAGGAAAGAGGTGAATCCTGGTATTAATTTTGATGTTGGAGGTGTGAGCCTTTGGATTCCCTTTTTGTAGATACAAGAATTGTATCCTTTTATTTTCTAGTTGAGGAAATGAGCATATGTGTATATTATTGTAAATAATGTATCGAGCTGGATTTATAAAGCTCCATACATAGTATGGTTATATATGTGGTTGTTATTGTAAATACCCTAATGATTTGTGTTATAAAGCTCAAGTAAAAGGTATGCTTGTCATGTTTTCAAAAATGGTCATTGTAAATACTACAATGAGCTCAGTTATAAATATCGATGGGCAATATGTTTTTCTTTCAATAGTATCGTTGGTTGTAGCTGTCATTGAACACCAAGGATGGTGTACCCCCAAGGGGGAAGGTTCTGTAACATCCCTCACGAAAATTCCATGTAAAAAAAATATAATACCATGGTTATGGGTCTCCTATTCCAAGTTGAATGTTGGGCAAGACATCTTAGTCGGTGTTCATTTCTGTTATTATGGCTAAAGGAAATTGGCAAAGGCTTTGGAAAGACATGAGACATTAATTTCTATTTTATTTATGAAAATAATGTAAAATATGAGAAAAGGAAGGTGAAAGGTCATAGGTTGCATGTGAGGAGGAAAATTAAGGAAAAATGATGGAAATTGAAGAAAATAGAGGCCTCATTGATAAAAAGGCTTCTGAGGATCAGTTTAGATACTTTTGTCAGTTTAGTTTGGATCTCTTTCTCTCTATTCTATCTCTCTCTCTCACTATTAGACACTTATATTTTTCTTGAATCAATTCATATTTGGATCAAGGAAGGAAAAGAAGCAAAAGAGGAAGCAAATATCACGCAATGAACATCAGGATCAAGCAACTACAATGGGTTTACTTGCAAGTATCAATTTTCATGTGTAATTTCCTTGCTAGATATGGCATGCATGGTTATGCATGTGTGTTCTTGGTTCTCTTACTATCATTGGCATGGGATTTTCTAGGTGTGCCACTATTCTTAATCCTTGCCTTTCCATTTTCGGAAAGCCATGGTTTGATGGGGTTCTCATGTTTTGGTTGAGATAGATTTCCAGATGGATTCAAAACTAAGTGAAGTGGATCTATGAATGAAAGAACACATCACTTAGTAATCCTTGAACTATACAGTGGATTGTGGTAAAGCCAAGTATTTTGTGCCTCGGTGGGCCTAGGAATCTTGATCAGTGAATGGTGGGATGTACAGTAAATCATAGAGGTGGGTGCTATCCATTGGGCCTAGGAATCCCGGGATGGGATATATGGTAAAGCATATATGGTGGAGTCTCGGTTAGAGCCTAATGATTCAGTGTAGATTGTGGTAAGGACAAGAGACCGGTGTTTTGATTATGGCCTACTAATCCCTCGATTATAATTTGGATTGAGTTAAAGCCCAGAGACTAGGAGACAGAAAAATTCCTCACAGTTTAGGTGGAGAAATACAATGGCATCCATGCTTGTTTATGGTCTAGTGATTTGGTGAGGATTGGGATATATCTTGGTTCTATTGATGAGGGTGAGGTGGTTTACCCTCAGGAAGCCCTGGTTGGTTCTTTTGGTTTTAAGTCCCACATTCATGCTTGGAATATGGCACATGGGTGATTGGCTGAAGAGAGATTGGCTCAACCAATCTATTTGTGTGGAATGAGGTAGTCCAATACCAGGTTGGATTTTGCATTCATTAATAAGAGTTCCTTTCCTTGTTATTTTATGTGCAAATGTACTGCCTCATTTGTGGCATTTATGGCTATTGCATCCTTATTATTTCTATTGTTTATATGCTAGTTATGAGTATGTCTTATTACAATGATGATGTATGGCTCTCATCATTTTTTTATTTATAAATGAATTAAAAATGAATATATTACCTAATATATGATAAGGCATCAATGCTTCTTAGTGATTCTCGGATAAATATGAGACCCATATGCTTAGATTTTTTGTTTAAACCTGTAGAATGCATATTTATGATATTTTTGACGAAATCCTTGTCATGGCTAGTAGGGGTCTAGTCAAGTCCTTGTTCATGTTTTTTAATTTGTATCATTGTTTCAATGTTACTTTTCATCTTTGGAATTTTCATGGAGTTATGGGAAGTGGTATGAATCCAAAGTCGCTAGCACAGAACTTCCTCGAAAAGTCCCTAGTCGCATGCATTCCTTGTTGTGGGAGTGAATATAAGGTCCTAGTCACATGCATGCCCATGTCAAGGGACTGACTGAGGATCTAATGCAACAAAAATTTAGTTTGTCTCAGGGGCTAATCACATGGATGGGTTGGATGGCTCCTGGAGGTTATGTAGGATGTGTAGAAGGTCAAGTTTTCTTTTTTCCATCGGTTCCACTTCCTTAACTGTACATGGGGAGTTGAATCAAATCACAATCTCCTCTCATCACATATTTACCATTGTTGGCCGATTACTTGAGTAGATGTGGTAGGAGGGTGTTACTCTCACCACTTTTCAATCATTACAAGGCTCCTCACATCCCAAGCTTCAGGATTGGTGTCACCCTGTATTTTTTAGCCCTTGAATTATTCATTGACCCTTGAACCATTGGGAAAGGAGCCACCAAAGAGGTTGATGAAAGAAATAAATAAATTTCAAAAGCTATTGCTATCCCAAAGTAAAAAGAGAATCATCGAAAGGAAAAATAGGGATGGTACAACATGTATATGAAGCCTCATACCTTAGCAAATAGGTATCATTTTTCCCAAGAATATTATCTCTAAATTCAACCTTCCCTAGCTAATAATTTCCTTTGAAAAGGGCTGATATGTATTGGCTACTTTGAGATATTTGACTATCCCTAGGTTTGAAAAGGCTAGTTTTAGCCCTAGGTCTTTTAACAAGTCTCTTTCCTTTAGAGATTGAAGAGAGTGATTTGAGTAGAGTTCTTTGTTAGTTTATCCAAGAATCAACATTCATCGCTCCCCTTCATCTGGTTTGACTTAATGGGCCCCCTTGCATTGGGATTGGTTTGAGTTAATTTCCATAGTATACCTACTTAGGTATCATTAGGTCTTTATCAATCATGCTTAATTTTCATGACCTTGAGGAATTGTTTCTCAGACTCGAGTTTCCATTGGTCTTATCTGACTACTTACAGGACTACTCAAAGAATATATAAATGGATCATACCTAGGAGATGATCCAGTTGAGAAGAAAAAGTAGTGACATCAAACAAGTAGAATCAAAATTTTCCCCATAAGCATGTCAAGATGTATGATGTCCAATGATGAATTAAATAAAAATAGGTTTTCATCGATGCCTAGGATGAAAAAAGGCCAATAAGGTGGACAGGTTGTAAGCTAACTTGTTAACAATGTATGAAAAAAACCCCTAAATATTTTTTGGAGGAACTCATGTGTGAAACTTACTTGGGACAACTATTTATCAATATTGAAAATGAATCCAAAATTTTACAAGGAAAATTTAGGCGATTTTTTTTTGGTATTACTAAGAAGCTTCAAAACAAAAATATGAACATTGAACAACACTAAAATGTAAAATGAATTGATCTATAAAAAAAAAAAATTCATAAAAAATGCCTCTTGGATGTATTGATCTATGCAATTCACAAAAAATCATTATTTTCCATAATGTGGAAACAAGCATATGTATATCTATATCTTTAAAATTCAGTGTATTTAAAAAGTGAGTATATACTATATGTATATTAACAACTGCTAAAATATGTTAGATAGATTGGATAGTTTTTATCACAAAGAAAAGCATACCCAAATAAATTCCATGAACAAATTACTTCTGTATTTGTAAAAAATATGTACATGGCATACGCAAAAAAATATCAATGGAATTATGCATAATAAAATACTAAGCATTAATGGGGAGTGTTAAAAAAATTGCTTCTATATTGATTAAACCATCCTAGAGGGTTTGATATTATGATAACCTCATCTCAAAGAGTAATGCAAATGAAAATTACTAGAAAAATCAACATTACAGACAAAAAAAGAGATACAATCTCTAATACCAAGAATTAAAGCTAGGTTCTCTTTCTTACTTCAATAGTGCTTCAATCAATATAGTGAAAACCCTAAGGCTCATGTAATGGGATATGTGTGGGACATTTTAAATAGGATTTTAGTAATGGAAATGTGACAAGGGGCTCACAATGGATACTTTTCCTTGATGGTATTTGGAACAAAAGAACACCCCCAAATATCAAGAACTGAAGCTAATTTTTCCTTCCTGCCATAATAGTGCCTTAATATATATAACAAAAATCCTAGGGATCATGCAATGGGCTAAGCATAGGGCCATATAAAAATTATTTTAGTGATGTAACTATGAAAAGGGGATTGCAATTGATATTTTCACTACTACATTTGGGCATAAATTTCGATGGTAGAATCTAATAGAATGACTAAAATCGGAAAAAAATGTTGGAATTTAAATGATTTCTTTTTGACATTTTTTTCATAAAATCTTGACTAACGTTGAATATCCGGCGAACTTTCTTTATCAGTCAAATATTCGATAGAATGTCCTATCCATTCGATTATCAGACATTTTACTATAATCTCTCATGTCATTAAATAACTGACAATTGTTCTTTTACTATTAGATATCCGACACGATACCCAATCAGAAAATGTGTTGTCCAATTTCCTACAAATGGTAAATAATTATTGCATAACATTCAATTCCACCATTGATGGATTTTTTCGTTGCTTTTGATAAATTTGACTACTTGAAATAAATACAACATTAATATTATAATTAAATATAATATTATTAATATATAATTAATACATATTGATACTAATGTCTATAATATATTAATATTTAAATTATATATATATATAGAGATGAGAGAGTATAGCCTCACATGTTTATATATATATATATATATATATATATATATATATATATATTTGTGTGTGTGTGTAGAGGCCCTAGCATCATATAGCTTCGACACAGTTTATATATATATATATATTAGTTGCGATTATTATGAAAGGTTGTGTTAGTGTCTATCAGTATTTCCAGTCACTAGTGATCAAAGGTGCTCTTACACGGTTTTTGATAGGGCCCTACTGCAAATTTTTATGGTTTCAAATAAGTTTTCAAAAAAAAATTGGTCACTTGTTTGTATATCTAGGTACGATTACTACTCCTTTCATTTCATGGTCAAAATTGTCATATTACTCATGTCATCACTCATTATGATGAGTCATCAGTGAAATGTATTGATCACTATCTCAATCTTCATCTCATGGTCAGTCATGTTTCAAGGTCAAAATCATCAGTTTCATACTCTATTTGGTGTCATCATTATAGTCAAGTCATCGAAAATGTCATGTAAATAAGTCATGTCATTATCTAGGTCATCATTTAAAGGAGTAACAATAGTGAAAAATGTTGAATAAAGGTTTCTAAAGTGTGTTTTTATCTTCATCATGATGTAATAAATCCAAAAAGGTTCTAAGGCTGCAGTTCACTATCAATTCAAATCAAAATGTGAAAGGACATGGTGGGGCCACTACACCACTAAAGAGAAAATTGATTTCCAAGCTATTAAAAGACTAAAAGAGCATCTCATTTTCTCATTCCAAATTCAAGAGATATCACTTCACCATGAAAGTTCAATTCTACCCTCAGAGAAGTGAATCCTTACCATCAAAGACACAAGTTTCCTCCCGCGTTGTGCTTTTTCCAGAGTGTGTTGCGCTTTCTTCAAGGAAGAAAAATATTCATTTCCAGAGGTTTCATCATCAAATTCAGGTTCTAGACCATCAATAGCAATTAATTGGGAATATTTTTCTCCTCTTATACCTTGTTTTTCTTCAGTTCATGCTTGGAAAGATCACAATTCCCTCTTCTAGGGTTTTATAGCATTTTCCTGGTTTCATAATCTCTTTGAAAAAATTGCCGAAAAAAACTCTCACATTAAAGCTCAATATCCTTCCCCCACCCTTCATATACATTCTTAAATATTTTCCCTCACCCCCATCACTCATTTTCACCATTTTCCCACAAACCCTAGCCTAGACTGCACTTTCCTAGGCTTGGACTATGTTTTCCCCTTTTGGACCCCTTCCCCTCACTCATTCCCTGAAATTCCACCTCCCTAAAATCCCTAACATCTATACATACCTACCTAAATTTTCCCAAGAATTTAGAAGACCATAACCCCTTCATCTCCCTTCATTCCTAAAAATTGTCCAAATCCCCTGTTTTTCCCTACATTAAACCCTATTTTCCCCTCCCATTGAGCTAGGGTTACTACGGATTCTGAAACCATTGAGTAGAGGAGGAATAAGGGAGGTTATATCACTAATTATGATCCCACCAAATTCTAAGAAATCATAGATTCACCTTTCCAAGATGTGGGCCGCCTAGGGTTTACATTGCACACATGGACAATTCTACTTCAAAATTAGTTTATGAAGTAAGGAAGATGAATTTGACAAAATTGAAAGATTTTTTTGTCCATCATAGACCAAGGAAAAAAAAAATCCTTTGTTTTATGCAAAGGTGTTAGGATTTGAGAGAAATTCCCAAATTACAGTTGCTACAGGAGATTTTCTGCACTTTTGGACAACTTGACTTCAAGTCAGTTTTTCAGGGGTTTGGAGAAGGTGTTTGCAGTACTTGATGACTCTATTGTGTAGAATACATCCTACGCTTTCCAATGGTACATTAATATATTTATTTGGATCTCAAGAAGGTAGTAAAAAGCACCCTTCAAGATGGCACTGTGCTTTTCCCTAGTGGCGCTACACTTTTTAAATTTTTAGAGACCAACTTAAAACTTGGATTCTGACCAAATGTGAAAGTATTTTTCAAAACCGGATGAGGCTTTTATTCAAAACATACCAATGAACAAAAAAATCTCTCAATTTTTCAAAACACGTTATGGTTATATAAATATTGACCTACATTTGGGCCTTATGTTTGCAGAAATTTTTGAATTTTTGGTGTTTTTGGCTTACACAGGAAACACAATTCAGCCAATTTTTACTCAGACCTCCAAATGCCAAAAATATTACATGGATGGATAGCTAATCACCTACACATGTCAGCTATACATTTTTGGTGCCTTTTCATCAAACAAGTTGGGAGAAAATTCCTAAAAACATGCAAAAAAAGTCACTCTCTGCCACCTTTTTGGACTAGGTGTTGTGCTTTTGGGAGTAACTTTTGGAGAATGAGTTTTTCTCCACCTTGGAGTGGTATTTTTTTCTTTTTGAGGTGTATAATGAAAAATATACATCCTGATATTTCCATTGGTACCTTCAGATTTGGATTTGGATTAGTGGAAAGCCCTCAAAAATCCCCTCAAAGATTGGCATTGCGCTTTTGTCTTGTGGTGCTGCACTGCGCTTTTTCTTGTTAATCCAATTTTCGAGTTTTATTCAGTAAATATTTTATTTTATGATGTAATTCCTATATTTTCAAGTTTAATTGATGTAAGAGAAGGTAAATGGGCTTGTTAGAGTCATTTTGATGCAATTTTGGACCTCATTGATGAGGATCAGGTCAATCAAAGTATTTAAGGAGGGTTTGTTTTAACCTCCCTATTCATTAGGTTTTTGTTGATAAATTCGTGTATGTTGTTCCTAAATGAAGGGATTCCATCCCCGAGAGAGGGGAAACTGTTTTTTTCTATATGTATGTGGTTTTCAGTAAATCTAAAGGTTGGGCATTAGAGAGTTGAAGTCTTGTAGCTTGTACTTCATCATTTTTACAAGGAATCAAAGGGCAATTGCGGCTATTATTCAATAATTCTTGTGGTGTGAGTTTTTGATTATTTTTTCCTTATATTAAATATTTATATGAATGATAATTTAGTCTCCTTACCATATCTTTTCTCTTCAGTGATTTTCCTAAGAGGCTTAAAACATAATTCTTTTGATTAAGCTCTCTTTTATTAGGAATCTCATGTTTGTGTATTTTTTCTTCTTGAGAAATGAATTCATGGTATACATGCTCATTTTTATCTTCTTGTTCATTCAACCCTACACTACATCGACCAACTCTTAAGCTATCACAAAATCATGCCTACCCTGCTCCTCTATATTTATTGCAACTGCAACCTTTGATGTTTTGACCTAGTTCCCTGATTTTCACTCCTGACCTAGCAAAAACCCTAAATTTTCAAACCCTACATGAGCTGAACTATCTAGCCTAAAATCTATTCTTGTACCAATCAAATCCTTGGCTGGTATTTTCATAGAGAGATCCCTCTCTGGTTTGGTAGGGCTAGCTACCAAACTAAAAGCTTGGTTTGAGGTTACCTCCGTCGATATCCTTTCATCCTTGGGACATTGTGGAGGCTAGTAGGTTGTAGGCTTATTTTGAGGTTAATTTTTTAACAAAATCATCACTAAAATTTTGGTGACAAAAAATGTCCCTTAACATTCCTCAAGGATACCATGGATACATGGGATCGATAGGGCTTCTGAGGATGGAAAATGTTGTTTCCCTTGTTGAAATTGTAGGGGCTTGAGGCCAAGGAGAATTCTAATAAAATCAGTTAAAACCTTTGTAGAGACTATGGACATGTTGAAGGTAGACATGGATATCATCCATTTGTAAGTTATTTATTATATGTCTTTATATTATAGTTTTTTTTGTAAATTTTTATATGTATATTGTATTTTAGATTGTATGTCTTTGTATTGTAAATTTTATTATATTTCTATTTTAAATGCATTTTATAATATTATTTTCGGAGGTGTTTGAACTATGTTTTCATCTTGATGTGGACTATAAATATTATTTGATTATTTTCTTTAGGGTATTTTAATGGGTTAGGTAGAGTTATGGGTTAATTAATTTATGGGCTTAGGGATAAGGGGTTATTGTTTAATGGTTTAGGGGTTAGGGGTTAAAGGCACAGGGGTTAGGTGTTTAAGGTCTTAGGGGAATGGGGTTAAGGTGTTAGGGGGTTAATGTATGTGTAAAGGGTTAATTTGGACCTAAAGTATTTAGAGGTTAATAATGGGTTTTTATAGAGCACTATTAATAAGTTTTAAAAGTATATTATGTAAAATATGACATTAAGAAAGAATATGACATTAAAATGATGAATGAAAAATAAAATCAATATGGTTTTTATTATGGTCATGACTATATATCTCAGAAAGTGTCTCACTTCCTACATGTCAAGAAAAGTAACATCTTTCTTAGATTTTCTCAACATATTCTTAAATATATTGATAAATTGCACAAGAATCATCATTGTTTTGTACTCTTTGTTTCTTGGTATCACCTAAGTTGTCTTTCTCTTTATCTTTGTTATATTTATTTTTCTTATATATTATATTTGTAAATTGTTGTTATATTGACGTTTCAATATTTTCTACATATAATAATATTACTTTATTGACTGTAATTGTATAGCATCGCCCCCCTAGGGAATTTACCGAGGAGGAAGAGGTGGTTGCAGTACAAGCACCTGTTTAAGAACATGGAGAGAATAATATTTAGGATCAAGATAATGATCCTATGGAAGAAGATAATGATGTTGATAACATAGTTGAATAATATGGGACATACAGATTGATCCAAGAGACATTTAATAACATTGGAATGGATAATGATGACAACCAGTATGATGACCGTGCTTTTGATTTACCTGTACTTGAGAGGGAAACTGAACCTCTTTATGAAGGCTCAAAAAAATCTCTTCTCTTTGTTGTATTGTTGTTGGTCAACTTAAAGGTGGCGAATGTTTTTTCAAACACATGTCTGACACAACTCGTAAGGTATGTAATACATTTTGTGACATTTAGTACTATATACATGATAAAGAAACTATTTTTTCTGTTGTTTTTAATGGTAGTACATTGATCTGTATCATTTCATTAATTTGTAACATTTGGATGAAATATGTACGATTAATATTGTTTAGTACGTTAACCAATACTATTTATTTTTATGTTGTAGATTATTACGTGAATTTTTGTTACCATCGCCAAATGTTTTACCTCATACGTACCGAGATTTACATGTCGTTATGTAATATATTGTAATGGAGTATCAAGCTATGCATGCATGCCCTAATGATGATATTCTCTATTATAAATAACATGCGTTGAAATAAAAATTCCCACAATGTGATTAGAGTAGATATCAAATCGATAAAGTAACAAAAAAGGTGCCTCACAAGGTTCTTCGTTACATTCCATAATTCCACGTCTACGACAATTGCTCAGGTGCAAAATCCTAACAAAAATTATGGATTACCATTCAAGGAATATAAGTGAAGATGACGTTTTTTGAATGCCCACAGATGAATCTACATTTAGGAATATAGAGGAAAATTTTCTAGAGTTTAAAAGAAAACCTCATAATCTTTGGCTTTCATTAGCAGCTCATGGTGTCAATCCATTTGTAGAGGCCAAATATACTTACTAGGTGTGGCCTGTTTTTCTTATCAACAATAAAATTCCTCCATGGAAGTCAATAAAGGGGGAGAACATAATGTTGACAATGATTGTTACAGGTATTAATTTGTTTAGAATACATTTTTTAGCACAATCGCATCTTATTTGTCTTGTTTCTTTCATAATTATGTCCTATATTTTTTTGTTAATTTACTCATATATGTTCAATGATGCCTTATAATTATGTCTTATAATTTTTTTTATTTACTTATATATGTAGTAATTATGTATTGTATGTTCAATCAATTAGGTAAGTACTAAGTCAAATATATGAATGTATATATCAAGCCTCTTATCGATGAGTTAATGGAGTTATGGAATAGTGTCACTATGTATGATTTCTCTAGACTAGTTTTTGCATAAAGGGAATTTGGATTCCACACAATGCTTGTATGGAAAATTCATGATGCCCCATGGCTAACACATTTATGTCATATGTTATAATGTTACCCTGCACTTTAATATTGTTTAATTTTATGAAGTTCACTTCAATTATGTTTTTTAAATAGTTCGACCTTCATTGTACATACTTAATATAATTGATATAAAAATCATTCCATCTCTTGCAGGTCTTCAAAAAATGGGTAAATTTTCTTGTCCAGTTTGTGGTACTAAGATTAAATATTGTCGTTAAAAAATCTTAGGAAAGGATGTGTTTGATGAGTAGACACACTTCCTTTCTAAGAACCATTGGATGTGTTTGATGAGTATACACACTTCCTTTCTAAGAACCATTGGTACCAAATACTGAAAAAAATATTTTCAATGGGAAAGAAGAGACTGGAGTAATACCACAGATAATGAAACCTCATGGATGGGATTTGCAATATAATATAGTCTCTCAAGGTATGGATTGAATTGTCTATGTATTAATTTACATTATATGTTTGGCTTATTTTATCTGTTTATGGGATTTTCTTCACTATACTAATTGGTAGTTTATATTTTTGTTATAATATCTTTATCTATGAATCACGTTGTAGGTCATGAAAGAATTAATAACAGGAAACTTCCATGAGGAATGAAAAGTTATCTCGAGCAATTCAATAGACTCCCCTGCTACGAGAACCTACAAATTTTTCATTTGTTTGATACAATGCATATCAAGAAGAATATAACAAAGTCCTTATAATGAATCTTAGATGGAAGGAGAGATAAAGAAAAAAATTTCAAGATTTGTAATGACATTAAGGAGGCCGACCATGCATTGTAAAGTAAAATTCATTAAAATAGCAACAAATATATCCAAAATATAAGCACCCTTCTATGGTTATTGACAGAGCAAAACAAGCGTGTTAAAGATACTAAAAAAGAATTAAATTTCCAACTAGATTTTCTTGAAATAGAAAGAATATCCTAACAAAAATAGGTGAATTAGGTGGGGTAAAAACTCATGATTGGCATACATTCATTAAGGTAATTATTTTGGTGTATATATATTTTATACATTGGTGAAACATATTGTTAATTATAGTTTTTTTTCTACTAATTTTGGAAAAATTAATGATCGATCATTATTTTTGTTATAATATGTTCTACCTTTATCTCTCCTAGAAAAATTTGACAACAATGTCAAACAAGTTATATACGATCTTGGCAAATACATGAGGTAAGTGGATATTTCTATGCAAATTGTAATTTTTTCAATAAATTGTTTTGTCGTATATTTTTCATTGCATGTGTTTTTCTTGTCATCATGTACTATATTGTTTTCTTTTGTTGAAACCTATGATTTTATTTCTTAATTTGTAGGTGGTTGTCATTTAAAGAAACTGATAAAGAATATGTAAAGTATTGGATAAAAAAAATTCCTCATCTAATGTGTGAAATGAAAAAGTCTCTACCTCTGGAATTTTTCAATGCACAAGAATAGTACCTCATACACCAAGTCGAGGAGATTGAAAAGTGTGGACTTGTACATAGAATATCAATGTGGATGGTTTAGAGGAACTTGAAATCACTAAAGGATTTGGAAAACAAAGAGCACTTATTAAGGGTTCTATGGTAGAGTGATATATGGTATATCAAACAATGGCTTATATTCATTAATATAGTGATGAAATAGGAAAAAGTTATTTTAATGCATTGGATCACATTTGGAATGTCAAATTTGTGGAGGATTTTGAAGGGGATCACCTATTGGGGAAAGGTGGAATAAGAAAAGTGAGATGTAATTAGATAGTGGAGATTTATAGCACATTTTACTTATTTGTTTCTTTGTATATTGATGGGCCTCTAAATTAGAAATAAATTAAGGCCCATCTAACCTTTCTTAGGCCCATCTACCTTTCTTATGTGCATGAAAAGATATATTAAATTTCTCCTTCTGCACTTAATAATGTTTTCTTATGCTTTAATATTTTCTTAGGAAGGTTTAAAGTTAATTACATATTTGTGCCTAATATTGGTTAATTTTGTAGAATATTGTGAGAATATTGGGCAGCTTATGCAAATTTGGAGATGAAGATTATTTAGGGACTTGCTCCCTGCCACTGGAAGATCAAGAGTGAAAAATAAATGAGCACAATATCAGGAAATTAGGGAGAAATATTGGAGAGATTCAAGGGGGTTGTACACCCTCCTTAACTCTCAAAGGAAACCAAAGGATCCTCATGAGATCCCCTCCGGCAATTCGAATTCCAGAGGCAGCCACGTAACTCAAGACTAAGTGCACTCAAGCCATACTTCACTTGGAGTCAAGTGGACTCATTACCTATTTTTTAGGAGCTGTTGGTAGCTGCCCTTGAGGATAAATAAAGCTGATCAAGAGATAATTAGGGTCGATTCCCATGGATTCTAGTCCATTCAATGCAGATCATTCCATTCCATCCCATGTCATTCATTTTCTATTTTATTGCGGCTTTTGTTGTTTAAGACATTTAGGATGTAATAAGATTGTATTTTTAATGCAATGAGTATTCATATGAATTTTTATTGATCTAGTTCCAGATTTTTGGGCTCGTGGGTTAGGGCCCAAACCATGTGCCTCAGTTTATCTGTTGTTTTCATTCTTTCCTTTCTATCATTTAGCTAGTTTTGTTTCTATCATTTAGTTAGTTCTGCTTCTGATAGTTTCGTTGCTATTTAGTTTTTTTCCTTTCACTATGTTGTTGTAGTTCTTCATTTGCTTACGAGAGTAATAAATTAGAGGAAAAATCCAAAAGTTTGGTCAAGCCTTCCCCTCTCATCTCTATCAATAGAGTTCGAGCAGGGTTGACCTTCCCACTAGCAAAAAAAATGCTTTATGTTCACTATTTTTTAATCACGAATTTTGTTTGTTTTTTTTTCATGCATGAATCCACAGGTTTTTTTTCAAGAATAAGCATCAAAATCCCCAAAAATTTCATCAAGCCATCCCGCTTCATCTCCCATCTTCCTTCCATCTTTGTTGTTATGCTTTGGTACACTATGTTACGCCCCTGTGCATAGTGGTTATGCCTTCTATTCCTTCCTTTTATCTTATCGCAGCTACCACACCCTTTTTAGTCTCAAAAACTCCCCCAAAACCTTAAAGTTCACCTTATATCCCTTTAACTTGAATACACTTCAAAACGTCGAATATTTGACCTTCGCATTTCTCCTCGAAACTCTTGCTACAACCCTTCACTCATCACAAATCGCATTTTTCTTTGGTTTCCGTTAACAGTCACTGCTCCCAACAGCTGATTGTGACATCACTGTAGCACTCTGCCACATCATTCTTATCACAAATCACAAATTGCAGTTTTTTATTTGGTTCCTGTTAATACTTACCACTCCCAACGCTGATTGCAATATTCTCCATACTCTGCCACATCGCAAATCTCAAATCATAGTTTTTATTTGGTACCTGTTAACACTTACCACTTCCGACACCGATTGCGATATTGGTATTATGCTCTGATGCCGGTCCCACTGCCACGTCACCCATTGCATTTCTCATTTTGAAACCTTTTCCCTTTTCCTTTAAGACATACTGCTCCAAACAACGTTTGCGATATCGCTTCGTACTCCGCTAGACCGCAAATTGCATTTCACAATATTTATCCGCTCCTTGTTAACACTTACCACTCCTGTCTATCGATTGTGATATTGTGATATCACATATCACAGATCACATCCTTTGCCCTTTTCGCAAATCACATTTCGCTCCCACTCCTGAACTGTACTCTTGCTTCTCTGTCATTGCACTTTTGAAATCATTCCTCTCCAAAGCATTTTTGCGATATTATTCTCTTTAATAAAGTTTAAACACCCTCTTCCCACCTCTAAGCCTTGTTTCATGTGGTGAGCCTTCCATTAGCACTTTTAGCCCGTTTTCCTCCAAAATGCAAGCCACACTTTGTCAAGTTTAGTTTATCATGAATAGTTGCATGGTTAGAAGCATGATAGTATGGTAAATAGATCAGAGGAAGATTAGGGTGTGTTTAGCCGACTAGCCTAGCTAGGTGCAACTTAGTTTAGTTTCTTTTCAGTCATTTCCTTTTTGCAGATTAAATTAGTTTCCTTTCTGCCATTTATTTTCAGCAAGTTAAATTAGTTCCCTTTCCTTCATTTCCCTTCTGCAATTTAAATTAGTTTCTTTCCTGTCATTTCTTTTCAGCAATTTAGTTTAATTTCCTTTTTGTCATTTCCTTTTTGCAATTTATTTTAGTTTCATTGAAGTGTGACAAACTTCACTAAGAACCCCTAGAAGTAGCACCCTTTCATAGAGCAGAAGAGGATGGCATGAGTAGAATGCATATGCTGTGTATATAGCACTGTCAACTCCAATTTTATACAAGCCCCGGGTTGATAAAGTAAAGTAGGGCAGCCCCTGGGAGTTGCAACACTGTTGGTGTAATACCAGGGCTCACCACTTTTGGCGCTGTTGTCGGGGAGGTGTCTAGTAGATGCTTTGATTCCTTTTTAGCATTCTTTTCTGCTTTCCTTTTTCATGTTGTTTATGAAATATTGAAAAATACAAAAAAATATGATTTTCATGCCTCATAGGAGTAGGGATACTTAGAATTATTTTTTTTTAAAGTACTTCTCCAATACCGACCCCCCCACTTGACCACGTGGTGCAGTAAGAACCACATCACCATACACTTTTGAAGGTAGAAGAGATGGATGGATATGATTACAATGAATAAGATCCTATTGGGTTTCCCATTCAAGATATGGACATCAGTGTACATATGAAGAACATACCTCCATATTTCCTTCCCAACTTCCATGGTATGAGGACAGAGGATCCAGAAACATTTCTCTTTGAATTTGAGATAATTTGTAGATCTTATGGCTAATTATGACACAATAAAAAATTGAGATTGTTTCCTACAACATTGAAGGATAAATCTCTTAAATGGTTCATGATTCTAGGTACTAATTCAATAATATCATGGAATGATATGAAAAATATATTTCTAGAAAAATATAAAGATCGTGATCTTAGAGAATAATTTTTTAGAATGGACCAAGAAGAAGATGAGAGCCTTGAGGATCTAATATAGAAGTTCATATATAATTTTAAGAGTGTAAAATTGCATCATCTAGGATTTGACACACTAAAAATCCTCTTACTTAGAACAATTAGGGATGAGTGGATTGATCTCCTTAATATCATGGGTAGAGGAGACGTATACCAATTTCCATTTGAAGAAATTTGTGAAACATGCAAGCACATATCAAGAGGAAGGGAAAGAGTAAGTAAATCTGCCTCAACATTGGTAAGGCAAGATGAACTTGGAAATTTGCTTGACAACTTTAAAATATAAATTCTTAGCAATCTAAGTGAACAAGTAGAAATGTTAAGAATGAAAAATGAGAAAAAAAGAAGATGTTGATATTTCTTTTATCCGTGTAGAATCATATGCTACTAAATGTTTTCCATCATCCCCTAGGTTTAAAGAAGTTTAGCAGGAAGAAAATGGAGCAAGGAAATCACCAAAGAAACTATGTTATGTAGCTCCAAGGGTACCCTGGAAGCCTAGTCAACTTGATAGGATGCAAGGGCCCACTTCACAATTTCAAGCTTATTCGCACCCATCTCAAACTAATTGGGACACACTCCCTCCTTGGCAACATCATCCATCTCAACCCCAAAACCAATCGTGGCAACATGGTTGGCAAGGACCTTATTAGGAAAATCCACAATATCCTCAATATCCTCCATACACAACTCCATGCTATCTATACCATATACCTCCACCACAACCACAAACTCAACCATATCTATCTCATATATCCACCCCCACACAACTACTTGTACCACCATTTCCAAACCCATACAATGAAGTATCTCAGCTCACTTACAATGCTAAGGTACAACACTTCCAAACATCTCCTCTTGATCTAGATGGTATCATCTTATTTCAAGAAAGGTATTGCAAAGAAGATATTTTCTTAATTTCATTGAAGGAAAAAATCAAGAGGAAGAAGATCTGAATGAGGAGATCAAAAGATCAAGGGTTGCACTTGATGAAGAGCCGACATCAAAATCAGATGTTGAGAAAGTTTCCTCATGTTTACCAACGTTTTCTACATGTGTTCAAGAGAAAAATCAGAAAAAAGAGGAAGATTTGAATGTCATAATAGAAGAGTACCTCCAAGGTGATACAAATCAGCAAGTGGACCATGTGCATCACAAATATATTGACGTATGGTTCCAAATAGTCATTGTGTTGCAGCAACACACTCTTCTCCAATAGTACTTGAAGCAATCCCATTCAAAGCAATTCATCTCTTATATTCAGGTACATGTCAGAGCATGTATTCCAAGTGTGCACCTGATTTTATCTGTTATATTGATGTGTACATGGCTCCATTGGAAGTATTCCTATACTTGAAAAAGGTTTTGTTTTTTCAAGTAGAGTAGAAAATTGAAAAAGAAAAATAAAAAAGGGAAGAAGAATATAATCTCAGGTGAAAACTTCTTTTGAGGTGTCTGAGATTGGAAAACTGATTGAAAACCTCCATGAGGCAGCCATTAGGTTGAAATATATATATATATATATATATATATATATATATATATCCTAGGTTAAAACCTCATTTTAGGTGCTTAGGCAGACCTACTAGTGGAAAACCTCATCGAGGCAGCTATTAGGCCTTAAAAAAATAATTTTTCATTTCTCCATGTATCTCTCTCTAATGAATGGAGGTGCTCTCCAACCTTTGCAAGCAGAAAAACAACAAGTTGGCACAAAAATAAAATTCAATCAACACCCTGGTTAAAGGTAGTCAAACTTGGACTTCCTTCTCTTGTGATTGGAAGCTCCAAAATGACCTCAAGCATATTATCACATGCATCTTCAGAGAAGCTTTAGAACCACCAAAGATAGCTTTAACATCCATATCAACAGCTTCAATATCACCTACAAAAGAAAATCAATGGTAAGGCTCAGGTATGCAATCATCTAAGCCTTTCTTCAAATCTATTTTATTTTAATAAAACATTAAAAAGTGTGAGAAGGAAATTTTTTTATATAGCCAAAATCAGTAGCAAAGTAACCTCAACCTTATCTAGCACCTAGTCTCACTTTTTCCACCAAGAAGAGGAACAAGAAAAAAGTAAAAAGGACTTGAGAAAGTGGGTAGTAAGTAGTTCATGTAATGGAAGACAAGGAGTGCCAAAGGGGTAACCAAGGGTGAACTTAATTCACTGAAAAAAGAACTATGAGTTTATTCTACATGCAATTTAAAAAAAACAAACAAAAAAACAAAAAAAGAGAAAGAAAGAAAGAAAAAATAAAATAAAAGGTGGATCAACCACCTCTTGGCATGTGAAACAGATTTTCTTAAGGCATCTAAGGACCTCTATGAAGTACCTACGAGAAGAAATGCAAGAATAATAGCAAGAAGATTAGCAGGAGGAGCAACACATGTGCCAATAAATAGAAAATGAAATAAGCCATCATGCAGGAAGAACCATAAGGCATGGAGGATGAATAGGTTGCTCAAAGGATTACCAACAGTTTCAGTAGGGGGCTGATGATGGGCCTCTAAATTAGACATAAATTAAGGCCCATCTAACCTTTCTTAGGCCCATCTATCTTTCTTATGCACATGAATAGATATATTAAATCTCTCCTTCTGCACTTAATAATTTTTTCTTATGCTTTAATATTTCTTAGGAAGGTTTAAAGGTAATTGCTATTTGTGCCTAATATCAGTTATTTTGGTAGAATATTGTGAGAATATTGGGCACATTATGCAGATTTGGAGAAGGAGATAATTTGGGGCCTTTCTCCCTGCCACTGGAAGATCAAGAGTGAAGAATAAATGAGAACAATATCAGGAAACTAGGGAGAAATATTGGAGAGATTCAAGGGGGTTTTCCACACTCCTTAACTCTCAAAGGAAGATAAAGGATCCTCATGAGATCCCCTCCAGCAACTCAAATTCCAGAGGAAACCAAGCAAGTCAAGACCAAGTTCACTCAAGTCATACTTCACATGGAATCAAGTGGACTCATTACCTCATTAGGGGAATTTTGAGGCCGAAAATGGGCCTCCTAAGGAAATTATAAAATAATAGTGGAAATAATAAAATAATATTTGACTACATCATCAAATTTTAGAGGGAAAAAAGAAAAAAACTACCTTTTCAACTCATATTTTCAACTTATCTCCCAAATTTTTTACTCAAAATTTGAGTGGGAGTACTCATTGGATGCAAAATTTAATTCCTCATCCAAGGAGTACCCATTTTGAATACTTTTGATGGATCCTGCTACACAAAAAATGAGAAATACATGAAAAACGTGATTGCAATCATTTTTTTCATGTATTTCTCATTTTTCCGTGTGTCAGGGTCCATCAAAAGTACGCAACATGGGTACTCCTTGGATGAGAAATTAAATTTTGCATCAAACGAGTACTCACACTCAAAATTTGAGTAAAAACTTTAGGATATAAGTTGAAAAAGTAGCTTTATTATTTTATTATTTTTTAATATTTTTACCCTTTTACTTAAAAAATGGTGAATCATCCCCCATTGTTGACATCATCATCTTGAATCCTATTGGTTCTTATAAAGTTTATTTTGGTTGTACATTTTTGTTAGGAGGCCTATTTTATACCTCAAAATTCCCCTAATGATTTTTTAGGAGCTATTGGTAGCTACCCTTGAGGATAAATAACACTGATCAAGAGCTAATTAAGGTCGATTCTGGTGGATTCTGGTCCATTGGATGCAATCCATTCCATTCCATCCCGTGCCATTCATTTTCCATTCTATTAGGCTTTTGATGTTTAAGACCTTCGAGATGTAATAATATTGTATTTTTAATGCAATGAGTATTCATATGAATTTTTATTGATCTAGTTCCAGAGAGTTGGGCTCGTGGGTTAGGGCCCAACCCATGTGCCTCAGATTCTCTGTTGTTTTCATTCTTTCCTTTCTGTCATTTAGCTAGTTTTGTTTCTGTCATTTAGTTAGTTCTGCTTCTGATAGTTTCATTGTTGTTTAGTTTTTTTTTTTCACTTTGCTGTTGTAGTTCTTCATTTTCTTATGAGAGTAATAGAGTAAAGGAAAATTCCAAAAATTTTGGTCAAGCCTTCCCCTCTCATCTTTTTCAATAGAGTTTGAGCAGGGTTGACCTTCCCATTGACAAAAAAAAATGCTTTTTGTTCACTGTTTTTTTATCATGCATTTTGTCTGTTTTTTTCCGTGCATGAATCCGTAGTTTTTTTTGTAGGAATAAGAATAAAAAGCCCCAGAGATTTCATCAAGTCATCCCGATTCATCTTCCATATTCCTTCCATCTCTATTGTTACACTCTGCTACATTGTGTTACACCCCTGTCCATAATGGTTATGCCTTCTATTCCTTCCTTTTCTCTTATCGCAGCTGCCACACCCTTTTTAGTCTCGAAAACTCCTCCAAAACCTTAAAGTTCACCTTCTATCCCTTATTTTCTCTTTTTGCAGCTATCAAAACCATTTTAACTATAAAACACTTCAAAACACCAAAATTTTGACCTACGCTTTTCTCCTAGAAACTCTCGCTACCGTACTTCGCTCATCACAAATCACATTTTTCTTTGGTTTCCATTAACAATCACTGCTCCCGACCTCCGATTGTGACATCATTGTAGCAATCTACCACGTCATACCTATCATAAATTTCAAATCACAATTTTTATTTGGTTCCCGTTAATACTTACCGCTCCTGACGCCAATTGCGATATTCTTCGTACTCCGCCACATCGCAAATCGCAGTTTTTATTTGGTAGCCGTTAACACTTACCGCTTCTAATGCCTATTGCGATATTGGTATCGCGCTCCACCACTAGTCCCACTGCCATGTCACCCATCACATTTCACATTTCCCAACCTTTTCCCCTTTTCCTTTAAGACTTACCACTCCAAACGCCGATTGCGATATCGCTCCATACTTCGCCACATCGTAAATCAAAAATCGCATTTTGCAGTCTTTATCCCATCGCAAATCACATTTCGCAATATTTATCTACTCCTTGTTAACACTTACCACTCCTGTCTGCCGATTGTGATATTGCGATATCACATATCGCAGATCGCAACCTTTTCCCTTTTTTCAAATCACATTTCGCGCCCACTACCAAAATGTACTCCCGCTTCTTCGCCATTACACTTTTCAAATCATTCCACTCCAAAGAATTTTTGTGATATTATGCGCTTTAATAAATTTTAAACCCCCTCTTTCCACCTCTAAGCTTTGTTTCATGTGGTAAGCCTTCCATTAGCACTTTTAGTCTGTTTTCCTCCAAACTGCAAGCCACACTTTTTCAAGTTTAATTTATCATGAATAGTTGCATGGTTAGAAGCATGATAGCATGGTAAATAGATCAGAGGATGAGTAGGGTGTGTTTAGCCGATTGGCCTAGCTAGGTGCAACTTAGTTTAGTTTCTTTTCAGTCCTTTCCTTTTTTCAGTTTAAATTAGTTTCTTTTCTGCCATTTATTTTAATCAACTTAAATTAGTTCCCTTTCCGTCATTTCATTTCTGCAATTTAAATTAGTTTCTTTCTTGTCATTTCATTTTAGAAATTTATTTTAGTTTCCTTTTTGTCATTTCCTTTTTGCAATTTATTTTAGTTTCATTGAACTGTGATAGACTTCACTAAGAACCCCTAGAATTAACACCCTTTGGTATAGAGGAAGAGGATGACATGAGTATAATGCATTTGCTGTGTATATAGCACTGTCACCTCCAAGTTTGTATGAACCCCAAGTTGATAAATTAAAGTAGGGCAGACCCTAGGAATTGTAGCACTCTTGGTGTAATAGCAGGGCTCACCATATATCATACTTATTTAATTTTTATTCTTCCTGGATAATCCATTATTATGAAGGTATAATATGGTAATTAATATAATATATGTGAATTGTGTTATTTTAATACATCTGGCTGAGAGTGGGATGCGATACATTTATACATTCCAAATAATAAAGATTGGATGAAGGTATGGATTGAACGATGGAAACAAGCTAATAATGGTAGGTTATCATCATATGGGGTGTATTTTTTGGTCAAAGAAGCTCAATGTAGTGGAGATAAAAATCTTAAACAGAGGGAAATTGATTTATAATATGGTATAAAATATTTTCAGTCAAGCATGATATTCACCTATACTACTAAGTTTTTTTACAATTATATTGATGTAGCATATGGCGCGTTTTTTTCTTAATTTTCAATTTTTGCAACTATAAATATGCATGATTATCAATTGAAAATTCATTCTTTTTTTTCTGTTTGATGTGTTGTACTTGAAAGACCACACCAAAATGTGGTGCAATGGCCAAAAATTTCACACCAAAAGGTTGGACGAAAAGATGAAAACTTATGATCGTGGGATAACTGTAGTATTTCAAGTTATCAATGTTTCCTCTAGAGGTGAAAAACATCTAGAACTATCTGAGAATCAATACTATGAGTATATACATGATATTCTTGAGCATGAATTTGAATCCTTTAAAAAAAATTGATTCAATATCAAATGGTTTAGGCTATGAATCCATGAACGTGACCCTCATAGAACTGTTATTAAGCATACTAACAGATTTACCATGCGTGATACAAGGAATCTCAGGTGAGTATTAAAGCCATGTTCTTCTAAGCCATTGTGAATATGTATTTTATGTAAACGTTCTAGGTAAAGTGGGTTGGTTAGATGTTGTTAGATGTGATCCCAAATGAAGCCCTATAAAGTATAATCTAGTAGAAGAACATGAAATTGAAGAAGAAGATGATGTAGAGGAGCAGGGGTTTCATGGAGTGTCAGACAAATATTTAAAAAAAATTCAAGGAATATATGTTAATTGAGACAATGTTAATTTGGATGAAATATATGATATTGACATTGTGTTGGACGAAGAACTTGAAGAAGTTGAACCAAATGTAGAATATCATGTTCGAGATGATGATGATGCTAATATGTAAAATCCTTTGTACATGAATTATGAATTGAATGATAAAAATGGTGAGATTATTGAGGAAGAAGATTAATTATATCAAAATTTTGAAAATTAAGAGGTATGTATTTATATGTATTCAGTTGGTTTATTCTCTTTTGTTCACCTTAAATTTTAATTTGCCTATTTTTAAGTTTGAATGTTACTGCAGTTCTTTAAAATATATTATAATATATAAATTGGGAAATTGAGAGTGATATGAGGTTGGAGGAGGGGGCATATGAGCTTCCATATTCACGTGGTTGCTATTGTTAAGTAGAGAATATATTATTCTTGAAACTAAGAGAAGTTCATTTACGTTTATACCATAATTACCAATTTTCACATTAATGGTTCATTAAGAAGACATACCAGACAAGTTGGTCGTCGAGTGAACCAAGAGACACGATGGATGGGTAGACATGCAAAGTAAGGTCAGCCCATGACTTCCCATGAATTGAGTTCTCACTAGGGTGTATCTTAACGCTCTTTAGAAAATTGATACATTAATGTTTAGGTGTTAAAATCTAGTTTTAATTGATTGGTTATGCAACATGGCCATACTAATCAATTATAAGATTTTGTTTTCATTCATGATCTAATGACTTGTGTTGACTAGTTTGAATAGTAGGGAGAATGCCCATGCCCTAGATGCACCAACATGAAGGCATAGCACCCAAGCGCCCCTGGGGACATCGTGACATGGGAAAGACAAGATGTACGCTTGGTAGGTGTGTCTGTGCAACGAGTTGGTGGGTCGACCTGACTTGGAAAGGGACACCCACACAAAAGAATTAATGTTGGCACATGAATACCCATGAATCAGGTTCCCACAAGGGTGTCTTATAATTATTTTTAGAAAATTAATTAAATTAATGTTTAATGTTAAAACTCAGTTTATAATTGATTATTGATCATGAAAAATGGAAATAAAAAATGATAATAATCTATTTTCACTGGTGATCTAATGATTTATGTTCATTTATTTACACAACAGGGTGAACAACCTCACCATGAGTGGGTCCGCATGAAGGTAGGGCACCTGGGAACCCATGGGGGCTTCACATGTTGGGCTTGCTAGAGCACTCGACACCCATGGGGGCGTCACGTTCTGGGCATGCCATGTCACACAACACCCATGGGGGCATTGCATGTTGGCCACACCATAACACTTGGTTCCCATGGGGGTGTCACGTGATGGGCATGATAGGGCGTCCAATTCCCATGGGGGTGTCACATACTATGAATACTAGGGTGCCCACTGATTGTGGGGGGCATCGCGTGTTGGGAACATGATGCCCATGGGGGTGTCACGCACTGGGCACCCACCCAACAGGGGCGTGCGTGAAATGAGTTGGTGGGTTGGTCCAACTTGGAAAGGGTCACCCACACAAAAGAATTAATGTTGGCCCAAGATTTCCCATGAATAGAGTTCCCACAATGGGGTCTCATAATGACTTTTAGAGAATTAAGTAAATTAATGTTTAGCTGTTAAAAGTAAGTTTATAATTGAATATTGATCATGAAACATGGAAATAACCAATGATAATATTTTGTTTTCATTGATGAGATAATGATTTGTGCTCACTAATTTGCATAGCAGGGTGAACACTAGTGCCCTGGGCACATCCGCATGAAAGTAAGGTGCCCAGGCGCCTATGGGGGCATTGGGTGTTGGCAACGCCAGGGTGCTTGTGCTAAAATTTGGTGAGTCGAACTGACTTGGAATACGACACCCACCCAAAAGAATTATTCTCATCACATGACTCCCCATGAGGCTAGTCAATCATCATTTTATATTGGTGGTCTTGGTTTGATAGGAAATATCTAAGGTGAGGCTCCTAGCTATGACGTTTGAGCTTTGTCGGTCTCCTCAAGTCTAATAAAAATATCCAATAACAAGGCTCCTCAAGCCATGCCCACTATCTCGAGGTGAATATATCATTATAAAACAAGCCTATAAGTTTTTTTGTTCAAGTTGGCCTAGATCCTCTCTTAGGTGTCTTCTCTAACTGGCACAAAGAACTATATATATGCACTTTTCCCTTCAATATATCCATAAGATGACTCTCAAATATGCTTTATAGTGGAATTATATTTCCATTATGATGATAATGATATCTTATTTCACAATATTGATATTTCTTATAATATTATCTGCAATAGAGGTTTCCAAGGTGCTATGTCAAGAATATCTACTCAAGGTGATAAATTTATCCTCTTCTTGAGTTCATGTCAAAGTTATATAGTTGCTAAACACTTACATATAATTTCTCCTTTTGCTATCTTTAACTATAGGTCTAGTGCCCTGACATATCTGTAGCATTTTATTGAAATTTTTCCCTTTAAGGCTTTCAATAGTCCCAAAAAGATGTGAAATTGATCTTTCTTCAAAGTGTCACAACTCGATGGAGTGAGAGGCTTATATTTGGCAAGACTTGTGTAAATCAAACAATTTTTTAAGATAATTATGCAATACCACTGCAAGCATACCTCAATGTGATACCAATAACTAACCAATGCATCTGGGATTATTATTGAGCTGCAAAGGACATGAAATACTTGTATGGATGAAGGACCTATGACGCTATGGCCCTCTAGACCACTTCCTGACCCAATCCCAATACCTATATCTTAGACTCCGCTAAGGAATAAAATGTCTCGTAGGATGCCTGTTAGTGCATTGTCCCCACCTAGAATGAGAAAACCTTTAGAAAATGTGCTGATTCAGTCAACGTTTGATTGAAGGACCTATATGAAGCTACGTTACATATATTAAAAGAGAGAACAAAGTGGCTTTAGAAAAGAGCTGATAGGGAAGGAAGGTTAGGGTCCCTTAGCACCTTATAAATTGCACACTCCTAATTGTACATTAGCAACATCTCTAAGGGTCAGTGACCTATTTCCATAACTGACACTAGGCCTTGATGATGTATATAATAATTTTCAAAAGGATTAGCTTATTTAGGGAACAAATATTCTTGACAGGGACTCTAATCGCAGCGTAAAATCTCATGAATATATAACTTAATGGTTCTCATTAGTAGGTCCTCAAACCTCCTTAACCTCTGATGTGTTAAGTTACAATATTGAATTGTGAGGCACGCCACCCTCTAAGGCAGACTAAAAGGTATGCTAAGAGGTAGGCCCACCAGTCGGTTGATGCTCCTTGGGAAATTACTAGACCACACTTAGATAAACCTAATTGACTCCATTATTAAACGATCATGAATATGTAAATAAGTTCAGTTCACGTAATTCACTTCCTCTCTACGGAAACTTTATGAGAGCTCTATCGAGGCCAATAGACTGACATATCCATAAATTGAGAAGAGATACATTCGATCTCATTAATGGGTAAAAGGATATAAGCGACCAAAGGGAAGAAAGCGATCACACATAAGATATAAAAGTTATTATGGAACATAAGTGAATGAGGAAAAACACACACAATAAGGATAGTGATAGTAGACTCTATATTTCCATAGCCATAAACGCGACTATACAGAGGCTATATATGAACTATGTCTCTACCAAAGAAGGAGAACACAACTCAGATGTGTTACCCGGATAAATCCCTCTTGTGGACAAGAGTGATCTCCCTAGTATCCCAACATATAACTAGAAACAAACATACATAAGAATATCTCTTTAACTAAGCTATTAGCATTCAGATTATCAAAACTAGAAAAGAGAGGATGATGCTCTTACCTTTCAATGACATGTTTGGTGAAAACCTCGCCTTTTGTCTTGAAGAAGTTCTTCAATGCCGAGAAGAAACTTGCAACCAAAAACATGCAAAGAATCAAAAGCATCTATAGTATAATGATAATCCAACTACCAACTTAACTTAATGATCAAGGAGATTAAGAAAAGTAATTGCTTCAATGAATCTGGAAAACAACACAATGAGAAAAAGTATCCAAATGTATTACTCAGGAATAAAAGAGAAATCTTACAACTAAGCCTTGATGTCGTATAGGTTCCTCCCATATGCCTCCAGTTAGTCATCAGTAATTTTTTCCTTTGTTGATGACTAAATGATTATCCCAATATTTCTAGAAACAAGATTCATAAACATTGTGGGTTCTAGAATTCTCACTGCCTTCATTATCCTCAAGATAATTTTTCACTATTTCATCATTCCATAATGTATATCTTTTCTTACCAATCCCAGAAACCCCATTAGTGGCGTATGCCACTCTTTCTATCTATGTGATTTCACCTTTGGCCCAAAATGCTCTATTTTTTTTGGCCTAGAAACCCACCACTGCTACCTAAGCCCACCAATCAAATAGCTTTGTTGTGTCTCCCACAATACTCCTAAACACTAATAGTCTCAAACTATCTCTGTTGGCTCTTTATATAAATCAAGTACATTGGATTTTGGAGCTTCAAAACATTAATTTATCATAAAATCTATCTCACACTTGATAATCCCAAATTCTAGGTTTTAGTCCAAAAGCCAAGTCCAAGAAAGCCTCCACTAGGTCACCTAGGGTTTCACAAGGTCATAGGGTAGATTTGGTATCCTAACAAATCTGTTTTTCCTGCATGAAGAAACTGCATTCAAAGAAGAAAAGGACCGGTGATCTTGTCCAAACTGATCAAAAGAGGTCACTCAAAAAGGCTTCTTGGCCTAGAGCACAAATCTTGTAGGGGGACAGCTGCCCCTTGCTCACATTTCTGCAAAGGGAACAAATGGCCATCAACTTGGAGAAAGTTAAGGTAATCAGAAAATCATCATAAGAAGACCATTCATAGCAAGAAGAAAGCAGCAAGCATATGTTTGATGAGAATCAAGGTTTGTGACTATTTTGACCAAGCAATAAATTATTACTAGGGTTACAAGGGCAAAGGTCACCTAAAACTCCATCAAGTGCACATTGAAGATTTTTAGGAATGATGAATGAGTTTGAGAAGTTTCAGAGAACTTAGAAGACAACACTATTTACTTTTTCCTAAGCAGCCCTAAAACCTAGGAGTTTGGGAAAATTGACAAAAATATTCAACAAATGATGATGAAGCCTCCTTCATAACAGAAAATGGCTTTAAAGGGTTTCAAGCTATCCTCTAGGGTTTGTCTTCTCAAAATAACAGTCAGAGGCATTATCAAATGGTCAAAGGAGACAAACATGAGGTAAAAATGCCTAAAGAGGTAATTATGATAAGCATGGTTTTCATTATTGAAGAAGAAAGGTTTTGAACTCCAAAAGACAGTGATCAAAAGCAAAACTTGTGTATGGCACTTGCAAGAAGAGAAGTGGCCCATGAAAAGACACAAAAATAGTTTAATTTTCTCACCTCCCAACCAGAGATACATCATTGTCAAACTAGTCTGAGGAACAAACATGTAGCTGGTCTAAGAGTAGTAAAGCCTCCAAAATGGTTTCCTTATCAAAGGTATATTCTGCAAGAGATAGATTAACCCTGAATGACACTTCTGCAGGACTGTCACAAAAGGTTACCTATAGGAAAATTGGTAAGGACAAACAAACCAAATGTTTTTCACAATAATGGCCCACATGAAGACTAAAGGGATTGTTGATGCTTGCTACTAGGGTTTTCATACTAGATATTTTTTTTCACTGATTCACAGTAAGACACATGACAGAGTGTCAGCGAAAGATTAAGATGCCAAAAATGATCACGTGTATATTGTTTACAAGGGTTAAAGATCATGAAAAGGTTCAGATTCACAAATGAGGGTAAAGAGCACAGTTTGAGCTGGTTGAAGGGTTTGTGAGTGTAAAAGAGAACATCCAGATGCTCCAGCAAATAAAAAAGCCATTCTTCTATGTCAAACTGCCACCTACAGGACCAAAAAGATCCAAAAGGACAGTATAAAAATAAAGAGAAAATAGACTTTATAAAGTGGGTTGTGGTCATGAAAGACTTTTTCAAAAGGAGTATAAAGTCTCCTTCTCCCTTTTTCCTCAATTCATTAATGTCTTTGTAAAATAAGGAGAGCCATTGAAGAAGTTTTAGGGTTTTCTATGCAACTTTGGAAAAACTTTTCAGGCGCTACACACCTGGCTGTTGGCGCTGCGCACAGAGGGGGCAGCCATAGTGTTAATTTACACTGCGCTGCGCACCGAGAGGGCGGCACTATGCACCAGCAAAGGCGCTACGCACAGGCCCAAACCAACCTGACTCGCCCACAGAGCAGGCCTCTGGCACTACGCACGGGCAGTCTTTGTCAAGTTTGCTAAAAAAACTTGCCTAAATCCAAATTGTCTGTTTCCAAACCCCTGCACAGAGTTAGATAAGGTTGGTTTTTCTTTCCTCTTTGCCCTCCAAGTGATATTTTCATAATCTAGGAAGGTATTTAAAGGCCTAATGTTACCAAACCCTAATCTCCATAAAAATCAAATTTGACCATTTGGGATAGGGTTTACAAATTTGGGGAGTTGTCATTAGCCTAAAGACACTCAAATACACGCAAACCTCCTCCTAAAACTATGAAACTCTCCCTGATCATTCTATTTTTCCCTCATTTACTAAAAACTTCCCTCACATCACACATCTGTCCTCCCTAGACCTAAAGCTCTCACCAAGCCAAAAACCATTCTGTTTTAAGATATACAATGCAGTGAGCACTTGGATGAAGACAGGGAGGGTGATGATACACATGAATCACTCCCAAGTACAAAAGAGGTATTTCTAATGAGCAAATATGAAAGCCAAGAAGATAGTGAAGGCAGTGATGGGGGTGACAGTCAGCAAAGAAAATAAACATGACAGTCAAGAGTAAAATGTGCTTAAACATGAAAATAAGCCTAGACAAAGCTGAAAGCAGTGACAAAATGGATGAAAATAGTGAACATGAAGAAAAAGAAGGTGAAAATAAAGAAATAGCAGATCAAGAAGAGGAAACCAACAAGGCAAGGATAGGGTTTGATGAAGGAAACAGTGATAAAAGAATGCCACTGAAAGGACATCAATGGAGCACAAGGCCAAAGTGAAGCAGATGCAAAAACTGGTGATAAACTCCAAGACCAAGGTAATAGTACTAAAGATAGCAAAAGGGTGACAATGATGAAAGTTTTGAAGGTGGCAGTAAAGCTCATTGCTCTCCCAATGTGCAAGATAATGATGCACAAAGTGATGGGAGATCAGACAATAATGGTAATGATAGAGCTTGAAGAAAGAGGCATTAATACAGAGGATGACCATGATAATACAGCAAATGAAAGACAAGGCAGCCAAGAAGACAGTCATGACATTAGTCATCCACCTATGATAAATGAGGATACACTTTTCATTGAAATTTGAGCACTGAAAGAAAGTAAATACCTATAAAAACTTAGAGACATGGCTCGAGATTTTCCACAGGCTTCTCAAACCTCTTAAGGGACCTCTCCACCAATTTTGAGGCAATTTGGACAAAATTTTGTCTTTTTCAAATTTTGACCCCTCTGTGTGCAGCACCCTAGGTGCTATGCACAAAATTGGTGCATCCTCAGCTCACAATTTTTGCATTTTTAGATTCCTCACATCACTAGCAGTCTGCTCACCTATTTTTAGATCATCTGGAGCATTTTTGACCCCCCAAAAGGTAAACAAAATCAAAATTTTGACCTTTCTACCTCATTTTCAGACCAGGCGCTGCGCACAGAACAATGTTGGGGAAATTGATTTTTGAATAGGTAAATGCCATCCACTTAGCACAATTCAAGTATTTCTGGAAATTAGACTCATCGGGATTTCCAACGAGCCATCACGGAGCCAAATCCGGTGTCAAGAAAGGGTCTAAAACTCAACCACAAGAGACCCTATTTTCTATTGAAGTGGTGCTACGCACAAAGGGTACCTAGTGTGTTTTGGACCAAAAGTCAACAAAACACACTCATTTATTGCAAATAGATATTTTTGAGTTTTTTGAGGCAAATTACTCTATAATTAGGTGCAAATAGTTATTTTGGCATTTATTTCTTAGGATATTATGCGCCTTGGGCCTTGCATGGTCTCTTGGCCATAAATGACATTTATGATTATATTTGACATTTTCCTACCACATTTAGGGTTTTAGTCCTCATTTTCTCCATAAATAGAGCATGAGGCCCCTGTGTATTTTGTTGGCATTTCATGAGCTTGAAGAGCAATATACATGGTTTTATGAGCTTGGAGAAGAAATTGGTTTTGTGAAGTGGATGAATGGCTTGTTTGGCTTGATGATGGAGAAGCCTGTTTGCAGGATTCCATAGCTTGGTGAATGGTGATGTTTTCCTAATTTGTATAGTGTTTCCTTTTTTTTCATTATGTTTCATGTTTCTTGGTTGCTATAAATCTAAAAAGCATAGGTTGAGACATGTTCTTTGAGGCACCTCAGTCCTCATGTTTGTTATAGCTTTGATGTTTTCTTCTTTTGGCCATCTTAAGGAATTCTTGATTGCTCCTTAGGTCCACCAAAACTTTTTCTTGTTTCATGTATGGTTAGTATGCTAGTTTAAAATTATGATTCATGGAAGGCACTGCTTATTTGAAGCTTTCAAAACCCTATCTTGAAACCTTTCTTTGGAATCTTGATTGTTAGGTTAAGTCAAAGAGGTCTCGTTCTATATTTCCCTTTATCCTTGCTTACCAACTTTTTTAAGAGTTCCTAATAGCTTGAAATATGATGTTTAGGAGTTCCCTCTTCAGAAATTGAGTTATTTGTTTTATCTTATATTGTTTCCCAAAATCTAAAGGTGAATTTGTAAAGTTAGAAGCTCTTATGCTCTCTATGTTTCACTGGAATGTTTATCTTATATGTTTATTAGTTTAAGTATTATTCATTGAGCTTAATGCTTTTCCCTACCTCATGAGTTATAGCTTTTAACTATATATGTTTAAGACCTCTTAGTTTTTTCCCAAATTTGATGTTCATTACACCTCATACGTCACCTTAAGGATCCATTAACCTTACTAAATTTTCCCTGCAACACACTCTGTTTCATCATTTAAACACCCTTGACTTCATTTGACTCCATAGCCCAATGGCTTTGATTGAATCTCACTCCACTTATTCCATTTGACCATCTTTCCCAACCAAAAACATCAACAAACCCTACACCTAATAACTAGCCTAAAATCAAAACCCTAGAGAAGAAAGAACACATCCTTTGCACCCAATAGAGAGATCCCTCTCTGATTCCAGGAAGGCTAGGTCCTCGGACTCTAAAGACTAGTTCCATGTTACCCTGTCATTTGGTCTACCAATCTGCCAGATCATGGGACTCTAACATTCCAGTGATCACAGTGGGACTTTCTGAGTATATAGTTTCCTGAATACCTCTTAAGACTCTTTAGACCCTTAGTTTGACTTAGAAAATCCAGTGAATCTACCACCTCATCGCCACCCGAAAATTCTGGCAATCACGGTGGGATCTTCTGAGTCAGTGACAAACTAAGTACCCCTTAGGACTTCAGAAACACTTATCAAATCATAGAGAACTCAAACTATCATCCATAGAGTAGAATCTATTTGTTTCACCATCCTATAAAAATGATGACTCAGTTATAGGACACTCTTACAAACCTTAGGACTACCTATAGGAACTCAGAAAACCCCAAAACATCCTTAGATTGGTTTCTTGCTAGTTATTGGTGGTAGACCATAAACATACATTCTTAAAAAAACAAAAAATATCCACCTGGCGACTCCATTAGCCTCCAGTAGGGCTATTACTTCACTAGTACTCATTTCATTTCTTGGATTTGTGTCAAGCCAACCCTGAGAAGTTTATAAACGCAGTTAAAATACTGTGAGAGTTTACCGAACACTAAGAGATTTCAGCCTTTGGAAAACAATCATAAACTTTCAACCTCTCTGCATCTTTGAATGAGAAGTCTGGCTTCTCAGAGAATTAACACCAAATCTCACCCAAGCCCATTCCCTCCCATCATGGTGGCATGGTATGTCCACATGGCGACTCCACAACTCTCAATAGACCTAATGACTCTACTGGTAGAGAATGTAATATTCCAAATATGGAACAGCACAGCAAGCCTGCTAAAATAACGCACTCCTGGGATATTGATGCACAGAAATGAGTTTACAACCCTTGGATCCCTTATATCAGTAGATTTGGAGTCTAGATCCAAAATGTGAGCAAAACCAAATCAAACTAGGTGTGGTAAACAGATCTCCCACCACCTAGTCTAGCTGAAAAACACCCTACAAGAGGGGCTGCAATTATGCACAACAAACTACTTCTGAAATAACACAGTCTTGGACAGTATGAGTAGGAGGCCATCAAATATGATTAAATTATGAGTATACAACAGCAAATCAGAATTACAATGAAGCTCTTTCATTATACAGTAGAATACAGGAGACAATAGAGAAAGAAATCTTTAGAAAAGAAGGCTGCAACACAGGTATAAACTGTAAAATGGCTCAACAACATTATTTTAAGGAGCTACAGTAGCTGAATATTACAACTTAGATCTAGGACAGATCCGTGGACAAAACATCAGATCCATTTCAGATCTGGAAACTAGATAGTCTTATTTACAAGATCCCCTTGGGGTTTTGACCAAATCATGCATTACAAAGAGTAGATCTGAGTTTTAAGTTGCAGATCTGAAAAATGCTTTAGAAATTTCTGAAGATGAATTTACATTAAAATAGATCAGATCTAAACAAAACATGGATAAGCAAGCTAATCCATGGATCACCAAAGAGAAAGGCAAAGCCTAGCACCAAAGATCTCTCATAAAAAATGGGATCAAAAAACCCTGCAGAACCTCTAATGAAAATAACGCAGTTCCTGAATGAAAACTGCACTGTAGCTTGAACAACAATGATGGCCTAATGCCAAGATACAAATCTGAAGCTCAAATAGTAGATTCACTCTTCCAGGAGGTTAAAAGACACACTCCATGAGAAAAGGCTCCAATACAAGCTAGATCTCTGCAGATCTAGATTTTCACATGTTGCAGCCTACAAAAACACGCAAACCCTCACTAGATCTGCATTGCAGTTGGAAGTAGAACTTGGCCCAAAGCCTGATAGTGGATCAAATCAGCAAATACTCCTCCAATAATCCTCAATGGAAGAGGTGAAATCCCTTCATAGGAACTCCAAGTGCTAAGCAACATAATTCTCCACTAAACAGCAGAGAATAGTATTTGTCTAAACAGACAAGATACTCAGAAATATAATCAATCAACAACCTTCTCTTGATGCCTTCCCCTTCCTTTTATAAGATGAGAGCCTTCACAAACCCTAAACCACCTTGATGAGTTAGATCCTTCCACATGAGGGGCCTCCTTCTAGTACTACGTTGTCCCTTTATGAGGTAAATTGAATCTAGACAACACTGTAGATTTGGTCAAGGTTGACCTAGTCTCACATCTCAAACCTCTTTCACACCTGCAAGTGATTTATTTACATGGCCCTGATTTATCCTTGTTCACATGGGCATTGATTTATTCAGCCTTTTCAGGAGTTTTACATCTCCTCCTTTATTCATTTATTCATGCAACAGAAAGTAAAACAAAAATGTATATCCCTCTTAGCTTAGGCTAAGTAGGAATATTATAGTCCTCCCCTCCAAAATGTTGTTTGTCCTCAAGCAACTGATAGGGTGAGAGCTATAGTACTTCCCATCCTTCATTGATGGCATCATCAATGATCCAGTCCTTATCAAAATCCAAGTGCTCATTAAGCCAATACATCATGAATTGCTCCTCCAAGGTCAACATAAGATGTGCATAGTCCATCCCACCAGGAGTGAAAAACTCAATAGAAATAAACATGGTTGGAGCAATGCTCCATATAAAACATGTATCATGAGGTACAGGTAGAATTTCCAAACCATGTGGTACATACAAGCTGCCCATCCTCTCTCCATACAATCCCATAAACAATACATGAACTATATCATCCAATTATGGAAGCAAGACTACATATATGCAAATAGAAATTTGAGCTTGAGGAGGTGGGTCAAAATCCCACATGTGATGCCAGTGCAGTGCATCACCTACCTGCATTAGATCAAGGTGTGGTAAGTAGCATTCCCACCACACACTTGCTGCTTTAGTCACCTTAACATGGCTGAAGATGTTAGATAAGTTTGGTGCCTTTGGAAAGCACCCATCATGAGAAGGAATCTCCCTTTGCACAATAAGGGAGTGGCCAAGCTCAACATTTCTATTGGCCCACAAAAATTCATGGGATCCACATGATCTCTCACTCCCTTTAGGAGTCATAGCCTGCAAAAACATGGAAAAGGAATCAGAAAATAAGACTTTCTTAGCATGATCAGATCCTTTACCATCATATTCCTTCATACACATGGAGTTATGCATGAGCATTTCCTTCCTCTCAAGCAAAGGAATAACTGGCTAAAATGACTCTTGCAAAGAGTCCATTGGCTGGCCCAATCCTCCATAGCTAATGCACTCTTGAAAGTGCTAATGTAATTCCTCTCTCATGCCTTCCCAATCAAAGCTCCTCAGGATCAGGGTATAGACCTTCATTAAATGCATATGGCTGAGGAAGAATTCTTCATGTGCCCCTTGTAGTATCTTCTGCTTGAGCTTGTAAGCTCTAGCCAAGAAGACCTTACCATGATAATAGATGACTCCCCCTTAGACTAAGTAGCCCTCTTCTTGCTACATGTCATCTAGTATCATACTTGTGTGGAGATCTTTGGAATACTCTACAAGTAGTTGAGATTTCCAATACAGATCCACATTGTTCAACAACGACAGCGTTGATGATACATCCATGGAAGTGCTTGTCATGTTGCTGATCTCCTTTTTGACATTTATCATGCCAAATTTGTTTGTTGGAAGGTTCATCCTCCCATTCTTCTCCTCCCATAGCACAAATTCAGAAAAGAGAGAGGGTGATAGTGATGCAGGAAAAATATCCCCCTCATTCTTGAGCTATCCCAAGCACTCCAGCATTGTAACTTGGTCTCTCATTGCTCCAATCCCTCCTGGACCTAGATTTGGAGCAGCACTTTGTGAGGCCTCCCCCATAAGATCTAAATCTGGTGGCATCCCAGGTGGCTTGCCACTAGATAGGAATGTCCCTTTCAACATTCTCATGAACATAAGAGAAGGGACTGTGAGATCCCTTCTTCCACTGCGCAAATCCATCTCTGTTGTTTGTGTGGAAGTACTAGGTGAGGGATAAGTGTTCATGCCTTGAATCATTTGTGGTTTCCCACTCTCCAAGTCCACCCGCTCCATCTGCAAAGCTTTCCAATCAATGGTGACCTTCCCCAAAGTAATCAACCATTGGACACCCAGAATGATATTGGTGTCTGGCATGTCAACTACAAAAAAGTGATCCACCAGAGTGTAGGATCCCATAGTGACTGAAAGTGAGGGAACATATTGCATGTATTGCATGGTCCTATCTCCTGGGACCAAAACAGAGAATCCTTCAAAAGTATCAGTGGGGATTGTTCTCCTTTGCATAAGATGAGCATCAATAAAGTTGTGGGTTTCCCCACTGTCAATCAGCACATATACCCTATGATTCATGATTGAATAGTGTACTATTAGGGTCAAGTACTTAGGCACTCCTCTCAAAGATGTAAGAGTCCCACCTATTGGAGCAAAGGTTCCATCTCCATCTCCATATGGTGTTGGTTCCTCCTCAATAGTATTAGCGCTGTGACCCCTCCTTGGTTCATCATCTTCATCTTCCTCCTCAAAATCTGAGAAGACTTCTGTGTAGTGTGCTTTCCCAGCAGCACATCTATGTCCCGGTGCCCATGACTCTTTGCAAGTGAAACACAATCTCTTCTTTCTCAACTCCCTCCTAAGTTCAATATCAAGAGGCTTCTTGAATGAGCTCTCCTTGGAAGGAGCATCTTTTTCTCCCTTCCCTTTAGAAAGGTGAGGGGCCTTGCTTTGGAAAGTCACCTTTGCTTTTGGCAAGGCATCTTGAAGGTCTCTAGCCCTCTCAATGGCATCATGTAAGGTGATGGGCTTGGTAGATTTAACCAACCCATGCAAAGGTTCCTCCAGGCCATCGATGAACATGTACACCCTCCTTGCTACAGATAGATCAGGAACCATGACTAATAATCTCAGAAACTCAGAGATATAAGTTTCTGCATTCCCTGATTGCTTTAGCTTTGCAAGGCTTATGAAGGGTGCTTCTGGATCCTTCCTGTCAAACCTCTCCACTAGTCTTCTAGTAAAATCAGAATAGGTAGTCACATTGGTATGTCCCAATGTAGACATCCCATGGAACCACCAATTGTGTGCTTCACCTTCAAAGTGCAGCGCTACAATCTTAATAGCCTCAATCTCAGGGACTTTGTTCAACTAAAAGTAAATATCCATCTTCTCTACCCATGCCTTGGTAGAACTGAAGGATGATCCATCAAACTTAGGAAAAAATAATCTGCCCATAGAGTGGTGTTTATCCTGATTATGAAAGAACCCACCATCTCTATACTGCTGCCTTGGTCTTCTTCTGTCCTTGAGGTGAAAAAAATCTTGGAAACTCAAGTGGTCTCTGAATCTCTAATTCTAAGATTCATATTCCACAAAGTAGTCTTCAACGGAAGCTTGCTCTTGTGGTCCTTCATTCTCCATAGCCAAGAAGGTAGGCATAGTGGAGCGTTGTGGAGCTTGTGGGGCTTGTGGTTGGTTCACTAGTTGACCAGCCCAATGATGAGACATGTCAAAGCTTTCCCCCAGATGAAATCTCCCAGGATATTCCCTCATTCTGTCCATCCTCATCTCTTTGATCTCTTTGGCAAGTTCTTTCATGGCCACCAACAGAATTCTTGCAAACTCTTCTCCTTCTTTGTCATCTCCAGTTTCAGGGGCTTTACCCTTGTCTTTCTCATCAGTAGTGTAATCAAATGTCTTGTGACTTCTATTCTAATACCTCTTATTCCTTAGTAAGAGTTTCATCTTCTTTTGAATGCAACATGGTTATGGTGCTCCAAGGAAAGCACAGGTTGTGCCAAGAAAGGAGCTCTGATACCACTGTAATATTCCAAATCTGGAAGAGCACAACAAGCCTGCTGAAATAACACACTCCTGGGATATTGATGCACAGAAATGAGTTTATAGCCCTTGGATCCCTTATATTAGTAGATCTGGAGTCTAGATCCAAAAGGGGAGCAAAAAAAAAATTAAACTAGGTGTGGTAAACAGATATCCCACCACCTAGTCTAGCTGAAAAACACCCTACAAGAGGGGTTGCAGCTATGCACAAAAAAATGCTTTAGAAATAACGCAGTCTTGGACAGTATGAGCAAGAGGCCATCAAATATGATTAAATTATGAGTATACAACAACAAATCAGAATTAAAATGAAGCTCTTTCAATATACAGGAGAAAATAGAGCAAGAAATCTTCAGAAAAGAAGGCTGCAACACAGGTATAAACTCTAAAATTGCTTAACAACGTTATTATAAGGAGCTGCAGCAGCTGAATATTACAACTCAGATCTAGGACAGATCTGTGGACAAAACATCAAATCCATTTCAGATCTAGAAACTAGATAGTCTTATTTACAAGATCCCCTTGGGGTTTTGACCAAATCATGCATTACAAAGAGTAGATCTGAGTTTTAAGTTGCAGATCTGAAAAATGCTTCAGAAATTTCTGAAGATGAATTTACATTAAAATAGATCAGATCTAAATATAACATGGATCAGCAAGCTAATCCATGGATCACCAAAGTAAAAGGCAAAGCCCAGCACCAGAGATCTCTCATAAAAAATGGGATCAAAACACCCTGCAGAACCTCTAATGAAAATAACACAATTCCTCAACAAAAAACTGCACTGTAGCTTGAACAACAATGATGGCCTAATGCCAAGATACAAATTTGAATCTCAAACATTGGGTGCACTCTTCTAGGAGGTTAAAAGACACACTCCATGATAAGAGGCTCCAATACAAGCTAGATATCTCTAGATCTAATGTTCCACTTGTTGCAGCCTATAAAAGCAAGAAAACCCTCACTAGATCTGCATTGCAGTTGGAAATAGAGCTTGGACCAAAGCCTATTAATGGATCAAATCAGCAAATGCTCCTCCAAGAATCCTCAATGGAAGAGGTGAAATCCCTGCATAGGAACTCCAAGTGCTAAGCAGCACAATTCTCCACTAAACAGCAGAGAATAGTATTTGTCTAAATAGACAAGATACTTAGAAATATAATCAATCAACAACCTTCTCTTGCTGCCTTCCCCTTCCTTTTATAATATGAGAGCCTTCACAAACCCTAAACCACCTTGATGAGTTAGCTCCTTTCACATGAGGGGCCTCCTTCTAGAACTATGATGTCCCTTTATGAGGTACATTGAATCTAGACAACGCTGTAGATTTGGTCAAGGTTGACCCAGTCTCATAGCTCAAACCCCTTTCACACCTACAAGTGATTTATTTACATGGCCCTGATTTATCCTTGTTCACATGGGCATTGATTTATTCAGTATTTTCAAAAATTTTACATCTCCTCCTTTATTCATTTATTCATGCAATAGAAAGTAAAAAAAAATGTATATTCCTCTTAGCTTAGGCTAAATGGGAATATTACAAAGAAATTTAGATTGGTTAGAAAGATTTAGTGACCCTTCCTGACTTACAAACATGGATCCAAGGATACAAAGGAGATATGCTCCAACAAACAGAGATCATATCCCTGGATTTCCACACAAAATGCCTCAGATAAATTGGATAAAACCTACCTATACTTTACAGCATGATTGATCTCATAGGGGATCTTATCAAATTTCATATACATGTATGATGTTAAAATTTAATGGTATGAAGACTCACTTTCATGAAAGGTCTGTAAATACAGGTATGTGGTGAGAACAAAGGAAGTTTTAAACCAAGAGTTTTGTTTTCTAAATACATTCCATACAAAGGTATAAAGATAATATAAAGAAATTATTCATCTATTTATTAGCTAAAATTACAGACCAAATTAAAGATCTCATAAAATACTTTTGTGAATATTGACAGATTTATAAAATGGTTAAATCTAAAGTTCTTCATTATATAGATTCATGTTTTTCACTTCAATATAATTTATCATAATAACCACAGATGATTGGAATGTAAAATCGAGGAAGAAGTACGAAAGAAAATCCATGCCTTCAAAACACAAGGATATTCATCACTCCACAGATAGTTCAGAAGATATTCACTAATCACTACCAGAGAAGGAAAATGATTGTTTCCCAATCCAAAGAAAACAGAAAATGCCTCCTCCTTTAACTGAAGAAGAGATAGATCAAATGTTAAGAGTACAACCGGCCTCTAAACCTTTATATAAAGAAAATATTCTTGTCTATCCCACTCCTGCCTTACCTACCAAAGAAATTTCTCATAAAGAAACAGATGAACAGATTGTTGTTGAGGCTGTAATAACTCCTCAAGAAGACATTCATCCTTGTGAGTAGTCACAAAAGGAAGAGAAGCATCATAGTTCTATCCAGAGAAAGAGAAATACACCTCCCCTTTTAACAAAAGAATAAAGCAATCACATCCTAAGCATACAGCCCACATCCAAATTTTTATGTAAAGAAGATATGTCTATGTGTTCTATTGCTTACCTATCTACTGATACATTTTCTCATACAAAAAGTATAGGACAAATTGATGTTGATGCTAGACTAATTTCTCAAGAAGACCTGGGGCCAGAGAATGTTCCTACTCATCTGGATAATGGCTCGCAAAAATAAATCAGCTCACTCAATCAGGGCATGCCAAGATTGCTTGAAAACAGCATAACATTGCATTCTGAAGCTACCAAATCAGATAATCATAAAGAGGGAGAAGAGATTATTTCTCAAAAGGATCCCAAGGTTAGTCAAGTAAAGGAGGGAGTAATCCTAAATGAGTTCTATTTCTCAAATCCTCTAGGTCAGTTATTATTCGAAGACCCCTTTGTTGTTTCCATAGAAACCTTTAAAGCGGGAGTAAAACATGCCAAGAACAGTTTGTGGCAGATCTTAAAGAACATTTGGGTCGCTTTCGTTCAAAAGAAGACAAAGTGGGAGTGGCCTGCCAGCATACCTAAGAAGTGGAACAAGAATCAATCATCTTTTCACTTACTTGATTGGCTATACTGGAAAAAAGAGTTCACCAAATGAATAAATATATCATGTATAAATTAGATTATGATAGATAGGAATGCAAATAAGCTCATCCTTTGAGCATATTTTAGTTATAAATTGTTTTGAAAATACAAAAACAAAGAAAAGACTAAAAATGAGGGCAGATTTGAAAAAATACGTAAAGCCCCATACCCAAAAAAAATAAAAAATAGAACTACTGAAAGTGTGTAAGCCTAAATACCACTACTAGTGCATAAAGAAGTCTTGTTTAAGTCTTCTAGCCTAATCATGGTTGAAACATGTTTTAAATTTATTGTTGGTAAGTTAGTGAAATATAGTTGGTCAAATTATTCAAGCTTGACTTGTCAAAAGATAGATTAGGTAGAAAGATACTAGTTCCACATGCTTAAAATAGAACCAAAGAGAAAAATAGGGATGAGTAGCAAACAATGTATCCTAGCGCTGATTTTTTTAGTCTTATTTTGTACGAAAATAACATTTGTGTGCAGCTTGTTTTTATGGCACAAACTCATGGTAAGTCAGATTGTTTAACCTTGGTTTAACCATGCTTTCAATTTCATGTTTATAGCTTAGTGAATGAATCCTATCAAACAGTTTAACCTTAACAGTTGAATAGTCCAGGTAGAGAATCAAAGGAGTTCATTAGCATAATCTGAACTCCTAGAAGAAATAAGTGTAGAAGTAGATAGTTTGTTTTGCTTTCAAAAACAAGAAGATGTCAAGGTTGCTAGCCCAAATGCACCTAAAGAAGAAAAAATGTTAGGCAAGTAGGTTGGATAGGTAGAGATGAAGTTAAGCTAATCATGTCTTTCATATTGTTGAGATCATAGCTTAAAGAAAACATCAGCAAGAAAAAAGAGGTAAAAATATGCCCAATGGAAGAAGAAACTGATCTCCATAAAGCCAAAGATCTAAAGTTCTGGACACCTCCTGAAAAGGAGCTACCCTCCCGAAGTGGAGCCACTGTTAGTCATCAGTAATTTTTTCCTTTGTTGATGACTAAATGATTATCCCAAGATTTCTAGAAACAAGGTTCATAATAATTGTGAGTTCTAGAAATCTCACTACCTTCATTATCCTCAAGATAATTTTTCACTATTTCATCATTCCATAATGTCTAGCTTTTCTTACCAATCCCAGAAAACCCATTAGTGGCTTATGTCACTCTTTATGTCTATCTGCTTTCACCTTTGGCCCAAAATCCATTGTTTTGTTTGGCCTAGAAACCCACCACTGCTACCTAAGCCCACCAATCAAATAGCTTTGTTGTGTCTCCCAAAATACTCCTAAACACTAATAGTCTCAAACTATCTCTGTAGGCTCTTTAGATAAATCAAGTACATTGGATTTTGGAGCTTCAAAACATTAGTTTATCATAAACTCTATCTCACACTTGATAATCCCAAATTCTAGGTTTCAGTCCAAATGCCAAGTCCAAGAAAGCATCCACTAGGTCACCTAGGGTTTCACAAGGTCATAGGGTAGATTTGGTATCCTAACAACTTTGTTTATCCTGCATGAAGAAATTGCATTCAAAGAAGAAAAGGACTGGTGATCTTATCCAAACTGATCAAAAGAAGTCACTCAAAAAGGCTTCTTGGCCTAGAGCACAAATCTTGCAGAGGGACAGCTGCCCCTTGCACACATTTCTGCAAAGGGAACAAATGGCCATTAGCCTGGCAAAAGGTAAGGTAATGAGAAAATCATCATAAGAAGACCATTCACGGAAAGAAGAAAGCAGCAAGCATATGTTTGATGAGAATCAAGGTTTGTGACTGTTTTGACCAAACAATAAATCAATAGTAGGGTTATAAGGGCAAAGGTCACCTCAAACTCCATCAAGTGCACATTGAAGACTTTAGGAATGATGAATGAGTTTGAGAAGTTTCAGAGAACTTAGAAGACAACACTACTTAGTTTTTCCTAAGCAGCCCTAAAACCTAGGAGTTTGGGAAAATTGACAAAATTGGTCAAAAAATGATGATGAGGCTTCCTTCATAACAACAGATGGCTTCAAAGGGTTTCAAGCTATCCTCTAGGATTTGGCTTCTCAAAAGAACAGTCAGAGGCATTATCAAATGGTCAAAGGAGACAAACATGAGGTAAAAATGCCTAAAGAGGTAATTATGATAAGCATGGTTTTCACTATTGAAGAAGAAAGGTTTTGAACTCCAAAAGACAGTGATCAAAAGCAAAATTTGTGTATGGCACCTGAAAGAACAGAAGTGGCCCATGAAAAGACACAAAAATAGTTTAATTTTCTCACCTCCCAACCAGAGATACATTATTGTCAAACCGGTCTAAGGAACAAACATGTAGCTGGTCTAAGAGCAATAAAGCCTCCAAAATGGTTTCCTTATCAAAGGTATATTCTACAAGAGATAGATTAACCCTGAGTGACACTTCTGCAGGACTGTCACAAAAGGTTACCTACAGGAAAATTGATAAGGACAAACAAACCAAATGTTTTTCACAATAATGGCCCACATGAAGACTAAAGGGATTATTGATGCTTGCTACTAGGGTTTTCATACTAGGAATTTTTTTTCACTGATTCACAGTAAGACACATGATAGAGTGTCAGCCAAAGATAAAAATGCCAAAAATGATTACATGCATGATGTTTACAAGGGTTAAATATCATGAAAAGGCTCATATTTACAAATGAGGGTAAAGAGCACAGTTTGAGCTGGCTTAAGGGTTTGTGAGTGCAAAAGAGAACATCCAAATGCTCCAGCAAAGAAAAAATCCATTGTTTTATGTCAAACTTCCACCTGCAGGACCAAAAAGAGCCAAAAGGACAGTTTAAAAATAAAAAGAAAATAGACTTTATAAACTGGGTTTTCGTCATGAAATACTTTTTCAAAAGGAGTATAAAGTCTCCTTTTCCCTTTTTCCTCAACTCATTAATGTCTTTGTAAAAGAAGGAGAGCCATTGAAGAAGTTTTAGGGTTTTCTGTGCAACTTTGGAAAAAAAATTCAGGCGCTACACACTGACGGAGGCGCTACGCACCTGGACGTCAGCACTGCGCATAGAGGGGGCAGCCGCAGTGTTAATTTACACTGTGCTACGCACCAGGAGGGTGGCGCTGTGCACCAGCCAGGGCACTATGCACAGTCCTAGACCAACCCGAATCACCCACAGAGTAGGCCTCTAGCACTCCACACTGGCAGTCTTTGCCAAGTTTGCTCAAAAAACTTGCCTAAATCCAAATTGTCTGTTTCCAAACCCCTGCACAGAGTTATATAAGGTTGGTTTTTCTTTCCTCTTTGCCCTCCAAGTGATATTTTCATAATCTAGGAAGGTATTTAAAGGCCTAATGTGACCAAACCCTAATCTCCATAAAAATCAAATTTGACCATCTATGACAGGGTTTACAAATTTGGGGAGTTGTCATTAGCCTAAAGACACTCAAATACAAGAAAACCTCCTCCTAAAACTATGAAACTCTCCCTGATCATTCCATTTTTCCCTCATTTAATAAAAACTTCCCTCACATCAAACCTCTGTCCTCCCTAGACCTAAAGCTCTCACCAAGCCAAAAACCATTATGTTCTAATATATACAAAGTAGTGTGCACTTGGATGAAGACAGGGAGGGTGATGATACACATGAATCACTCCCAAGTACAAAAGAGGTATTGCTGATGAGAAAATATGAAAGCCAAAAAGATAGTGAAGGTATTGATGGGGGTGATAGTCAGCAAAGAAAATAAACATGATAGTCAAGAGGAAAATGTGCTTAAACATGAAAATAAGGCTATATAAAGCTGAAAGCAATGACAAAATGGATGAAAATGGTGAACATGAAGAAAAAGAAGGTGAAAATAAAGAAATAGCAAATCAAGAAGAGGAAACCAGCAAGGCACGGATAGGGTTCGATGAAGGAAATAGTGATAAAAGAATGCCACTGAGAGGACATCAATGGAGGACAAGGCAAAAGAGAAGCAGATGCAAAAACTGGTGATAAACTCCAAGACCAAGGTAACAATACTAAAGATAACAAAAGGGTGACAATGATGAAAGTGTTGAAGGCAACTGTAAATATCACTACTCTCCCAATGGGCAAGATAATGATGCACAAAGTGATGGGAGATCACGCAGTAATGGTAATGACAGAGCTTGAAGAAATATGCATTAATATAGAGGATGACCATGATAGTGCAGCAAATGAAAGACAAGGCAGCCAAGAAGAAAGTCATGACATTAGTCATCCACCTATGATAAATGAGGATACCCTTTTCATTGAAATTTCAGCACTCAAAGAAGGTAAAGACATAGAAAAACTTAGGGACATGGCTTGAGATTTTCCACATGCTTCTCAAACCTCTTGAGGGACCTCTCCACCAATTTTGAGGCAATTTGGACAAAATGTTGTCTTTTTCAAATTTTCACCCCTTTGTGCGCAACACCCTAGGTGCTACACACAAAATTGGTGCATCCTTAGCTCACAATTTTTGAATTTTTAGACTCCTCACATCACCAACAGTCTGCTCACCTATTTTCAAATCATTTGGAGAATTTTTGACCCCCCAAAAGGTCAAACAACATCAAAATTTTGACCTTTCTACCTCATTTTCAGACCAGACGCTATGCACAGATAAATTTTGGGGAAAATGATTTTTGAACAAGTAAATGGCATCCAATCAGCACCACTCAAGAATTTCTGGAAATTATACTCATTAGGCTTTCCAACGAGCCATCACGGAGCCAAATCCGGTGTCGGAAAGGGGTCCAAAACTCAGCCACAAGAGACCCTATTTTCTGTTGAAGTGGCACTATGCACAGAGGGTACCTAGTGTGTTTTGGACCAAAAGTCAACAAAACACACTCATTTATTGCAAATAGATATTTTTGAGTTTTTTGAGGCAAATTACTCTAGAATTAGGTGCAAATAGTTATTTTGGCATTTGTTTCTTAGGATATTATGTGCCTTGGGCCTTGCATGGTCTCTTGGCCATAAATGACATTTATGATTATATTTGACATTTTCCTACCACATTTAGGATTTTAGTCCTCATTTGCTCCATAAATAGAGCATGAGACCCCTATGTATTTTGTTGGCATTTCATGAGCTTGAAGAGCAATATACATGGTTTTATGAGCTTGGAGAAGAAATTGGTTTTGTGAAGTGGATGAATGGCTTGTTTCGCTTGATGATCGAGAAGCCTGTTTGCAGGATTCCATAGCTTGGTGAATGGTGATGTTTTCGTAATTTGTATATTGTTTCCTTTGTTTTCATTATGTTTCATGTTTCTTGGTTGCTATAAATTGAAAAGCATAGGTTGAGACATGTTCTTTGAGGCACCTCACTCCTCATGTTTGTTATAGCTTTGATGTTTTCTTCTTTTGGCCATCTTAAGGAATTCTTGATTTCTCCTTAGGTCCACCAAAACTTGTTCTTATTTCATGTATGGTTAGTATGCTAGTTTAAAATTATGATTCATGGAAGGCACTGCTTATTTGAAGCTTTCAAAACCCTATCTTGAAACCTTTCTTTGGAATATTGATTGTTAGGTTAAGTCAAAGAGGTCTCGTTCGATATTGCCCTTTATCCTTGCTTACCAACTTTTTTAAGAGTTCCTAATAGCTTGAAATATGATGTTTAGGAGTTCCCTCTTCAGAAATTGAGTTATTTGTTTTATCTTATATTGTTTCCCAAAATCTAAAGGTGAATTTGTAAAGTTAGAAGCTCTTATGCTCTCTATGTTTCACTGGAATGTTTATCTTATATGTTTATTAGTTTAAGTATTATTCATTGAGCTTAATGCTTTTCCCTACCTCATGAGTTATAGCTTTTAACTATATATGTTTAAGACCTCTTAGTTTTTTCCCAAATTTGATGTTCATTACACCTCATACGTCACCTTAAGGATCCATTAACCTTGCTAAATTGGCCCTGCAACACACTCTGTTTCATCATTTAGACACCTTGACTTCATTTGACTCCATAGCCCAATGGGTTTGACAGAATCTCACTCCACTTATTCCAATTGACCATCTTTCCCAACCAAAACAATCAACAAACCCTACACCTAATAACTAGCCTAAAATCAAAACTCTAGAGCAAAAAGAACACATCCTTTGTACCCAATAGAGAGATACCTCTCTGAGTCCAGGAAGGCTAGGTCCTCGGACTCTAAAGACTAGTTCCATGTTACCCTGTCATTTGGTCTACCAATCTGCCAAATCACGGGATTCTAACACCTCCCAGAATTCCTCCTTGGTTTAACAAGTTTTCCACTCTAAAAATGGCCAGCATAATATACCATAAGTGAAATCTCCTAACCCTGAAGTATCAACTCAATTTATAGGAGAAATTGAGGGGGTTTCAGATCCACCAAAGACAGGTGAGATCCACAAATGGGGGGATTAGGATTCCTTGATCCAAGGAAATTATTTCCATGATTGTAGGGATTTGGCTCGAACTGATTTGACTAAGAGGCTTCTAGTCAGATAATATGCATCCATCTATGCTTCTAGATGTTAATTTTATCTTTTACTTTTCGTGAAGTAGGGTGCGTAGGTTTTAGTGGAAAACAGAGCGCAAATTTTCGCAAGGAGTCTTAGTAATATCCGCACATGCATAGAAAATGACAGTGAAAATTTAGGACTTGGTCAAGGAGTATGAATTTTTGACTTTCCAGGAAGCATGAGTATGGATGGTGATAGATCTATTTTGACCATCAAATTTCATGGTAACAAAATGACATGTAACAGATTTTCCCCTAAAGTATGAAGCCTAAGAAAATATTTCAAAAGAGTGAAGTGCCTTTTCATACCAAGGGTTGGATAGGAGACATCAGTCAAAAACCTGTAAAAAACATTCAATGCAAATATATAATCATCACTAAGGTAGGCATTCCCATACTCAGAGAAAAACTAACTCTATGTGCTCGTACAGAAATGACCTAGAATTACATCAATAGTAGACAGTGTATGGACACAACTATCTGTCATGAATTGGTATACTCAAACATGAATACATAATTCCTCACAACATGGATGGATGAAACTAGATCTAGGGTCTTGATCTACATCTCTCAAAGTAGTACGAATCTATCCATGTGATTGAATGAGTCTAAGTTGGACATGGTACAGACCACTTGATTACCGGTCAATAATGAAAAATTGTTAACAAGTGTGAGAGAAACCACCGATAATGACAATGGATCTCAAAGTATGATAGTACATTCTATGAAATGTGAATGAATTATCTGTAGTCGAACACTCATAGAATCGTTCGATCGAAGCCCAATGATGAAAACCTGTCCTTGGAGGTGAGAAACCTACCATTAAGGCATGCGTATTCCAAGGTAATGATAAGGTTTCTGGATCAACTTCCCAGATAATGAGATGAATTCAATAGGAATCAATCTATCGCACGAGGGCCTGCAACACAAAAATCATTGTGCCAATTTTGAAGAAATATTTTGCAAGGATTTACTAAAGGATGGTCAACGCAAATGGAAACAAATATTTGCAATGAAAATTGAATTAAGTTTGAACTTTCTCTTGAACATGTAACGAAACTGTCAATGACTTGGAAACATTTGAATTATAGATAATACCCAAAACCAATTGAATACTTTCAAAGGGGTTCGATTAATTGTAAGACAAAAGGATTACCCAACCCTAACACAAGTGTGAAAAAATGTCATGTTGAAGAGTGACATGTTGCTTTTAAAACAAGTATAAAATATGCATTCTTTTTCTCAAATTTCCCCCCACCATTACTAGAAAGTACCTCTTTATTTTTTCAAGCTTGAGGAGGATAACATTTTCTTGTTGTATAAGATAATCCTTCGGAATGAGTCCTCTGAAGTATTTTTAACGAACCCTGGGAAGGAGTGGTTTGGTCCCGTCGTGATTGACGGGTCCTGCACTGCTCAATTTTAACGACTCCAACATAGGATTAACTCAATGTCGTTTTCATGTTAAAGAGTTTGAAAATACACAAAAACAAAAACTCATATTGTTGTTTCAATGTAAAATTTTAACGAGCTCAAAGAAAGTAAAACTCTATTTTTTTCAATTTTAGGGAGCCAGGAGAAAAACATAAGTAAACTCCACAGTGTTATTTTTCGTAACTTTAGTCTCTCGAACCCAAAAAAGGATAAAATGCAGGGAAAATTGTAGGCGTGGGCTAATTTTCCCTTATTTTTCAAAAAAAAATCGCCAATTTCGATTTTTTTATGAAAATGATTTGCCCAAAATTTACAATATAAAATTATTTTACTTTAAAAATCACCAACGGTATATAGTGACTATATAAAATCATTATAAATTCAAATACTATTACAAATATCTCAATAAACAGTTTATAGTTTGCATATTAGGGGCTAGTGATATTCGCCAATATTTTTAAACTTCAAGACAATTTTCCATCCTTCAAATATTCCCTGATAAAATGATGTAGGAGAGAACTCTATTGACCATTATTAGTCAACGTATACCTTTTTCCTAATTAGTCTAGTTCAGTCAAGAAAAGGGGTCAAATTATAGTGAATAGACAAATGTTCATTTAGTTTAACAATTTTGAATAGTCAAGTGCTCGACAATATTTTCATGTTTAGAGAGTCTGAAATGGGCTTAAAAGAGAACTCCATGCTTTCATTTTTTCATGTTTTTCGACAGTCTGAAAAAGTGATAAAAGTTTACTTTGGCATCAAAATGATTTGTTTTTAAACACAGCCTGTTCTTTGCACAGAAAACTCAAAAAATTACAATAATATAAAAATATTTAACATTTGAAATTCTAAAGGTCAAAAGAATAAAATAATATTATTTTATTCATAAAAACTTATAAAAGTTGAAAAGAACAAGTCATTTTCACCCTTTGATTTCCAGAGCAGTAAAAAAGGGTTTTTACCATAGAAATTTCGAGGTTGATATCGGGCGAACCGGTGGACCATTTTACGAAACGTCTTTTCCAAGTAATCAATTACTCCATTTTGTTGTATTTCATTCATTTATTTTTGTGTTTTAGGATTTACAATTATTTTTTAGGGGAGAATATGTTTTTATAAATCACCCGTGGGGTTGCGCAGGTTTTCCTCATCGGGCCCACGCACCCCGATAATTTTAAGAATATAAAATTATCGTGGTTGCGTGGTTTTTCTGTACAGAAAGTGCACAAAAACTCAGAGAGAAACTACTCAGAGAAGAAGACAGTTAGTTCCTTAGGTTTGGGAGATAATAAATAAAGCCCAATTCCTGTTATTGGGATGGGGTGTTTCTAGCCACTAGCTAGGGGAAATGGAGTTACGAAGGAGGGCCACCATCAGAAGAAATCAAGGGATAACCTTACCTTTTCTATGCTCTTTGATAAGTCTATGCCTAAAGGCCCTATTAGTCATTTTCTTCGGAGGCCGAGGAGTGAGAGTAACTATTCCCTTGCACATTCAGGAGAGAACGAGTATTCAATCAAGTTTTAGTTTAGTAAAGTTTCATAGGGGCTTTTAGTCAAGAAGTAAAGGTCATTCATGTAGGACTCATATAATCATTCATACCAATCTGAAGTAGTACCATTTCTTAGTAAGTACAAATCTGCAGTATCATTAAGGGGTTCTTCCTAATATATATCTCGTGCCACCGATATGTTTAATGCATTTAGTGGGTGAAATGTGGCCTACTATGCCTACCTTTACCAATCATTCTCAATTGAAGGGGTTCCTATCTGGTGTGCAAGCGAACATGGCAATGAACCTATACTTTATTATCCGCTTCTATCCAGTTTTGAAGACACTTCTATTAGCGGGAGCGAGATCACCAGCAAACCTCTATGCTATGCAAGATCGCCCGCTAAACTACTTCCATGGTTTCTCTCACATTATGTGTGTAATTATCATAGATCACATGATTCATTCAGCATCATGTGTCGAGTAGTCCATTGATGGTTCAGTAGTTAGGAGAAGCAATCCATTTCTGGAGTTATGCGCTCTCCCAGTCAAGTGGTATCCAATATTTAAATACCAATATTGAATGAAAATAAGTACTTCTCAATCTTATCCAAATATTATTGGGATTATTTGGGATTTGAACCTATGTGTTATACGAAACCAAGGAGATATTGATCGAGATCTGGTACTGCCATACTTGCCGAATAGTGCAGTTAGTTATTCTATTCATCTTCCCCATTCTGTGGCTTGGTTAAAGTGGTAAAAGCTATTTTATGACTCAATACTCCATGCATTTTATCCTCTAGAGTAACCCTCCCTCTGGAGGTGCATCAAATCTAGATTTTGATATTGCGAGGTGTGAGACCCCCTGTACCCTAAGTGATCTTATACTAGTCACATCGACTAGTCACATGCTCATTCGGTGGTTCCAACTTAATTCATTTGTTGAAAGGGTAAATTCATTTATTCAATCAAATATTCTCAGCGAAATACTTACTGTTGAGGGGTTGCAGCTAAGCATTATGATTAGGATTTCTTGTGTTGGGAGTTTATCTCGGATCGTCCATGTTGTGGAAAGGTGGTAGTGGAGATGGTAGAAATATTGTTACTTATCTTAGTATTTACCTTTTTCCATTAGTGACTGATGTTGATCTAAAATATCCAACCCCTATTTCTCTGTATCACTCCTTTCTTATCCCCTTACCACACTATGCAATAAGTCTTGACCATTGTCCTTATAAAATACGAATCGTTCACATCCTATTCTATAAGAAATATTCTTCTTAATAATTCTAACCCCTTTTGGCATTCCCATATTCAATTCAACCAAATTGCAATAATATTTGGAAATAGTCCTATGAGAGGCTAAAGGTCATCCTCGCACGAAGCACTATCTTGCCCTCCTATTGTCAGGTAAGCCATTGTTCCTCTTCATTTGGAAACATGAATAATTACATATATAATATATGCATTTTTCATTAAAAGTGTAATGAGGTAATTGCGTATATAATAGAAGCATTTAATTATATATATAATTATTATATCAAATCCATTCATGATACGACAGCAGGCTTGACCATAAAGGAGAGGAATTGAAATGAACTATATATCCTTTTTAAGAATTGGAGGAGATTAGCATGGGTAGAACTTGATTTGAAAATGGAAGTATTTGTAAATGCTGTAAATGTTGTGCAAAGTATCCATTTCATTTAATTAAATTTGTGCAAAATTCTCCATGTCTTTCAAGTTAAGCAAAGTGTATTTGGTAACTGTTGCTGAGTTTATGTGTGAGGTAATGTTAATTAATTTTTCTGTTTAACATATCATATCAGCAATACACAGCAGAATAACTTCAAAATAACATAACTCAGATATTTGGTGAGAAGTTCACCCCTCTTGGGCTACGTCTACTAGACCAAGCCTCCCAAATTAGCTTGTCTTCTTGTATTAAAATGCTCCAAAATGCTAATAGAAGTTTAAAAGTGCCTCAAAAGGAAAATATTACTGTAAATACAGAATCAAAAGAAATGAAAATGCTAAAAATGCCTTTCCATATTCATTAAACAGTGAAAAATTACCAATTATAGTGCCTTCTTCATCAAGGCCCTGATGGCTCTTTGAACTCCTCTGAAGATTTTCTAGCTATAGAAGTCCTCAAATAGTTATGAAACCTCTTCCATTAGGTTTAGAAGATAGAAAATAGTCAAAAATGGTTTTTCGTTCACCTCAAACAGTGAGGTACAACTCAATACAACTCCATTTCCCCAATGGCCCTGCTGGCTCTCCAAACTTCCCTGAAGCTTTTTAGGCTCTGAAAGTCTTCAAAAAGTTATAAAACCTCTTCCATTAGGTTCAGAAGGTGGAAAATAGCTGAAAATGGTTTTTGGTTCACCTCAAACAGTGAGGTACAACTCAATACAGCTCCATTTATGCCCAACGTCAAGTAAAAACCCCACTAAATGTAGGAGAACTGGAGTTAGTCCAACCAATTTGGAAAAATCCGTCAGATTTGGTGGCGCGCTCTAGTTAGATATGGCATTAAGTTTAATACTGGGTGGTCACATGAGCTGTTTGTCTTTTCCAAAACCGTCGGCGGAATTTGTTTAACTAACCATCGTATTAAATGTGTAGACATGGCCACATGGTAACGGTTTCATAACCGTTTACTCCTGCCAATTGAGGCCTTAGGCCCTGGGTCATGATCGCACAGTCATATGTTGTGTGGGGGCTGGCCCTTAGGGGCTAGCCCCCATTTTCCTCCACCCGAATCACATTTAAACCATAAATAAACACCGCCACGTAACCATGTTAAGAACCTTTGGAATAGGCGGATTGGTAAGGCGTTGGCTCTGTGCGAGAGGTCGTGTGTTCGAACTTGATAAGTCACAAAAAAAAAAAAAAAAACCACCCACTTCTGTCCGACCAGGGGCCACATGGCGACCTTCGATCTTGCCACGTGGTAGCCCCTGATTGGTCTGCCCAATCTAAAGTCAAGCCACTGTCAAATCACTAAATGCCACTTGTTGAAATTTCATTCACCCAGATGGAATATTCCAAGGAATATTCTTTTTTAATATTTTCCAAAGTCAAAGTCAACCCTAGTCAAACTGGATTTTTAAAGGTTACTAAAAACTTCAAACCTGCATAACTTTCACATACGATGTCGGATTTGAGTGTCGTTCATGGCACTAGGATCACAGCGACGATTCCTATCCGATCATTTAGGTTGCAAGTGATTTTGAACACTTTCAATTTTGAGCTTTTTCCATAGCTCGGACTTGAGCTCTTGATCAGAACTATACTGCGTGTATGGTAGCGAAAGTGAGGATACTCAATCTTTCCTTATAACTTAAATGTACCTACCTATAACACTGGAAAACCAACAACAGATGGGGCTTCGCCCACTTAGTCAGAAATTTACTAGATAGCTTGTAATAGCTAAAATCCCATTTACAATCATTCTATGGTAACTTTAGACATAGTTGGAAAATAGGGTCAAACACTCACAAAAGGTGACATTCTCTTAAAGAATCAAGGAATTTTAAGACATTCACATAAATGGCTAGGGATGGCCTCACTATTATTGTTGCCTTTCCTGCATGGTGCGTGGGTAGACCAAGTTTGCTTGTGCACCTTACAAAGAAATAACGAGAAAAAGCCTCGTGATAGAGAGAAGTGAAAGGGTATTGAAATAAAAATAACTTTTATAATGAGTTTTTACCCTTCCTACCAAATTATTTACAATTATGGGTGCGGAACCAACACCACAACACCAAACACTCACGGGCCATCCCAACACACCGCTTGAATGGAGATACCACACTGCTTGTTACTTATTTGCTTTGCTTAAGAGCTACAGATATAGCTTCGAGGTATAAATAGACAGGACACATCATTTTTATAACAATGAGGGACCTAGAGAACCAAGCATTGTGAAATTTAGATATCACTGGAGCCTAGAACCAATATATGTTCACCCGGAAGGAAAGTAAAAAAAAGGACCTATTGAGGAAGGAAGGGTAGGAATAATAGGAGCCCTATCAGAAAATAAGAAAGCTAAGAGTTCCTTTGAGGAAATACTTTTATTGCAACTTCTATACCTTTGTATTCCTCCCTACACAAAACCGTAGAGGGAACCTTACTCGTTGACTGTGGCTACCATCGTTTAATAAAGAGAAGGTTGCCTAGCAATTAGAGGCAAGGAAGGGTACCCTAACATTGTGATAGAGATTTTATTACTATTATTTTTCATGTCTACCAGAAGCATTAATTAAGAGTGGGAGGGCCTCACCATAAAGATGTTAACGAATGAATGATTACACCTTAAGTGAATGCTTTTACGATTGAAAGCCAGTGGATAGAGCCCTGGCGGGGAGGTGTGCTAACCAGGTGGGAAAAATATCGATTGAAATTGGATGGTCTAGCTGGCTATATATGTCAAAATTGCATTACTTACGATCACCTAGATGCCTTATACCAATTTCTTGAATTTCAGTAACCTGAAGAAAAATGATATCTTAGATAAATTGCTTTGGAACCTACACATTGGAGATAGATACCATTTAAGAGATAGCCCGCGAAGCCACCCTATGTGAGAGCCTTCTTCCCCTCAATCAATAAGACTATACCATTTCATTTCCTAAGCAGAGCTAGCTCAGGTAATTAGAAAGTGATGAGCTCCCATTTATTCCTCGATAGAAAGCATTTCATCTTTATCCAGTTAGACCCTCGTTTAAGGAATGAGAATAAGTCACTTTAGTTTATTTTAGTAGTAGTTCGATAAGGAACGAGGCAAGCAGATCGAAAGCCAGTTAAACTTTCATGAGATGTACATCTTTCCAATATGAAAAATTTTGAACCAACCAAGCAAGTATTCAACTGAAATAACATCATATATAATGTTCCTCTTGTAACCCGCCCTCAACTAATGAAATTAGTCAAGCCTTCTCCCTAAAGTGATTATTTTTTTTTCAGTAGAAAAAAACATTATTCATATATTAAAATATAAGATAGTACATACATCACAGGTTTTTTATTCTTCGGTTCTAACTTCCTTCATTATCCAGAGAAATTTCTCAAAAGAAACAGTGAGTACAAAATATTTCTAAAACTAGTACATCCTTGCTTTTGTCAAAACACTTCGCCCTTTACAATTCCTATATAACATCATCCTGATACATCTATATTTCCAAAACATTAAAATACTGTAGGCTCATTGCATATGTTCCAACAAATCCTTCAGTCTTTGCATGTATCCTACGGTCATTTCCCAAATTTTCCGCCCATTACATCAAGCATAATTGATAGAACCTGCATTGAAAAAAAAACCCATGATCAAAGGATGTAAAAAAAAACTTACCTGTCTCCCTGTTGATTCCTCTTTTAAAGAGCATATGAGCTGTCTAATTCTTTTCTCTATATAAGTGATCAAAATTCACATGATGAAAGTGTCTTACAAATATTTTAATGCGAGCCATACAATTTTTTAGGATAAGGGGGTTGAACATACTGTTTCCCTTAACCCAGTCAATAATCTCTTTGGTGTCTCCAAAAATCTGTATGTGATCAATTCCTAGCCATTTTGTTGTGATCAACAACTTCCACAAGGAAATGATTTATGCTCTGTTGTTTGAGCCTGTTCCTACTTCCCAATAGAAGCAGTGGAATTTTTTCAACTCAAAATAGATCACAACTCCACATCCAGAGACCCTCCTTGAACTTTCCTCGTCAAAGAAACCAACTAGATATGAATTTCATTCTCCCTCGCTCTCAAAGTTATATAACCTTTGTTTGGTGGAATTGGGCCAACTTTATTGAAGAAAGCCACACTCTGATAATTTCTTCATGTATCTGAATTTCACGCTTCTAAAAAATCATGGAATTGCATCTCCTCAATAATGTCAATAATATGTAAATAGGAAGAGTCATTGCACTGATAATATATGTAATATTCCTTCTTTTTTTACCCTCCCTTCTAAAATAAAGAAGGGCAAGACCTATCGGACCTATGGGAATGGTATGTTTTCCTCACCCATTTTCTGGAAGGTGGTGATATGTTTAATGCAACATTGCTTCCAAGTTCAATAATGTTAGTTTACGGCGGTCAAGCTGGCAGTCAAATTGGCGCTTAGTAGCATACCTTAGGAAACCCGATAAACCCATATTTTCTTTCTCAAATACGTGCTTGGATTGGATCAGCGGGAACTTATAGCTTTGTATTGACCTTATTGCCTACACCCAAACTTTTTTTTTTCAATATACAACAAAGCAAACAACCACCTTTTTATTTACAAACCTTGATATACCGACTCACAGACTTGAACTACCTAAATATTGGTTCAACGTGCTTTGAAAAAACCGCTAAGTTTCGTGAGGAAGTTCAAGTAAATAGAAAAAGGGGTGGGTTGATAAGGACCTGACTGGCTACATTTCTTAGGACCTTACCGCCTGATAGGAACCTTTCTTTTTTGACCTCGACTCATGTTTCCAAGTTCCTGCCATAAGAATATGTAAAATTATTAGAGCACAAATATGGATCTAGTTGACGAATAATTGCACAAACTTTCCAAGTTGAAAAAGAAAAACAATTAGAATTGAGAATGAAATTAGTTTATCAATATTAGGTTGAGAATCAATATATAAAGCAATTAAGTTAAGCTTATTTGTACATGCAATAACTATGGATAGTTAAAGCTAACTGAAGCTAAGTGTGATTTATATTCTGCTAATGTGCACATGCACCACATGCAAGCAGTAAGTTAACTAACTAAGCCACGTGCACATCGCATGTAAGCACTCTAGTTAACTAGCTAAAAACAAGTGCACATTGCATGCAATTTCTAGAGTTGAACTAAAGCTAATCTAGGCGCATGTACACCAACACCCCCCCTTAAGCATAACTTAGGTGAGTGTGATGCAAAATGAATGAGTCCTGGAAACATGGCCATTTTAGGTACCCATATACAATGCATGAAAATAAGAAAGAGGGAAAACCCAGTGGGAAGAAAACCGCCCCCCAAAATATAATTGAAAAGTAGAGAAAAGACAACTTCTAGGCAGTCGTGTCCTTCACCCCAAGATGATCTCGCCGAAATCGAAACTTCTGCGTAGTGAAATGCTTGGTGAAGATATCAACAGTCTGCTCAGACTTGGAAAATACTGAAGATCAATGATCCCATCTTGGATCTGGAGGAATAAGCTTCATTTTTGGAAGTAGAGGTATCAACTCCCATGTTTGGATCAAGGACTGAATTTCCTTATACATGGTTGCATGCCAATATGGATTCCCTGCAACTTCGTCATACATTTTACGATCAAATTCATGTACCCTATATGCATGCATGTGCATGTGTGGCCTTCGAGATGCCTTTGTGGTTGCATACATGTGCATACATGGTGCTATAAATGCCTCCTTAGATGCATGCATGGGCATGCATGGCTCTGCGACTGGGAGTGAATGTGGGGCATCATTAAATTGAGACCACGTCAAATCTGTGTCAATAGTAGAGGAATCAAAGTCCTCTTCTATGATTTTGAAAGTAGTGTCTTCATCATTAACAGAGGAATATATTTCCTCATGTGCAATATCTTCGTTATTGGATGAGATAAAATTCTCATCTGCAACAGGTCCATTAACAATAGAAGAAGCAAAATCTTCTTGTTCAACACTGTCTTGAGAATATTTCTCCACATTTTTGGAGTCTTCGCCACTTTCATGACTGCTATAATAAGTCAATCTCTTTGCCTCCAAATGGTGTTATTCTAGATCATTTTCATCACCATATAATCCTTTCAATGTAGTCCAGATTTCATGTGGTGATTCAATATTTATGATCTTATAAAGAATATCATGAGACACAGATAGACAAAATCTTCCATAAGCAATGTCAAATCTGTTAAGCCAGTCTAAATTCTCATCCTCTGAGATTGGTTCTGTCTCAATTCCCATGACTATTTGGTACAAGCCTTTGCTCCTAAGATGAATCAATTTCATTCTAAATTCTAATTGTTTTTCTTTTTCAACTTGGAAAGTTTGTGCAATTATTCTAAGATGTGAAAGATTCATGGGTGAGCTAGGCAAACAAGAAAGAGCATATGCATATTGAAATAAGAAAGATCTTTTGCATGAGGAAGTGGTATCTCTTTCCTTCCACTCTGGCATCGTGGTGAATAGGTAAAGAGACGCTCAATCCAACATGGAGGGATTTAATCATTCATGCATTGAGCCAATCAATATAGCTTTTTTGGAGCAGCTTCGTGATATGGGATAACAAAACTTCACACTTAAAGTGGTGCTTTTTGTTTGAATAATTTTAACACGCCGAACGGGGAGGGAAAAGCTAGGAGAAATTGGATTGTTGGCTGGTTGGTCGATTAACCGAGGAGGGCCTTTTAGGCTACTTGTTGAAATCGTGGATTATAGAATGTGACGCTAGTTGGGAGAACCCGAAGCCAGGAGAACCCGAGGTCGGATGACTAGATGGTTGGATAAGAGTTACTATCGGTTGGGAGAAGAAATGAAACGGGACGGGATCACTGGTTCAATAAGCACTGAGAGCTGGCTTGAAAACTAGCTTTATGAATCTTAACACCACACAATCATAAATAAGGCCCCTATGTACCCACCTAAATACATTGATACATCATGTTTTTTCCATACCATCATATCAATTAAGATATTATGTGTTTTCACAAGATGAAGAGAGAAAGCATCATACCCATCAAGAGAAAATAGAAGTTCCCCATCCTTCCTACATACCCGAGATAGGATATTTTCCCCCATGCACCACCTACAATAGGATGGCTAGACATGTTGTTAGACCTAACAACCCGAGAATGACACCCATCACACCCATTCATCGACCCACCATACGATGCAAGAGATGTTGTTACCCCATTTTTCGCCAAACGAAACACATATAACTACACGAATGAATAAGAACGACAAGAACTAGGGGCATTAACCTAAAGCCACAATTAATAACAACCAACCCTCAGTTTTCAAATCACCCAGTTCAACAAAACACAGTTCAAACCTCCAGTCCATAGTTCTTTTGAAATAATTCATAGTTAACCCATCATCTATGCACTCATTGAACCCAATGAGTGAGACACGAAATGGAATTGATTTAGTTCCATCCATGTTGGTTTCATGATATGAGAGAGAGATATTTATTTTATCAATTTTCCATGATACAGGATAGATTTCCCCCATCAAACGACATGGGACACATCGACCCAAAATAACATATATTGGGCACGGAGCAAGCACCAGAACAGGTACAACAAAACACAGGCGAGAAGTTCAACTCAATCCCACAGTGAGCGGGTGGAAGGACCTACCTTCTCATCATCAAATAACTTTTTGTTTTCCTTACATCTCTCTCTATACCTCCTGATATCTTTTCTATTTTTGTATGTCTCTCTCTATCTTGCTGCCTGGATCGATCTCTCTTGAGAAAATAGGAGAAGATTAACCTAATGGGCATTTCTGTCTGGATTGAAAAACCTCGGATGGAATGATTAACCCTCGGCTGTTGCGAGCTAGGATAATCAAACCAAGACTAGGAAAAGAAACAAATGGGATCGAATGGGAGGTAGCTGGTTTGATTAAAGTGATGTAGATATTGACATCCTACCTCCTTGGGGACAGGCACTAAGTTTTCTTGGATAGATAATCTTGAAAAGGCCTCACTCTCGACCCTAATTTTAGTCCCTCTAGGTCCTCCTCATACCTCGGATGAGTGATAAATATCCTCGATCTCCTTTGAATTTAATAAACTTTTTCAGATCCACCATAACCACTTCATGTCTTGACTTGCTTACAGACAAAAAATTTTACCAGTCATGGACTTCCTTGGGTGTGTGGGCTGAATATATTGATATTTAATTTGTAAAGTTTCCTATGCCTACTTCATTAGTGCATGGTGGGTGGGATATCTTTCAAACTGTCCCAGATTAAGGAACTCAAGCTAGAATATTTAGCGGAGATCTTGGAACTGCTCTGGATAGATTGTGATTATAAACAACCAGAAATTAAGAAACACGACTGGATGATCGATTCGACGATCATATAACTTCCCTTACTCCCCATGTTCTTGGATGACACGATACATTTTCTCATTACCCTGACACAGTTACTTAGTTGGATAGCTCAGTTTTTGTGCGGGTGGAATAAATGGGATTGTTGGAACCTTCCTTGTTGGATTTATTACAGCCATATACATATTGATATTGGACTGGCTTGCTTGAGTGGGTGGGTTAGCACTTAGACCTTTGCTAGGACTCTGCCTACTTAATTTATTTTATTTCAAACCCTGAGGATCAGTGGATTAGAACTTCCTTATGAATGATTCCCAGAACTCATGAGATTAGATTATGATGCTGAGGTCAACACTTACAACATTTTTACATCGAAGGTGTGTACTTTTGAATCATTCCACCCTCATCATAGTCAACCCTTTTATTTTCTATAGTTGATTCAAGTAAACAATTGTCACATTGTCCACACTTGGATCTTTGTAGCGTTAGAAATGGAAACTAATTGTAAGCCAGCTTGAAACTAATTGGAATCTAGTACATGAAATGGAAATTGCAACACACGAAATGGAAATTAATTTTGAGTATTGAATTTTTTTTAATTTGATTGTTAATAGAAATGGACACTAATTGCAAGCCATCTTGAAACTAATTGGAAACTAGTATGTGAAATGGAAATTGCAGCACACCAAATGGAAATTAATTTTGAGAATAGAAATTTTTTAATTTGATTGTTTTCTTTAATAATTTAAAAAACTAAAAAGCTTAGAGAATCTGGGTTAAATAACTAAAATTAATTATTTTAGGATTTGGAATTTTTTAAGAATTTGATTAGAAATTTTTTTAAGAATTGGAAACTAAAAAGAAATTAAGAATTTGATTAGAATTTTTTTAAGAATTGGAAACTAGTACGTGAAATGGAAAATGCAGCACACGAAATGGAAATTACTTTTGAGTATAGAAATTTTTTAATTTGATTGTTTTCTTTAATAATTTAAAAAGCTAAAAAGCTTAGAGAATCAGGAAAGAAAATATTGACTTTGAAATTTTGAAGTTGTTTTTTATATAGATTGTTTAGAAATTTTTTAATTTGATTGTTTTCTTTAATAATTTAAAAAGCTAAAAAGCTTAGAAAATCTGGGTTAAGCTCTTATGGCTAGAATTGTGTGGAAACCATGTTCAAATGAGCAATAGGAAGCCTCCACTTCCACCTCTGGAAGCTAAGGATTACAGTGACAAAGTGGATGTGTGGAGTGAAGGGGTGATCAGGTATATAATGTGGAGTGGTATTTTTTCTTTTGCTTCATAGTTTACTTACTATTATATGTTTTCTTTTGCTTCATATTTTACAGCTATAGATAAGCTGGTTGAAACATAAATGCAGGTACAAATGGCAAAGGATAGAGTTGAGCGTTCCCTGTAAGAGAATATAGAATCCTCAAACATACTTCCTTGAATAGTTTCTCCAAACAACACAAATTGCAATTGGATTTTATTTATAATTAGTTGAACTATTGAAGGCAATAGTTGGTCATATCCAAATAACCAGACACCGGCAAAGTGGACAAATTTCTAGACAACGACTGAAATTAAAGTTACTGGATCACATGGTTGTGTTTTCCTTCTTCAGCGATTAAAGAATGTAGGCTACATTGAGGGTATTGAGTATATAGCGTGAAATGATATCGCGAGTAATCGGTAGTCTTCGGTGCTCTATTACCTTTATTGGCAATGTTGTCCCTCACATTCCATCATAAATTTGAAAACAAAACCTACAATTTTAAAATGTGTTTACACTATGTATGAGGCTGCATAGTATTCGTTGTCAAAGTTATAAAATTAGTTCAATTATATAAATTAAAATAACTATTTAAATACATCATATAAATTAAAGTTAATTATTTTAAGGTTTGGAATTTTTTAAGAATTTGATTAGAATTTTTTTTTAAAATATATTAATATACCTATATTGCTTTTAAATACATACATAAATTTTTTTACGATTAAAAACTATTTAAACATGTAAAAATCATAAATTTATATGCAGCAAAATTTTCAAATTTAACAACCTCCCAAACATAAATAAATTAACTACGGCATAACAAGCACCCATTGATTCAAGTATAATTTGCGTTCCATGTAAATTTATGGTGTTGGACAGGTCAAGCAGCGTTTGATTCATTTATAATTTGTCTCTGGTGGATATTTAAGCATACTTATGAAGTTTGAATTCGGATTCATATTCAATTCGATACCGAAAAAAAAAATAAACATCTAAAATTCAATATCTAAAAATTTTAGAAATTAGTAAATTCAAATGTCAATTCCATTCAATATCTAAAAATTTTAGAAATTATCTGAAAATTTTAGAAATTAGTAAAATTCAAATGTCAATTTTGGGACGCGCCCAATTGACATATTTGTGTGTTAATTCATTCAGGATGCATAACCACAAGACAAAATTGCTGCTTCAAGCACAACAATGAAAGACAAATCTTCCCAAATATTGACGAGATGAACTACCTTCGATGTATCTTTGCACCGTTAAGGGCAACTGCTAGTTATTATCCCTACTTAATTAATATAATTTGAGTGGGTGGGTCAAGTCGGTGGCACAGGAATAGCCTGGATTTGTTGGATTTTGGTGTCAGAACTCCCTTTTGATTCTAGACATCCATAAACTTTGAAAAGCACAAAATTTTAAAATTGAAGTTTAGAAGCACGACTAAAGTAAGGAAAGGTAGGTTGAACAAGTCAATAGCAAATTTCTACAAAATTCCTAAGTGAATCAACCATCTAGTTGTGCCATGCCCTCCCTTAAATATTTAGGATAGGTTCAAATGGATTTACTCTTGTCCTCTTTCTTGTAGGCCACATGAATCTATAGCCCTCACTCCTCTCTTCATTCGCCACAGTGATGTGGTAAATGTGAGAGTTGAGTCATGATATTGGACATGTAGTAGCTGCATCAAAAGTTGGAAAAACTACTCACATTCTCATGGAAAACATAGGGATACACAATAGAATAAATATACTCTCAAAAATTGTATATTATTCTCTTCCTATCTCCCTAGTCCTACTATTGAATCAACTCTATAAAATTGGAGAGTAGATTTTATTACAAACATCCAAATCTCCTTAAACAAAACCCCAATGATACAATAATTCAAACTCTAATTTTTAATTTCTCACGTGTTTTTCTCAGCCAAGGGAAGGACAACCCTTTCAAGGATGTTTGATTTATTCTCTTATCTCAGGCCTCTTGCTAATGTGTATAATCAAATCTCTCGAGCTTGATTCATTACTTAAGAAGCTACATATATTAAATAATTAATCCAATGAAAACATTAAGGATATAACCCTAAACTGAAACCATAAATCCTAATATATACGAGATAATTAATGTTTTTAAGGTGGGAAAAATACTGCAAGTTATAGGTTCTCGAGGTTGTGTGAAGGGCCCTGAAAAATAAACGAAACATAACGAGGATAACACTGAAGAAATAATCTTTGAAGCTTCTATGTGTATATACACACTATGTATTCAACCATTCAAGGGTATAAAAGAAACATACAAAAATATATAGGGAGGGAAACTTAACAGATCCATGAAAAATGCCTAACAAACACATCCATAAAAATGGTTTACCTTTACGAGCATCTCATGTAGACTCCTTACAATGTGGATTCAACACCATCAATTTCTACAACTAATTACGTATCTAAATATAAAATCAAACTAAGAGATTAATTAAAAAATGTTGACATAGTTCACCTCAACATCTCCCTCATAGAGTCGAAATTTAAAAAATGCTAACATACAATATTATATTATGCGTACACATATCCCTCACAGTGGGTTGTAGAGTGTCTCTCATTGCAATAAAATTCTAGGTTATATTTTATGTGGTCAAATAATAAAATATTTGTTGGAAAAACTAAAGATCCAACCAATTTAGCATTTTATTATTATGTGAGAGGAAAATGTCCTAGAAATGATCAATAACCCTTATTTAGATAACTAACTAAAAAATTAATGATTTATTGAGTTAAATAATAAAAATGAGTAAAATGATAAGAAATGATTAATAAATATATGATTTTATTAAATTAATTTTATGCAAAATGGTAAAATAAGTTAGAAATAATTATGTAGATCTGAGACTTTTGTGATCCATAGATTAGATAAATGCATTTCCGGATTAATCACATCATTAGGATTTGGTTGACGTTTCAAACCAACTAATGTGGTTCATCCTCAAGACAAGGTGAAAATCCAATCGATCTAATTGAATAAATAGGGTGGATTCATCATTGTCTGGTATTAGCTGAAGAAAACTAGCCGTTGGTTTTTTCTATATTATCCCATATGTATATTAGTAATAAATTCTTGGTAAATTACAAATTTTTTATATAATCAATTAATATTTTAATTAATTATTACATAATATTTTTTTGGCCCCCTTGCTTATTTCTCTTACTCTTCTTTTCTCCTTTATTTTAACTTAATTATTCTTTTGGTTTATATATTACCCCATTCTTCAAAATATTTTTTAATTTTAAAATTTTTTATCTATTATTTTAGTATTTGTTAATCAATTAAATAATTTTAATTAATGATGATGATGATGATGATGATGGTGGTGGTGGTGGTAGTGGTGGTTAACGTCCACTGAGACCAATCTTTGGTCTATGGGACCTAAAGAAAAGAGTTAGTTAGTTTGATTTAAGATTTTATTCCTATGCTCAAAAAGCTTGGAGAGAAGCCTCCCGAGCTCACTATAATTTTGACATCTTAAAAGGCTAGGAAGGTCAGTATTGCAGCAAAGATTACGAAACTGAGCTCTAATGTGGTTGTACATGGGGTACTCTAAGAGGAAGTGATTTTCATCCTCGATGTTCATATTCTCACAGAGACGTCAGATCCTTTCCATCCATGGTGTTTTAGGAACTGTCCAATGACCTGTTTCACTATGGAGCTCATGAGAATTCATTCTAATCTTGGCTATATTAATTTTCTTCTTTGAGCTAATTAGAACAGATAGATACTTTTGATCTTCTAAGGTGGGGTTGATGACCTCCTTATAATATCTTAATTTTCTTTTAGCTGCTAGATCTTTCTCACACCACATTTTTTCTTTGAACTTGGAAGTAACAATTTTTTTAATGTTATTAATGTTTTGCATTGCAACATTCTCGTCGATCTCCCAATGGTTAAACCAGGCCCTAGTGTCTTTATACCAACCTCGTTTAAGCCTTAGGTGGTTTTGGCTAGAATTTAAAGCTAGCTTAGGAAGTCTATGGTCTCCTATGCTATTGAGCTTGTGCTTATACAACAGAAGCCTAGTCATAGCTAGGCTCTCGATAGGGGAAAGACCCACTTCTATAAGGAGAATAGGATAGTGTGTATTGCTTTTAATTTTAGGTTATAAGTTATAAAACGCTTCTAGATTTGCTCAATCTTTCTCCAATATTATCTAGAGATGTTGCAACCCCAAACCTCACATCCATATAAGATAACAGGAGTGACTAAAGTTTCAAAGAGGAACTTCTTTCTATCCCACATTACGAGGTTTGTCGTTTTACAATTATTTTCAAGACCAAAATAAGATTTCCACCCCCCATTAATCCTTTTCTGAATGCTATAGTTCCAGTTGAGCTGGTGATGAATATCAGTTCCTAGGTACTTGTAAGAAGACACTTCCTCCAAGTTACTATTGTCATACATAAAATTAGCATAAGTGTCCTTCTTAGATTTGATAATCATTACTTTTGTTTTGTCAATGTTAACAGACATACCCATGGTAGAACAAAAATCCTTAAGAAGTCTAAGTTGCTTATCAAGATCAGATGGGCGCCTTGCGAGAAAACAATATCGTCAGCATAGAGAAGAAGGATGATGACTATCCCAGCTAAGATCGTGCCAGCACATCCTGCTTCCTCTAAACAACCTTCTAGCTTGTCGATGTAAATTCCAAATAGGGTAGGGGAGAGGGGGCAACCTTGTTTAACTCTGATATTACACTTAATATCTTTCGACCACCCCTCATTGCTCTTTAACTTGGCAATTACATTCTCGTATAACCATATGGTGGCCACTCTTAGTTAGAAAGGAACATTTAGCTCTTCTAATCTATTCCATAGGTTGTTTCTAGGAACTGTATCGAAAGCCTTTCTAAAGTCCACAAAGAAACAGAAGAGATTGGATTTATCATTGCGGCATTCTTCCACAATGATCCTAAGCATAACGAGGTGGTTCGTTGTTGAGTGCTGCCTTCTAAAACCCGCTTGGCCTTTAGCTCGCTTACCTTCACTTTCAAGCCAAATTCTCAACTTATTTTCCAAAATAATACCATATAACTTGGCTAAGAGAGGGTTGATCATAATTTTCTGATAATTAGAGGGGTTATTTGTATCCCCAGTTTTAAAAATAGGGATAATGAGGCTCTGAGTCCAAGGTTTAGGGACCCCTTGCTTGACCGCTTGGTTGAAAAGCTTGTGGATGTGGGGGATGAGGACAGGACCTCCAATTTTTAAGATTTCCGCCTGGTAACCTTCAATGTCTTTAGCTTTCCCATTTTCCAGGCGTTTAACCCCAAAATCAATGTCTTCTAATGAGAAAACTTCTTTCGTTGTGAGCAGGGTTTCAAAATCCCTAGAATTTGGAGATTCATAAAGCTTTTTAAGATATGAATTCCAATCATGTAAAGCAATTAACTAATTCATTAACAGAAAGTTTTTAAAATGTTAGTCTCAAACAACTAGTTTTTAACGGCTAGTTTTCTTCAGCTAATACTGGGCAATGATGCATCCACACTATTTATTTAATTAGATTGGTTGTTCACCTTGTCCTAAGGATGAACCACATTAGTTGGTTCGAAACATCGACCAAATCCTAATGATGTGATTAATTCGGAAAGATATTTATCTAATAATTATTTACTAACTTACTTCTATGAGAATCTTTAAAGGATTATAAATAAACTATTTGTTAAATTATTCCTATGCAAACATTGTGAGTGAAAATATTTTGAATTATTTTTACTTTAATAGGTATAAATATGAGAATAATGTAAAATTAATAAATTTATGAGTTATTCTCATGTGGGTGAATTAATTAACATAAATAAATTAGGAAAAGTGGTTCCTTAAGCTATTTCTTAGCTGAAAATGAGATTTAGTGTGTAAAAACACATAATACATGGCCTATTTTGATTCACCTAACTAATTGTATCTAGGTGATCACTCTTCATGTGATAACATTGCACTAACAAACATGGAGACTTACAATATAATAACTAAAAAAATAAAATGAAAATAAAAATGAAATGTTGTTTAATAATATTAAGGCCTTTTTATGTAGCATTAACGAAAGGCCTTGTAATTTCAAGGATATAATGACTTACATAATTTAAAAATAAAAATATCATAAGTTTTGAAAATTGATTTGTGAACGAGAACAATATGTTTTCTGCAATTCTACAAATTTTTGTAGTGAAATTTCCTCATCTAGGTACTCAACATTAACAAAAGCATATGCATTATATTTTGTGTAAATAATAACATACCACTCTTAAAAAAGATTCAAAATTCACATTTTATACACAATTTCTATAAATAAAAGTATATATTCAAAAAGTTAATTCATTATCCTATATTTCATTTTTTTCACCATATTCACTGTGTGTTGTGGAACTTAAATCATCCCTCCCAATTAATAACTTCTTGTTTTTCCAAGTTTACATTGTAAGTAACATGTCATGAAAGACCATCATTGGCTGGCAACCACCCTAAACATTATATGATTTCAACATTTTTTATTTTTCCATTATTGGAATCTAAAAAAGAAATATTTACTAACAATACCATTTTGGATGGATGGAATTGTTGTTTATTTGATGTACAAATGGTTTTGTCACACTTAAAAGATTGTATACTAATTGGATTATGCAATACTAACATCTAAAACATTTAACACCTTCAAGTACAACTACTACAATTGTGTTGTGCAATATTAACATAAAATATTTGTGATCCCATCAATCCAAACTTGTACTTATCATATTTTAGGTTAAATTTTCAATTTCTCCCCCCCATATTCTCAATAATTGGAAAAAAATCATTTTGTCACATTCTTAGATCATGTTTATAAAAAATAAGAAGGCTTAATGTTGTACAATTTTTTACTTTTTCTAGTTTATCATCACTCAAACGAGTTATGTAATCTTTTATTAAATTATCATTTTGGATCGATGGAATATGTTATCCTTAATAACAATTAGGTTGGTTAGGAGTGTATTTTTCAGTTAGGTTAGGTTGCTATGGTCAAATAAAGTCATGAAATTGATTAAATTTCATGTTTTGTATATAGTTTTAAAGGGTTTTTAGTGGTCATTGGTCATGTAACAAAGGTCTTGTCAAAGGTAAAATTTAAAAATCTAAAAGCATGGGTTAATTGAGTCACTTCTTGAAACTTGGCACATTTTACCTGATTTTGTAGCATTCTCTGTGCAAAACAACATGTTTTTGCTACGGACTCACCTGACAGTTTCGTAGCAAATTCATCATCCAACTAACTGAAATAGCTACAAACTCGGGTTTTTCTTCGAACGATGAGAGGATCGGTGTGATGTCATCTTTTCAGTGGTTAGAGGTTAGTTTTTCATCATGTGCATATCTGTTATGAGTCATCATTCGATGTATTACATGCTTGGTAATCATCACACCACTATCATTTAGTTTTCCCTCTCTCTTTTCTTTCCTAATTTAGCCTTCATCCATTCAAGCAAAAACACTTACCTTTCAATCCTTGTGAGCTGCTTGATCCAATGCCAGCACTTTTCACTTCTCTCTCTTGTCTAGTTGTTGTCTTAGATTAGCTCCCACCTCTCCCAAACAAGGAGCTAGTTGTCTTATACAGTTTTTGTAGGTGTCAAGAATTGAAGTAGGGCAGTGTTGTATTGGAGGACATGGCTTCACATAAGAATACCAACAAAGAAGGCTCTATAGTCATATATGAGACTATGGACCTGAAACTGGTTATGGAGGATCCAAGTTTTGCACAAGCCTTCACAAATGTTGGTTCTATGAGATTTTTTCAAAACCTGTAAGGCTACCATGCACAAATATCCAAGGATTTTGTTGTCAAATTTGTTGGCACAACTTCAAAGGTGGGCATACTAAGTTTCACAATTTCCCCTGAGGCAATTTCATAAGCAACAAAAATGATGAGGTCTGGGGGAGAATGGTTCAATGCCACCAAGTTCAAACTTCAGAATTGTGATGAATTTCTGAAGTAGGACCATATAGGAGTTGACATGACCTCAAGTGTACCTAGGAGCTACCTTGAGGAAAGCTACTCAAATATTTTGATGTTAATTTTAATCCAAAAGTATTTTACATGTGAGGGTAGATTTCACATGATCTACCAATATCATTTCAGGCTCTTACATTATTTCACAAGTAAATAGCCCCTTGATATTCCATTTTTTCTTTTTAGAAGCTTAGGTAAGATGTATGACAAAGTGCACGCCAGACCTGAGAGTAGTGACACATCCATGTTTCATCATGGTTTAATCAAGTTGTTGGTTATGGAAGGATTGAAGAAATTGAATAGGGATTGGGCTACCTTTCTGTTTTTAAGTGGTCATGATGTAGATGTGCTTACTCCAAAGAGACACCCAAGTCGAGGACAAGAACTCCCAAGAAGGATAAAGAGCCCATAGCTGAAGCAAGGGTTGAACCTGAGGAAGAGGTGTAGCCTATAGTAGAGCCCATTGAGGTAGAGATTGAACAGTTGTAGGAGCCAGTGACACCCCAGCAAACACCTACCAACAGCAAGCTCAAAAATGATACAAAGGCTTATAGAATAATCATGAAGAGTCAAATAGAGGGAAAAGGTAAACTTGAAGACATTCTGCAGGCCACTGATATTGAAGAAACCCCCATGGTAAAATCTGTAGAGGTTAAAGGAACAAAAATGAATAAGAAGGGTCTCACAGAAAAAAAAATATTGATTTTTCCAGTGAGGATTCAGGTTTTGTCTTCAAGCCTAGAAAATATTTTACTAGGTCACAACTCTCAAAGGGAGGCAAGCCTGATAAGATGCATAAAGACATAAAAGAAGAATCAACCCATTATGGAATAGATCATTGAGCTATCCCCAGCTGAAGCAGAAATCACCAGAACCAAGAAAGGCAAAGAGAAGTCTGAAGTGGATTTTCTTAGAGAGTAACTTAAAGAAGCTAGAGATGAAGTTTTAGAAACCAATATGGAGTTAGAGGATTTTAAACAAGAGAGGAAGGAGCTGACAAATGTCAAGAAGGAAGTCAACAAGAAAAATAAATTTTATGATGAAGTGGCAGAAAGGTCAAGGAAAATGCTAAAAATAACAATACCCCTACATAGGATGATGAAGCACACCATGAGGAGAAACAGGTAGTTGCAGGTAGAGAGAAGAAAGCTACAAAATCAAGCCAAAGAGTTAGAAATTCAAATGGAAATGGTGCAGACATAGTTAAAGAAAAAAGGCTTGAAAATGATAGTGGTGGATGAACCTAGTGTGGATGAACGTGTTGCCTCTTGAGGAGGGTAAGACATATTTTGAGATAATTTTGTCTTAGGATGATCCCTCTCATCATTTCACATAACTCTGGACAATTTTTTGGAGGTAAGAAGTGGAAATTTCAAATTCTGGAAAATATCAGGCAAGTTCGTAGTGTCCTCTAGGCTTAAAGCCGAGTTTTCGCTACAAACTCGCTGAAGATTATTTTATGTTAGAATTTCCAAATTTTATCATAAGAGGAGTTGGTAAAGACATGTATTTAAGTCTTTTTTCCTAATGAATACCCTCCAATGAGAAGAGAAGTCAGAATAGTTGTAGAAATTTCCAAATGGAAAAACCTACAAACTCTTCGCTACGGACTTTCCTTAAATGCTCTGTTTTTGCAGTGTGGGAAAATTTTGTTGTTTTTGTAGCATTTAGTGTTTTTTTGGAGCACATGAGTGATTAGGATATGCTGAAGCATATCAATGGAGACACCTGTTGGTAAGAACACTCAGCAAGGAGGGTGATTAAGCTGCCAGTTCATCATTTTTGCCACATCATCAAACTCAACTACACATCCTAAAATTTTGAGAAGCAGAGCCTAGATTCCAATATGGTTGTTCATCACTTGGTCATGGTCATTTCCACCTTAGGCAAAGTTGTTTTGTTCAATAAGAATCATCATGTATGGGTCATTTATTGTTGTTAATTAATTTAATGGTGTTAGATTCCTATTAGGTTTTAAACTCCTTGTAAAAAGAAATATCTCTATATTCTCTCCTTGTAATCAATTCCTTTTTGGATAGATGTCTTCAACAGTTTCGAGGGTCTAGCTAGGTGGCAGACTTCATGTAAAGGGTATTTAATTCTATAAATAGGCACAGGAGAGAATTAGAGAGGGTTGATTGATGTTATGCCTTATGCTACTATTGTAATATTCTCCATTCAGTAATATAAGTTGCATAAAGCTTCTTTCAGACCTAATATTCTTCATGTACTCTTATGTGTTTGTCTTATCTACCTTTTCAATGTTAATTCAGTTTACTGTATGTATAATCACCTGTAATTCATACTTAAGTATGCTCCAACTTCCTTTATGCATCTAGTTTGTTGTCCAAGTTATTTTTTGATGAGAGTACACATGCCTCAGCTTCCATGAAATATTTTTTTATGTAATTGAGTTTCACACTAACTCCATGTCCAATGGTAGCCATTAACACACATCCTTCACCTGCAAAAAACCATCCAAGATACATTTGAGAATTAGCCATATTTGTTCTAAACATTGTTTATTGAAGATCATTCTCAGGTTGGAAGGGCTAACTTCTAGCCATAAGTGGTTTGAAACACTTACATTGAATTGACTATTGAGCAACCCAATAAGCTTCAGTTTGGTGATAAAATAATTAGTGCTTAAATTTGATCAGTATTTACTAGTATTTCACTTTTTTAACCATCATTTCAATTTGACAAGTATATATATATATATATATATATGGAGTTGTCTTTAGTGCTACTTTTTGAAGGTTTTTCTGGTGGATTTTTCCAGTCTAATTTCTTTAAAATCCAACAAGAATTGATTGAAAACATAAATTTGATGGGTAACTTGCACAATCAAAGTGTCCTAGAGGTTTTTTAGGGTGCTGAATCTATATTTACACTAAAAAAACTATTTTAAATAAAATCAAGATTTTACCTCAATTTTTTTCACCGGATTCCGGCACCAGAAACTCCAAAAAGTCGCACTAAAGACTATATATATATATATATATATATATATCCACTTTATTGATTTTTCCATAAAGTAACAAAAATTTTGATTTTTATATAAAATAGGAAGTAGTTTTAATAATACTTTTCTGTAATTAATAATGAAGAATTTGATGTTTTATATAGCTAATTATTGCACAAAGAGGCTTTCCAACCTAGTCTAGTAGAGATTTTGTAATGTCTTGTTATTTTATGTTATGTAAACATTTTGACCGGTAAAATAAAAATAAAATACAATAATAAAATAATATTAATAATTTAACATTCACGGTTTTTAGCTCCCAAGTTTGAAAACCAATGGATTTTCCCATGGTATTTCTTATGATGAAACCTATTTAAAGGCTTGAGAAAGCCCATTATGGAATGTAAGAGTAAAAACAAAATACAATAATAAAATAATATTAATAATTTAACATTGACGGTTTTTAGCACCTAGTTTTGACAACCCGTGGTTTTTCTCATGGTATTTCTTATGATGAAACCTATTTAAAGGCTTCAGGAAGCCCATTATGGAATGTAAGAGTAAAAATGAAATAAAATAGTAAAATAATATTAATAATTTAACATTGGCGGTTTTTAGCACCAAGTTTTGACAACCTGTGGTTTTTCCCATGGTATTTCTTATGATGAAACCTATTTAAAGGCTTGAGGAAGTCCATTATGGAATGTAATACTAATGTAATCCATTTCTATATATCAATCCAATCAAGAACAACACACCCACTTTATGAAGAAAATATATAAGTTTTAATCTTTTCAACTAGTTTAGATTTTCTATAAAGACAATTTTGTTTTCTAAGGGATTCATTTATTTTTATTTGAAACGATATTAATGAATTTTATTTAATGTATACTTTGTGACTATGAAGCTACCAAGTTGTTCAATAGGAAAGTTGTAGCCAAATGAGAGGAGAGGTCTGATGAGGAGCACTATAAATTGTACTTGTGAGTTAATTTGAATTTATTTAATTCTAAAGTTATGTTTATTCAAAAAAAATTGATGCGTGTGTAATACTTAAAGTATTATTTAAATTCATAGCAATTTAGTTTGAATTTGAATTTGAATTTATTTATTTCTAAATTCAAGTTTATTCATAAAAATTTAATGGTTGCGTAGGAAAAGCATTCTTTAAAATCACAGTAAATAATCTTAATAGGATAAAATTGATTATTCAATAATCAAAGCTAAATCATAATTTTTTTTATCAAAATAATTATCCTCTCTAGTCTCATATTAGAGGTTGGGATTATACAACAAATATTTCTTGTGTGCCTCATAACTTACCCCAAATAATATTCTACTCATAATTTGAATTTATTTATTTCTAAAGTAGCTTTTATTCATACAATTTTAATGATTGCTTAAGATTGAAGTATGCTTTAAAATCATTGTAAATGAGTATTAATTTGAATTTGTTTACTTCTAAGTCACGTTTATTCATAAACTAAAAGTATGATTTAAAATCATAGTAAATAATCTAATTAGGTAAAGATAATTATTCAATTATCAAAATTAAATCATAATATTAATTTATTTATTATCATTATTTAATTAATTAGTCTTTTATGTGAAATTCGATTTTTCTCCTCCAAATGCATGTCAGAGAATTTTCTTTCTTTAAGGAAAATAAAAAGAGAAGTGATCTCCTCACAAATCACGACATTAAATACATAATAAAAAAATAACTTTCTATCATAAAAAAAATAACATATTTGATATTTTTCAAGTAATATAAAGCATAGACACATATTTTATAGTCAAACCATAATTAAAAAATTTACAAAGACAAAACACAAAATTATACCATCAAAAAATTGTTTTTATACTCACAACAAAAAAAACAAAAAATATGCAGTACATGGTATTTAAATACTTTAACTATTCTGGATAATACTATAAAATCCCTAAAACCATGTAATTACACGTGGTATTCATAAAAGAAATATTATTAGTTTATTAATAATGTAATCATTTCCATCCAGAATTGGTTAAAAGATAAATGGATTTTTGGTAACCACCTTTTCATTGCCATGAATCTATGGTTTGGAAATGAGGGATGTGATTCTCATAAAATGGGGAATCCTTTGGTGTTAACAAAAAATAATAATATTTATTTTAAATTTACTTAAGATGGTTACAAATCAAGAAGTCATTATGAAACTTGTTAAAAATATTCAATTTAGATCTTGTCAAAGATAGAGAGTTTGGAAATTTGACAGGGGCTCCTTCCACTTCATTCACTTTGAAAATCATGAGAGTATTGTTTTTTCACTGAATGTTTTTCTCCATTTAAAATATCACTAACGAAGAAATTTGAGGAGACTTTTCTAGGCAAAAACAATGTAATACTCCCCATGGATATCATGAATTGTGAGAAACTCACAGTTCCCTACAACAACGTGATGCAAATATCAAATTGATATAGAATGAGTCAGTTGTTATGGAACTAAAGTTGTCAGCGAGTGAAGATACTTCATATTCCAATGGGGAAGTTTTGTTGAGCACTCACCCATTCCAGAAATGATGTTGGAACGTACTGGAGCAAACGGTTCTTAAAATGATCAACTCTGGTCAGTGTTTGACAGAGTCTCCTGCGCTCCTTCTCAGAATGCGGACCTAGGGTTTCCATGTCTGACAAATTTTCCAGAGAGATGTAACTCTGCCATTTTCCTCTGCAATATTCGACTCAATGTTGCAACTAGAAATTGTCTCGAAGGTTTTCAAAATTGGGGCATATTGAATGATGTGTGGAAAAAATTCCTAAATGAAGAATGTGAGACCATACCCATGGATAACCTAGATTTGGATGAAGTCACGAATGGAAGGGCTCCACTCTTCTACATATTCGTGGCTTAGAGATAGAGGAAATCATCGTTCGTTCATCCATGGAATGGAGAATAAGTTGTCATTGTGTGCTAGAGTTATGTGACTTAATTAATTTAATTCTTGAAAAGATTTTCATGAGTTCTTGGGAATAAATAAACCTCACGTATTTTAATTCTTGCAAAATTTTTATGGGTTTAAAGATAAATTTAATGAGTTTCTCTTTCAAAAATAATTCATTAAATTTTGTACATATGGAGATAAGAACCCATGTTAGTTCTTTTTGGGAAAAAAAAATATGTTTTTGTATGGAGATAAATAATTTTATTATATTAATTTTTTTGAAAATAATATATATATATATATATATATATATATATATTAGAAAAGTTGATGTATTTGCATGACTTAAAAAGAATATATGACTATTTTTATTAGTCTCTTGTTATTAGTTTCTTGAAAAGATGAACATGTGCTTAAATTCACATAAATAATAGTTATATGGCTAAGTTTTGGGAAAAGAATATGTGTGAGATGCACAAAACAATAACCATTGTGTTAATTTCTCTTACATGGAATATGTGTTTTATTTGCCACTATCTTGAAAAGAGAGAAGTGTGTCTGCATGCATGAAAGAGTGGCTTCTATGCACTTGATTCCTTGAAAAAGAAATATGTTTTAGCATGCAATATTTAGCTAGTTTCCTTTGGAAATAAAGATGTGTTTTGAATACAAGTAGAATAGCTACCACGCTAATTTATTTTGGAATGAACAAGTAGTTACATGCAAGAAATAATAACTATTATGATAGGGTTATTTTGGATTAGAGAATGTGTTTTTCATGTACAATAGATATTGTGAATAACTCTCCTTTGGAAAAGAGGATGTTGGAAAGAACATGCATGTGCATGCAAAATAATAGTATCTATTACGTTAGTTCTCTTTTGGAAAATAGCATGCATTCGCATGCCTAAGAATATTTTCTATTGTATTATTTCTTTTGAATAAGTTTATATATGCACGAAGAAAAAGCTAAGATGTTAAAATTCTTTAAAATAATATGTGTGCTTATGTGAGGGGAATAATAGTTAATGAGATATTTATCTATAGACATGCTTGATACTTATATGATTTTAATTAATGCATGTGTAGTGTTGTTAAAGAAGGCATGTCATGATACTTTATTTATGTTTTATATGTGCACATAAATAGATGTTGAAGCAACACTAATAAAGATTGATTATTGGATGAGTATATAATCATGATATCAAAGTTGTTAAAGAAGGCATGTCATGATACTTTATTTATCTTCTATATGTGCACATAAATATATGTTGAAGCAACACTAATAAAGATTGATTATTGGATGATTATCTAATCATGATATCAAAGTTTGCTGATGACAACAATGGCAAGGAAGGATGGTGACCTATGCAAAGGATATTATGCTTAATATTGTAGCATGTAAATAACTAATAGTCCAAAAATTTTGAGGAATGTCATTTATAGAATTATCCGTTGATGAGAACAGCGAGGCTACACATACATCGAGATTGATGATTTGTGTGTAAATGATATAATGATGATTGTAATAGCTTGTAGCTATATATGTTTTATTTAATTGATATTTCTTTGTAATGTTTTATGACAAAGGTTAAGGGATGGACTCCCTTACAATACATTGAGTGAGGGGTGAACACCCTCACGATCATTAAATAAAAATAAACATTTCACTAGTAAAAAATAATGAAATTAGTGACTAGGTGACTAAAAAAGTTAGTCACCACAATTATTTAAAGTGAGTTACTACTAAAATTGAGCAACTTTAAGTGATCGAACTAAAAATGACTAGCTTAAACGACTAATTTAGTCTAGGGATAAAATATACGACTAGATAAGAAATGACCCAACTAAAAATGACTAACTTAAATGACTAATTTAGTCCAAGAGTAAAATATGACTAGATAATAAGCAACTGAATAAAAAAAGGATTAACATAAATGGCTACTATAGTCCAACAATAAAAATATGACCAACTAACAAGTACAACAAGTATATGAATTAGTCATTTACGCTAGTCATTTTTAATTGTGTCACTCCGGAAATGAAAAATTGCAATTTTGATATCGAATTGTTACATTTCACTAAATTTTAACACTGCAGATGGATTCAAAAACCGCATGGTCTCTGAATCAAATTGTAGCATTAAGATTTGGAGATGAAGGGTTCTCTAATTCCATCTGGTGTTAAAATTTAGGTAGATGAATTCAAAGACCCCTTAGAAGAGTCTATGAATCCATTTATAATGCTAAAATTATAATAGTTTTATACACTATACAATTTTTTTGTTTGTTTGTCAAGTTGTTTGTGATCCTCCAGGCTTGACCTGTGGCTTGAGGAGCCGCGACCTGGGGGCATCTAATTAGCCGTCAAAGTCACCTGGGGATCGCACCTGGCCTGAGCCACACCAGCCCTTCGCTGACTAGATTTTTTAGCATGTTTCCTTCCCCTAGCACAAGACACAACCACCCCCCGTGAGGTTTGATCCTGGGTTGCCTTGCTAACGAGGCCCATCCTCAACCAATTGTGCTAGTGACACTTGACATTATACCATATATATATAATATAATAGTTTTCTTACCCTATTACCATATTATTATTATTATTATCCAATTTTAAGATCACGATCAAGCCAGAATCCAAATTGGTGTATGAGACCACTTGTTTGTGGAACAAGGGACCCAACTCTGGGCATCGATTTGACTGCTAAGTCTATGAAAACATACATACTTTACCCCCTCTGATTTTAAACATGTGACCTCTTAAAAGGAAACACACGCTCTTAACTATTAAACCACCTCAAACTGTATAATAATTTATAAAATATAATAATTTTATACTAATCCTTCTTCTTCCCATACCATGTTCTCGTACCATTATATTAGTTTATTACACTATATAATAGTTTATAATATATAATTAGTTTATAATTGCAAAGGACCTTTACTTTTCATATTTAATAATCAACATTAATTAACAAACTAATATATTGGCAAAGAACCTTTACCTTTTCAATTTAATACTCAGCTTTGATTAATGCAATTATATATATATTCAGTTTAAGACTTATTTATATGGTACACTTCATACAAAAAATCCAAGTGGAAGCTTAAAAAAATCTTCGACTTTAATCTACGTAGAAAAATAAGTGACAAAAGAGATTTGGATATAATATATAATTAGTTTTTAATATATAATAGTTTCATGCATTGGTAACGTAAATAAATTTGGATATATGACGTTCATGCGCAGTTCTACTAACTTTCTAATTTTTCTTTGGCCATACATGAGAATATCAGATTCGGTGTGTTCAGAGTATTACTATCACAACTGCCCAAATAATCAAACACCAAGGGCTGAAAATTGTGCGAGCACCGGTGTTTCGATCTTTGGTTGTTTAGTAGGATATTTAGGAGGGCCATTCTTAATAATGGATTGGCAATAATGGCAATACAGAGCAGGGTTGTTGGATTGGAAATACCGACAATACAGAGCAGGGTCGGTGCTATTGGCATTGTGGTTTTCATATGGGTTACTTTATGCCGAAGTTACGCAGGTATGTACTACTTGAACCTGGACCACTAGAGAAAGATTTCATGTGTAATTTTCTTCATTACAAAAAATCAAATCTGGTAGGTTGTATAAAGAGTTATGAATTTTGTATGAAGAATCAATCGAATTAAAGAGCAAATTATCTACCTTCCCTACCTTGAATGTACATCCTATGACAGGGACTCGCCCCACAACCATTAGATGTGCACTCTGTTCTACCCTCATTTGTTTTTATTCCTTAAAAAGCCCCAGCAATCAGATCAGAGAACGAGTTATTGCTACTCTCATTGTTAACAATAATGCATGCTCTTGATGGTCATACACTGGAACCTGCAGTGGAAACTAGTTCTAATTGATGTAGTTGCCACATGTTGTTGCGGGTCAATCCCATTAAACAAGAGATTTTACAAGTGTATGCATTTTTTCGGCATGTGATTCATATTGGAATTTTCATGAGACGAAATAATAAGTTTTATTTTGAAGTGGTTGTGGAGATCTGAGTAACCAAGGGATAGGCCCAATGTCAATTGGTATGCATGCGACCAAATTCTATTACAGCAGTATACAGAGCCCGGTGTAGTCAGTTTTGTCTACATCGTAGACATGTGACCTCTCACAAAACTCTGTAAAAGCTACCATGCATTCTTTTGAGTTTGGTTCTTTGACAATATGATCTTGGTCAGACGTTCTTGCAAAAAAAAAATTTAAATGGTGGTTTATGTTCAATTATAAATGGTCATAAGTACTTTGAGCTTTTCCAACATAGAAGGCTGAGGAGTTTTTTTATTATTTTTTATTATTTTCAGTTGACAAGGTTCATGGTTTAAGTACATGTTACCTTCTTGCAATTCAGTGTGTGATTTTTTATTTTATCAAGACCTTGGTCGAAGGTTCAAACCCTTTGTGTGCCTTTATAGATGGGAGGATGTCTCAAGAGGATGTCTCATTTTGTTGAGCCATCCAAAACTAGCATCAGATAGTCATTGCCCCTACAAGTTGTCAACAAACCTAAAGGAAATCCATTGAAATTGACTCTCATGGTCTACTTAGGATCGGAAGTAGAGTATACTTTCCCAATTTCTGTTTTTTTGGCTTTGAAATTCTATGAAGGGAACAAATTATTATGAATTTATTATCAACATTATCGATCTGATTGCTAGTGATCATGGAAGTTAATGTGCTAGTTTACCCGTTCTTCCTTTTCAACACTTAATTGAAATGCAAATAACTGGACCACTTAATGTGGTGTTCATTCTTGATCTTTCTCAATGTTCAAACGATTGGTGAGACTTTTTATTGCTATGAATGACGATCTCTTCTCCATTCAAATGATGTCTACAATGAGAAACTTGTTGGGCATAGCTTTGCTTAACTAAATACTCAGCTAAACCCCACCCTCTACAGTCTAATTCCTCTAGGTTCTTAAAGGCATAACCATGCAATTTTTGTTCCATTGAGGCCACCAAATGGAACAAGTGTGAAGGTGGAGCCCCAAAATCCCACTCTCTCAATAATCCTAAAGCTTTGTCCCATGAAGAAATGTCAAAGAGGGAATTTTCTCCTTGCTTTCCAATCATATCTTTAAAGGAGTGAGACCCCTGAGAGTCAAGCAGCTGGTGACCCATGATTTTATTCTTCCAAATATTGATATTTTACCATTTCCTAAAATCCAGGTAAACTGATCCATTATTATTGGAATGTCGGATTTCATAAGTCTCCAAATGGATGGTCATCCTCTCGCTTGGAGAATATTATCTGGAGAGTACTTTCTTTCCAGTATGAAATATTTTTTGTGCAACTGCAAAACCTTTTTCCACCATTCATACTTCCCTGACACTAGCCTTCGTAATAGATTAGGACCCATTGCTAGAATCCTTGATTCCAAGCCCAACATGAGATTTGGGTTCCTAGACAATAGACCAGTTAACCAAGTGAAATCTTTGGAGTTAGATTTCCCTCTACTAGAGCAATCATCTTAATTCTTGAGCCACGGTTTGCTTAACAATTGCTTGAGCAAGCATTGGAGAAAATTGATAGATGGGAAACATCTAAATTGGAATTGTTTCCATGGAGAGTTTTTCTCCTTGGGAAGATAATAATGTTTATGGAACAATCCTGAGGGAAAGATCATTCTCATGCCATTCTTGTTTCTTTTTATGTGTCTGATCTTAATATCTTTTGGGAAACACAGTTAAATATTTCCTGTCAACTCCACCAAGGAATAAAGCCTTTTTCCTGTTGAATGCAATGTCCTACTGCTTGTGGTGGGAAAAAACAGTAAAATTAAGGCAAGGAATTCTCATAGGGTAACTCTAGAAGTGTTGGAATCAGGACCCATTAAAAATGGCTTATGAGTTGTCATCCATTCCTAACCAAGAAGAGTGCATGGGGGCTTAATGTGAGGAGACAACAACTCAATTTCATTTTCTCAAGAATGAGATGCATGAGTTTTAGTTAATACAAATGATGCATGAACTAGAGGGCCAAATTCTCTTTCTGAGGAGGAGATTAAGTATCTGAACAAAATCAACTTACTACACAATCCTGCTATTTTCATGAGAATGATGGTGTTCTTGAATACGATGAAGCTGTAGCATCTTCCTCTCCTTCAAAAGTTCAGGAAATTGACTTGGGGCATATAATGAATGAAATGAAGGGTCACAAGATTCTTCTAATGAAAGAAATTCAAGAATTTTACAAAAAATAAAATGTTGCCCAAACATGTTCTCATAAAGGTGGTGTTTTCTTAGAAGATGCTTTTGCAGATCCAAATAGTTACATGCCTGATGAGTACTTTAGGCCCATGACACTACTAGCCTTGCTGAGAATGAGGATGAATATGCCCAAGAGTCAAGACTTCCCACTCTCAAATGTTAATATTCTAGAAGCCTTTTACTAGGAAAAGCAGTGCCCTTGCATATAATCAATGACTGAAGAATTTCCTTTGAACATCCCCAACATTTGAGTTCATGATTACTATTGTTCCTCTCCCCAATCCTTAAAACTTTGTTCACATGCATTCATTATAATTGGTTAAAAATGACATTAAACTTGTATTCTAAACTTGTAAATGCAACCAGAAGTAGAAATTAAAAATCATAACAAAGGAGAACTACCAAATATTCTAGGGTCCTTCAAGCCAATGACCACAAAGGAATGAGATGACCACCATGACTATTGAACCTTAAAGAATCATTTTGGGTTGAAGAAAAAAAACCAAGTGAAAATGGATGTGGAGGTGAAATCCTTAGGATAAATGTGCAAGTCACTCTCTTTTGTGAGATTAGACTAGGAAAAGCTATGAACAATGTACATTTTATGGCACTTGTATAGTACCTAAAACTTTGTTTAGACAAATAAATTTTAAAAGTGCAGGTCTATAGAATTTAATATTTGGAAAGGAAAAATTCTTATAAGTGAAATGTTTGTTCATTGAGGCAAAAAACGTTCAACTATAGTTTTTATTTGCTATGGTGATGGGTTATTCCAACTTTCAGGAAGAACTATTTTTCACTATGGTCTTGCAAGTTCAAATTTTAAAGTGCCAGTATCTCTGGAGATATTATTATGGCCATGTGCTTTATTTTAGCTGTCCTTGTCTGTATTTCCTAGGAATTAAAATTATGTTTTCATGAAGAGGTTTAGGAGCACTTTGATCCATATAAGTTATTGTTGTTTCCTTATAGTCCTATGGAAGAAAAACATATTCCTTGCCACAATATTAAATACTTGCTTGGCATCGTAGAAATTAGTGTGGAAGTCCTATATAATTTGGTTGATTATATGGCTACACATGGAGCTTTTCCATGCTTGTTATTTGTATCAAATCCAAAATATCAATATATATACATGTTAGTCTTGGCATAGCTATAGGCACCTTTATCTACCAATATTTCAAGCTGACCCATAAGTATTTCAAACTAACCAACCAGGGTTCATGGGTGTGGGAATGATGACACTATTTTGAAATCAGGGTGCAAGGAAAACCATCAGATAGAGAATGTACAAAATTGAATATTTAAAGAAAAGCCAATAACTGTTGAATGAGACGTAGGTCACTTAATGGCCAACAGTTTTGTAGTCATTCTCCTGAAAAATGGATAAAATTAAATATTGATGACTCCTCAAAAGCCAATCTAGTGTGGCTAAGGAAGAAGATTTTTTTAGGAAACATCAACATAATTTCATTGCTATTCTACGTCAATTCCTAGTAATTACAACGTATAATCAAAGAAAAAATGGAAGCCTTGATTTATAGCATCTTTTAGTCCCTAAGGTTAGGATTAAAAAATTGAGGGGTTCAAATTCTATTAGAGATCATCTTAAGTACCAAATCCATGTATGGAATGGGCCATTTCCCATAAGACAGAATTGTAAAGGGTTTCAATGGGTTTGATGCTCTAGTCCCAATAATAAAAATGTTGCAAAAATCCAACCAAACATTGCATAAAAGGCTAGAACAAACTTAATTGAAACTCACTTGTAAACAGACTTATTTTTCAAACCTAGAATATCAGCCAATATAGCCCTCAAACTTGGAATACATACCAAAGGAAGTATGTGCTATGTAGTCCATCCCCTCGTGGTGTGTTTCTAGAAGCACTTCCAACTGAGGAAATGGGCCACTACCCATCAGAGGGAATAGTGAAGGGTTTCAGTGGGTTTGATGCCCCATCTTTAATGAGTGAATCAAATCTACACTTGTGATAGGTTATTAGGTGGGAGGTAAGGTGATAGGTTAATGAGTGAAGCTGACTTTTCTACTTAAGATAATTCTGTCAAAAATAATATCTATACATCCAGGGTAGTAGACAGGGGAGCAATCAAGGATCTGGAGAATTGTGAGACATTTACATCTTCCCCAAAAATTTCTGCAGACGCGGGTCTTACTATCTCAATAGATTTTTCATGTGTCGTCTCAGTTTCAACTTAAAGTTGTAATGTAAAAAAATGTGAATGCACTGGATCTATAGATATTTTGGAAACCCATGAGACGCCAGCTTTTGGGTAGAGCACCTTTGGGCAACCCATTCAGCAGAATATAATGGTTACTACACCACAACCTGTGACAAATCCATTTGGAAATCTTCCTACAATGCCTCAGATGTCTATTGGTCGAAGTTGGGGATCTTCTCTATTGACTCCAAGGCATGTCACTAAAAGGTCAAGGATCCGCATACATTCACTTAGATACAATCCTAAGAAGGATAGTCCGAAGGTATCATTTTTCATTGATAATGAAGAAGCACCTAGCCCTCCAAAGGAAGATGCCATGTTCATTCCAGGAGAAAACCCAATGGCACTCTTTATTCATCCACTTGGCCAATCTCCATCTGCTACATGCAAACCAATATCAAACATGAAGGTAATGGCTATCAATGATAATGGAACGACAACAGATGGTAAAAGTGGGGCATCATCATTTGAGAAGGAATTTACCCAAGAGCCTAAAGACAATGTTGATGACTGTTCATGTGGTGGCAAGGATACAACCCTTCAGAATAACCCACTATCATCAAAGACAGTTGATGCCAATGTAAAATCCACTACATGGAAGAATGGTCTTCACGAGGAGCATAATCATAGAGGAAATAGTTATATCTCAATTTCTGGCCATAGTGCTGGGAGAAGCTGCTATAGTATATGAGCATGGTGTAGACATTGAAGCCCTTATGCCTAAAATTTGGCATTCAGACTACTACACAAAACCAAAGATACAAGAATTGGCTACTAAAGAGTGTGTTGAGCGAGGTTATTGCCGTCGAGTCAAAGACCTTTTTTTTGGTAGAAGAGGTTATGGTTCTGTGAAGTTTTTTGGGGAAACTGATGGGAGACTTCTAGATTTAGAGAATGTTTTTCAATTTAACAAATGCGAGGTTCTAGTATGCAAAAATCCGCATGCAGGTCAGGGACTTAATAGGCCTACAAAAATTACTTAATTAAATGTTAAAATTGACAAGAAGTCAAGTCAACACTACATTAAGGGTGCGAAGGTGGAAACAAGCAGATTTTTTTATGGAGATACTGGATACATACAAAGGGTAGTGTTTTCTTTGGCTGAGCCTGTCAAAGTGGAGAAAAAGTTTGTTCTATTAAATGGATTAATATTAGCAAACACTTATGGAGTGAAGAGATCATAGGCTCTTGTGCGATATTTAAGTTCTCTTTTTGTCTCACAATTGTGGACAAATGAGGAAATTGAAGTGGAAATTTCGGTGCATTCGAATGAACTTTTGGAGCATTCGTGGCAGGTTTTGAAGGTGATTTCCTCCACCGTGTACACTACACTTGATGCTTCTAATGATCAATGGCTTGGTTTCTTATATAAATTGTTGTCAGCCCACTGCATGCTTATAAAAGAAAGACTTGGGCCGAAATGTACATCGAGTGTTGGTAAGACAGAAAATCTGATTAGTTTTAAAAACGATCTTTTGAATTTTTTTACAAGAATGATTACTGCAGGCTGTGCAGGTTGTTCCATTAGAGATATTGCTCAGATTGCTTTCAAGGAAGAGAAAGTATTATGTCAGATACTAGCTTAAAATCTGTTGATCATATGGTTCATCAAAAATGGATAAATATGAGAGAAAACTGACAGCTATTAAAGGTAAAGATGTTGATAGCTTTCAAGATATACAAGAGGCATACATAGCTCTTATTGATTCTATCCTCTATGAGATAGATTTCCAGGTCTCCAATGATTTAGCAGTTGAAATCAACAAGCTCAGTACCAGATTTTTATGCAATCTATTGTCATCACTTGCTTGTATCTCCTATGGGGAAGATAAAGCAAATGCCCCTGAACCAACACAACAAGATTTTGTAAATTTACAAAGTACAAGATATGCATCTTGGTCAAAGTTGAGTACATTTTCTGAAGATATGCAACTACCCAATCAAGTTTGGGTTTGTGCCTTGTAACTTCTCCAGACTATTGCTTTGAAGAGGGTATACACAAGCTCTTGGCATGTAATACAATTCTTTATTATACAGGATGATCATTTGACAGAAAACAAGCCAAATGTCCATGACTTAAAAACTACTTTGATTTCCCTAAAGTTGATATTTAGTCTTGGTCTCTAGAAAGATGTTGAAGTAAATGCAAAGGACCTGATGACAATTGACTCATATGTATCTTTGTTTTGTGAATTATCTACTAAGGGTGTACATCCCAAGGTTGAAGAGGCTATGCATCAATTGCTTGAGGAAAAACAATGTGGGGAAGGGGGACTGTCATGTTCTTAAGGGTTTAATTGGCCTAACAGATGAAATAGCCTATCAATCCCAGTAGGCTACAGTCCTTATTAAAGGGGAAATCCCAAAATTTCCAATTCTGGAAAAGTATGGCAAAGAAATCCAAAAAAAAACCCAAAACTAGGGTTTAAAGTAAAATTTACTCAATCATTTAAGGAGGAAAGACCCCTCTAGGAAATCTATAAATATGGGAGGGATTAAATTCAATTGGAATAATCATGGTGGATCATCTTATTAGTTTCTCGAAAGTTATTTTTGTGTGTTTTAAGACCTCTCTCCTTGTCAATTTCGGTGGTGAAAGATCCCACCCAGTTGACCATTTCTATCTTTCTCTCTATGTAGCACAGTCCTATATGAGGCGGCAGATTCTTCAGTAAGTGATTTGGTACAGGAGTCTCTAGAAGACAACGAAAGATATTTTCTGTTTGGACGTAAGGGTTCTCGGTTAGGCATCATAATTCTGTTTTTTTTTTTTTCAAAATCAAAGCAAAACAATGAAGCAATTAAAGCAGTGTAATCTCTTGTGATAAATTCTGGGTGTCGACATCACTTCGAGAAGACACCCTGCAGATAACAACGTTCCATTTGTCAGTGAATCCCTAAATTGAAGAGTGTAGCAGTTCATATTTACAGAATCATAACGCGAGGCACCATTCTGAGTGTTAAAGGATTGAAGCGGAAGAAAAAATCGATTAGCATGTCTGTGGAATGTCATCGTAGGGGAGCGTGGAAACGCAAACCGTCGAGGACTTGTCTTAGCTCAAATAAACCAGTGGTGACGTGGACAGTCTTTGTGGGGACCGCGGCTGCCTGCGTGTGAAAGTACGCAATTGAGCCAGCATTGTGAAGCACCTCAGGTGGCCCAAAATTCTGTCTTGCCGTCAAGATTTGGATCGACTGCAGTGCAATCAAGGGGCGTATGGCCCACAAAGAAACTGTTAAGTTGGACATTATAATATCACAGAGGTTTGGCATACGGATAGTGAATGAATTATATTTCTTGAATTGATCAGGTTTTAGTTGTGGATGTTTTCCACTAACTGTTGAACTGAATGTTCTCAATTGAAAAACGGTTGAAATCGCTCGTCTAACTGTAATCTGGATATTGGATACATTTCTATACATTTCTATTTCGTGGAAAATTATTGTTGCATTATTATTTTTGCATTGCAAGTATTTTAGTTGTGTTCAATTTCTAGAAGTTATTGTAGATCTAGCCATTTGAAGAGAAATTAAGTTAGAAACTAAGGCAAAATTTTCTTACGTTTACAGATAGAGATATGTAATCTTGAGGTATGTATAACTTCTATTACAAAATATTTTAGGGTTTAGTTTCCTACATGATTCTAGGGTTTGTAAATTATTATTGTGTTGAAGATTGTTAATGTCTAAGGATTATAGATCTTAGATAGAACATATGGAAACCCTAATCCTAATTCCCTTGTTCATGATATCTAGGTTTTGTAGGTATATGACAATCCTTTGCAAAACTAAAATTGATTGATGTTTAGGTTTTGACATATTGCTCTTTAGATCTAGTTAAGGCTTGTAGTCAAAATCCCAGGAATTCATTCTTTAAAAGGGTAATGGAAGCTCTAGATAATCACCACGCTATTGTACTTGTATATTTTGGTTGTGCTTGTCAATGAGCATTGCAGGTGTATTTTAAAGGAAGAAAAATAAGGCAGGCATGATAAATCGAGTTGGATCCTTGTACACTCTAATAAAAGATGACTCGTATGGAAATAGACCATGAATATGTTGTCACGATAAGAGGAAACCCTTCAATAAAGAAACCCTTAAAAGTTTTGTAAAAGGAAGCAACTCAAGATATGTTTAAGACCATATGATTTGTAATCTTCTTCATATTAAAAGGTACAATCATTTTGAAATTTTCTTTATATTACTAACTCTCTCATGTCTAGGGTTTTGAATCATCGAGATTCTTATTTTAGGGTGATTAATCTTCGAATTAAATCAACCCTCGTCATACTCTATCTGTTGTTCACTTTGGTAAAACCACCCTTAGGATTCACTATAAAAACCTAGCCTTTTAGGGTTTGTTATTAATGTCTTGAATATATGATGAAAATCCTAGATTTTTTAGTGTTTGATGAATTAGGGTTTATGAAAAAACCCTTGCAATAGTAAATGTAAAATTCTAGAATGAAAACCTAGATGAATATGCTTTTGTTTGATTGAAACCCTAGCTTGATCGAGCTATTGTATATCTAACATTAAAATTTTGATGTGTCTAGGGTTTACGATAAAACCCTAGTAGAGATTGATATAAGTTTCTAGGGCATGATAATGAAACCCTAGATGTAATAATGCTTTTTCTATGATTGAAATAAATTATTGATATCTAAATTTTAGTTTTGGTGATGGAATCTAGGGTTTGTGACAAAAACCCTAGCAAAAGTTGTTGTGAGAAGTCAAGGATATGAAAATGTGAACTGTCATCATAATATTATTTATGGCAGCCTTTAGGATCTTATGTTTTTGACAGTCCTATGGCTTATTCTTCTTAGACTTAGGCCTTTAAGATTATTAGGATTACGACATCTTTAGCAAGGCATTTAGGGCTTCATGAATTTATGCATTTATTGCATTGAACCATGCTAGGGCAAAAGAGTTTGTTATTACATTTGCATACATGTGCCTAAGAGGGTTTTATCGTAAGGGTTTCTTAGTTCATCATTATGCATCATTAGATCATTCATGTATGCAGCATAGAGTTTCATATATGCATTTAGGGTATCATTCATGCGTATGCTTAGGGTTAAGGCTTCTTAAATAAGAAACAAGGACTAGGACATCATGAGCATCTTCTAGAGCTTAGGGCATAATTGTACTTTGGTTTTTGTCATGTAGTTAGGGCAACATCACGAAAGGGTTATCACAATAATATTTTCTATCTCTAACAATAACATATTGACATCAATGAAATCTTTGACCAACACTAAGTGTTAACGTCTTAATGTTTCTTCTTCCTTGACAGAAGCATTCTTAGCCATATTTTGAGCTTGAGTAAAGTTGACTATTGCATCCTTGATAATGGCATCTCCAAAACCTCCATTCTTGAGCCAACATGGAATGCATTTCCAACTTGCTTATTTAAGATTGTTAGAGTGGTACTTTTACTTCTCAACCCTATGCTTGGGTATATATGCATTCAACCTTGTATTATGGGTAGGTAGGCCATGAACAAGAGTGGCTTAATAGCCATTGTTAGTATGGGTGCACTCTCACACAAGATATGCACATATAATTGTACATATTCAGTGTAAAGAACATCCATTTGCTACAATAATGGGTGATAGCACCAAGAATTCCCTTCATGGGAAGTATGGTTATATATATATATATACCTTAGCATTGGAATTTTTTTAGTAGAGTGAGAGTTGAGGAGGGATGGATTAACAAGGCAAAAATAAGGGCATTTAACTTGATAAAATTTTAACCCTATGAATCAAATTTGTGAACAACCTTTAAGTGGATTGATGAGTTACCTAGCATTTATGTAAGGTTGAGGAAGTTGTAATGGAGAAGTCATTAATTATAGTATGGTCTAAGGGAAACCAATGCACAATAGTCTTATTCATGATTAAACTACTTGAAGGATATGACCTATCAATTTATATACAAGTTTTCTTCATGTACATGGGGTTTCCCTGTTATGGTTTGGGTGGTGATCATGTCAATATTGGGGTCTCTACATTTTGCCAAACCTTGGCCTTAAAAGCCTTACAACATGACATTTCCAACATTGAGAATTAGGCCATAATTTTTGGTCTTTAACAAGTCCTTTGGGATAAGATTTTATAGCCTGGGGTTACCTTTCCTAAGTTTATACGACATACCATAATTACAACCTTTTAAAAAATTAGGATGAAGGCCTTTATGGCCTCATATGTAGTATTTTTCCATGCCTTTTTTGTAGTTACATATATTAATATATGTATATGTAGGTAGGTCTAATGCAAACCTTTTATTTGACTGAGAGAAACTTCATAGCAAAACTTTATCTCTCATTGATAGAGAGTTCAAAACCTTGACTTTTCATGTCTAAATTCTTGATTCTGTTAAACCATTTGAAAAAATCCATGTACAAGCCTTCTAGTGGGATGAAAATACCATTGCATATCTATAACTGATTTTTTTGGTCTTTTGAAGCAGTCAAACTTGGAATTGGTTCCAGTGAAGAACAGTCTTGAAGACTTGAAATATTTGTCTAATAAAATTGGGGTTGATTCTGGGAAGATTTGATCTTTGCCTTGCTAACAAAATAGTTTGGCGTATTTTAATTTGTTTCTTATATATAACCTTATGAATTTCTTGCTTAAGATGAATTTTCCCCTGTGGATTTGAATTAAGAAAGAATTAACATGTTATTATGAAAAAGTGTTTTTTTTTTTTTTTTAATCACTTAAGTATGAATGCCGAGAAAGCTGGAACTTTCCCGAAGCATGTTAAGATGGTTTTAGAGTATTGCTTGCCATATACTAATGTTGTTGTTTAGAGCTCTCGGAAAAAAATTTCATGCTAAAATATCTGAAAATGACACATTTCTCTCATTGCATATGATTTATTTATTTTAGTTATTACATGAGTTATCGTCTATTACTTGCTCCTATATAGTAATCATGCATTGACTATAATAAAATGAGGATTGGGATATTTATCATTATCAATGAGTCTGGTGAAAGGGTGTGCAATCACTTTAGAGAACATTATTATATTACATTAACAAATGATTTGATTCATGCTTAAGTAAAATCTAGGGTTAGATGGTTATTAGAAAATACATTTGAAGGGATTTGATGATATTGTATGTGATATATCTGAATGAGATGTTGGGGATTCTCCGGGATTATTCTATAATCTAGACAACTTAAAGGAAGGTGGCCCATAGACTACTAGAATAGTTTCTAACATTTCCTTCAATTAATGGTCATGGAGAGAGAGAGAGAGAGAGTACCAAAAAGTAAACCCCAATTACTCTCATTTAAACAAATGTGGATAATTTTTGCATCAGTATTTGAATTTTTGTCATTAATATAACTCATTATTATCATTTTTCTTTCTATCTTTGCTATGTCTACAGTCACGAGTAAGGATTCCACAAAACTTTTCTTGCATTGCAATTGGAATAGAATAGGGGAATGTGGAACAAATTGCTTAGAAGGTATTTTCTCGATGAGTTCAGTTAATAATTGGTGTGTTGTAATGCATCATTTAGGTGGTTATCAACGTGTTACATTTTATTTTTGGAATAACTGATGGTTGTGTTACATGGGAATTTGTTTCCAGTTTCCTTTAAAGAAATTCACAGTGATGTTGTTCCATTATGACAGTGTCACAAATAGATGGAGTGATTTGGAGTGGAGCAATATAGTTATTCATATAGTGGCAATCAATCAAACCAAGTGGTAATGAATTGTTAAATATGTTTCTCTTCTTTATGGATACATACTGCAAAATCTTTCATGTTAAGTCAATAGATTACTTCTCATGTAGGTGGTTTGAAAATAATTTCTTGCATCTAGATGTAGTTGCTGACTACAAATACGTTTTCCTTTGTGATGAGGATCTTGGAGTTGAAAATTTCCACGCAGACCGGTATGTAGAACACCTTTTATCTAAATCATTGTTTTTGTATTTCTATAGTCTTGGGAAAATGAATTTTGGACTTATATATGCATATTATTAAGCATGCTACAAGATTTAGATGAATGAAAATAAAACAAATTTGTAGTGGGTTTTGTTTACCTTTTGTCCAAATTATGCCTTTGTTCCTGTGACAACTAGTATATTTGTGAACAGTGCTACCCCAATTCATTTGCATGCATGAAAAAACTACACAACTTTCTAAATTCACTGTCAAATTTCTAATGTATCCATAAAGTTACTAGGCTTGGAATTGGGCAAAACTTGGTGATGTAGAAGTGATCTTAGGCTAATTTCTTGTAGTTATTTTGTAGAGATAATAGGTCTTAAATATTTTCCTCTCATTTTGTCGTTGAAAATAGTGTATTGAATAATAAATTAAATCTACCCAGTTATTGCTATCTGAAAACCTTTATTAGGTGGTAAATTTAATCATCAAATTAGCTATCCAAGACCTTACATTGATGATAATTTTTGGGAAAGAAAAACAACTCATTTTTCATAGTAGTGGATTGTGACTGCTATGTCATAATGAATTTGCATATGTCTAAGGTGTTTATTTTGTGCTTATTAACCCATTGATAGTATGCTCTTGGCTCACTAAATAGGTAAGCATGTCTTCAATTGTGGCAGGCATTGTATGAACATGATGTAAAAACATAAAAATATCCTTGAGAAATATGGAGACTGGCATTGACAGGTATAACATCAACAAGATCACATTTCAAAATGGCTTTTTCATTATTATGTTAGATACACAAAGTAGTTATTCTAGACCTTTCACTTGGTTTTTTCTATATCTATCATATCCTATGAAAATTACTGGAATGGCCCTGACTCCAATGACTTCTTAACATTGTATGAATTTGTTCCTAAAACCAAAATTAGTATCAATTGAATGCCCATTTAAATTTAGATAATAAAGTACAATTCAACCTTACCCATCAATGGAATATATAAAATAGTGTTTTTTTCATGTTTGGAAAAGTTAAAGTTATATGTTCCTAACTACAATAAGAATATTTTTTGAGTCGATATCTAAGAATCAAAAAGGAATTTTCAAGCATTAAGGTATTATTTTACCAATGGCTATTTTTCAGCATACAAATATCTCTTTGCCTCTCTCCTACATAAAAAAAACTATTGGAAGATCTAATAATACCTTAAATTTTGTAAAATCACCAAGGTCTAATATTATATGTTCATCCTTACTTAAGTCTAACATAATTTGTAGGACGGTTGGCATTCATAATGTTTTTTCTTTGGGGTTTTATTTGTGTCATTTCAGAGGAATATAAATAATAAAATTTGAATAGAACTATTATGTATGACTTAAAATTGCTTTTAAGAGTTGTGTGGATTGCATGAACCAATATGGTAAATTACTTATTGAAGCCTTAGATTTCATATGTGCTTCATAAGGTCTAACATTGACTCCAAGACAAAAATAGATAGGTATCGATCAAGCACTATTTGGAGTTGTGGTCTTTGTAAAACTTTCCAATTTGGGGATATGCAGTGGTGTTTTCTATGAATGTCCAATGGAGGCCTCAAAGCCTAGTGGAAAAATGTTATGAACACTTTCATGCAAAAATCTGTGCAAGTCTCATTCAATTATCCATGTTGATTGTCACGAAAGTAGTCTTGGTTTTTAGGATAAAGAAAGCAAGAGATTGGTTTATATTGAGAGCGTGGCATGTAGAAATTTGAAAGTCTAGCTTTTGACTCTGCACACCCAAGGAAACCATGGGTTGGTTCACGATAGGTTTTTTTTCTATAGGAAATTTAATATATTTTGTACTTGCTTGCAGGAACTCTTTGGAGATGGTGGTCGAGTTGCAATTCAAACACAAGGTTGAATGAACTAATCCTTTTGGCTCAACATGTGTTGATGTGTATCAAAATATAACTTTTCAGGTGAGGTTATAATATTAGATATCTACAATTTTACAACCTTTACATTTATTTTCTTAATGTCATGAGACTGTGGCCATGAATTGTGTGTCTATTCTTAATTTCTTATAACATATCAATAATGATAATTTATATTAGGTTTGAAACACATTCTTGATTCCAAAAAATATATAATTTATGTTTTTTCAACTATTTTGAAGTTAATAATGGATTAATGACCTTATCTAAACATTTTTCAGGTCATGAAAAAAGATCACATAGCCACTGTAACCTGCTTTCGGTCATGATTTTAATAGAGGTAATTTCTTAAAGTTTCACCTCATCTAATTTACTTTCTTTCTCATGCCATATAGGGAGTTTAATGCATTCATTGATTATGAAGTTTGGAGTTTAATGCATTTTTTATTTTGTTGTATAAATTCTTTATAGTTTACTTTACTTTATATTCTAGTGTTCATCGTCTTTCATGTCTTACACTTTGTATTGTATATTTTGTTTTCAAAAAAAGAACTCAGTATTGATGGTAAGAAATAGGAATTGAAGAAAGAAGAGAGCAATAACACTAGAGCGACAAATGCAAAGAGAGAGAGAGAGAGAACCAGTATAATGATACATTTAGAGCCAATATCTTATATGAGACACACATAGAGATTGATGGTCAAGTCTTCAAAGTTGGTGAATTCATTTACAATGCCTTGGCAACACAATGATAATGTTTTGAAGTGATGAAACAATATTTCATGTGTAAATTGTAGTCCAACAAATATTAAGTTGGCAACTTCTATTGTAATACTTGATATTTCATATAATATAATTTTTGTTTGAAATTATTTATAGTTGCACTTGATATTATTTAATATTTTCATTAACATATGTAACTTTGTGTTTTCATTTCATATTATTTTAATTTAGTTGCAGAAGCATACTAATTATTTTATAATAATGAACACATAAAATCAATTTAAAATTGTTAAATTAGTAGTTTATATTGATTAATGATGAACATAAATAAAATTAATGTATGATTAAATTAGTCATTTATAATGGTTATTAATGAAAGTAAATGAAATAAATATAAACTACTAAATTAGTAGTTTATATAATGAATATGAAGCTGCCAAAAAAAGATAAATGACTACTGCAAATGATAAATTTGTGATTACAAAAAACGACCAAATTTTGCATATATATGACTATTAGTAGTTAATTTACAATATCTTATAACACGGTCAAAATTTAGTCATATTTTTTGGTCATTAATTGGTTTCAACAATGACTAAAATTTGCATATATGTGACTATTAGTAGCTAATTTACAGTATCTTATAACACAATCAATATTTTAGTCATATTTTTTTGGTTATTAATTGGCTTTATCGAGTGATCATATAGTAATATATTTTTTTGTATATTTGGTAATTAGTTATGACAATTAATAATTAAATCAATGGCTAAATTAATGACTAAATATACTACTAGATGATAAAATTGAGACAACCAATTAATGACTAAGCTAAAAATGACTAAAATTTGGTCGCGTTATAAGATACTATAAATTAGCTACTATTAGTCACCGATTGAAAAATGATTGTTTATATGCAAATTTTAGTCATTTTTTTAGTAGTTAATTAGCCATTTTGTACTAGTGTTTGTTGGTTTTCACCCTACAGGGTTTCCAGGGTATATTGATATTCAATGATGCGATAGTCTATTTTTCAATTCTTATGATGTTAATTCCTTGCATGACGTGTCATTTATATTATCAAGTATGTGATTAACTAAGTGAGTTAAAAGTGTCATGGAATTGATACAAGGTTACAAGAGGAAGTCTATGTTAATGTGTGGTGACAATGGATGTTATGTTATGTAACTTACTATTCCTTTACTAATGTTACTCTAAGGAATAATGAAAATCTAATCTAATGGTCAATGGAGGAATATGGAATAGTAATTTAGAAAGTAAAAAATATTCTAACTCTATGCAATTTTCCACGCTATTACTAGGGGAGGTTACAAGTGATATCAGAGCAAAAGGTTACAGTAATGGAGACTTTTGGGAATAAGTAAGCTGAAAAGAAGTAGAGGTGCGATACTAGTGAGCATTAGCTCAAGTATGATTCTAATTGAATTTGCAGTAGACTATATTTGACATGATATGCATGATGTGTGTTTATAACCGCATTAAATATTAGTAAGTATTAAAGTCTACTTTAAAATTGTTCTCATGACATTTGAATATTTATGCAGATAAAAGATAATAAAACTTATGTCACATTTATGTAAAAACATGAGCACTCACTAGTGATAATAAGGATTAACTACTAATGTTTTCATGCAATACTATTATAATAATGATTATGGTGAATTTAAAGAACATGGCAAAAGTTACAATGTACTACTTATAAAGAATTAATGCATGTATTGATCTGTGTGATAATGAAAGCGTAGAAATAACTTGAAATTTGCAGTTGCTAATGAAATTAGTTTGAAATTAATAGACACAAATTTCTTCTACTAAAGTCTGCAGAAGGAAAATTGACAATAGAAACACATGAAATCATTCAATAGCAATGAACACGGTTTTTATTGGGAATCCCAACTAGGAAAAACCCCTCCTCTATTTGTATTATATCAAATGATAAAAATGATCAGTTACAATGACAACTTCAATGCTTGAATCTCAATCTGCATTGTAATTCTCCTCCTGAGTCTACTCTAGCAAATACTTAGCCAAAATAGGCCTCATGCTTCCTCCTATTTCCTTGCGCAATTATTGCTCCTAAATAATAGGGAAGCTCTTATTTCCTTACACAATTCCTAAGAAAAATTAGCTCACCTACTACATGTAAACACTATACACACTAGTACACAATAATGGTTACATTATATCTTTTCTCTCCAACTTCAATAGGAAATTCGAATTGCATACATGATTATGGAAATTTTTAGTAAATTGAGTAGTTAACTCATAGTTAGTGGAGTTTACAACAATTACAACTACTCAATTGAATTCATAATTACTATATTCTTGGTTGGAGCTAAAATAAATGACTTTCACTAAAGATAACACCTCTAGATAGTTATATCTTATACTCTAACTTGCACACAACTCTACTTCTTTCCCACAAAATCAAATTGACAGACTTAACATAATTATTTGGCCATGTCACTCTTGCTATCTGCCTAAGAACTCATCCTACTGAAGTGGGAATTCGAATTTCTTTATTTGACTAAGGCACAAGTCAAATGAATCCATTTCTTGCTATGTTTTAACACTCCCTCTTAGAAAGAATATGGTTATGAACAACCCCAATACTTATCCTTTGGAACTCGAACTTGCCTCTTGAAAAAGCCTTTGTTAAGGTGTTTTCATCCTATTGCTCTGTAGAAATGTACTGTAACATAACAATCCTCCTCTACACACAACCTCTAAGATGATGGTACCAGATGTCTATATTCTTGGACTTATCATGAAACACTAGTTTTTTAGAGAGTATTTATAGAAATTTGATTTTCACAGTTTATCAATGTAGGATCCATCCCTTGACTGAAGAGTTCAACTAGGATCTTCCTCATCCAAATATCCTCACATGTTTCTTGACTGCAACCATATACTTTACCTTTGTTGAGTTGAGTGTTACAGATATTTGTTTCCTGATGTACCAAAAAAATGTTGTTGAACCAACATTGAAGACTTCTCCTTATGTGCCCTTCCTATTTAAGGAACTCCATACCCAATATGCATTTGTGAAGCCTTGGATATTCACTCCATTAGTCTTCGTGTACCATAAACCAAAGTCTTTTTTGCCTCTGAGGTATCTTAGAACACGTTTTGCTACTTCCCATTGAAACTTGGCAAGCTCCGCCATGAACTGACTAAGTCAGTTCACAACAAAAAAAATATTGAGCCTTGTATGCACCAAGTACATCAAGGACTCCACTAACTATCTGTAGAAATTTCCATCCACTGCCTCCACTGTAGAAGCATCATTTTTCCTCTAATTAGTACCTAGAGGAGTATCCATGGATTTTCAATTATGCATATGGAATCTCTGAAGGATCTCAAAGGTGTACTTCCCCTGTCCATCAAATATCTCTCCATATCCCTACCACACCTCCAAGAAAATGAAGAAGTGGATCAAACCCATATCCTTCATCTTGAACTCGCTTTCAAGGTCCTCCTTGTAAGACTAAATTAACTTGTCATGTTCTGTCAGTATCAAATCATCCACATAGAGAACTAAGGTGAGTAGACTACCAACTACTATAATTTAGTATATATTGGCATCTACTTCACTCTCATTGAAGCCTGATACATTACGATAAGAATCTATGCAAGTGTACTAAGCATGAGGTGCCAGCTTATAAAGGGATCTCTTGAGCCTACACACATGTGTCTCCTTGTTAAAGGTCTCAGGCCCCTCAAGTTTCTCTATGTAGATCTCTTCCTCACCAAATCCTTTGAGGAAGGCAGTTTTAACATCCATTTAGTGGATCCTCCACCCCATCTTTGTTTCCAATGAAAATATGGTTATGATAGATGAATATCTTTCCATAAGGCCAAATTTCTCCTCATAATCTTTCCCCCTCACATGTGAGAATCCTTTTGCAAAAAAATTGGCCTTATACTTCTCAATACTGGCATCATCTAGATGTTTCACCTTATACAACTACGTAGAACCAACAACTAACTTGACCTCATGTCTAGGTGCCACTTCCCAAACATTGTTCTTCATGATGGAGTTATACTCCTCCGCCATGGTATTTACCCAAAAATTTTGGGAAGTTTCCTCTTAGAAAGAATATGGCTCATAATTAATCAACTCTGACATGAGTTCCACATATCATTTATATATTTTTGGTGATCCCCTCTATCTGCGCAAGGAGCTAGGAGCTCCAACCCGCTCATAAGCTTCCTGCTCCAATCTGTCAACCATCCTCCTATGGTGGTATGCTCATCTCTCACTCTAGAGAGCTCATCATGGCTTTCTCTTCATAAAATATAACATCCCTCCTCATAACAGTCATCCTAAGTGAGGTAAAGTACACCTGGTAAATATGAGGTGTCTCAGTATAGCCTATAAATATCCCCCTCTCTGCAGTGGGCTCCAAATTTTTCTTACTATCTTTGGAGACATAACAATAGACTATGAATCCAAAAATTCAAAAGTGGGAGACATTTGGCTTCCTCGCTGTGAAAGCCCCTTTAGGTGCAATCATTCCAAGAACTATGTGAGGGCTCCTATTATGAGATCAAACAGTTGTATTGCAAGCTTTAAATTCAACAAACTTTGAAAAAGCCCTTATATTTATTCTTCATTAAATAGATTTAACATTTACTGGAAAATCATCAATGGAGATCACGTAATACCTATACTTTGCATTTGAGAATGTGGAAAATTGTTCACACACATTGAGTGAACTCGCTCCAAGATGACTCTAGCTCTGCTATCTTGGCCTTGGAAAGAGGATTTGACATATTTTCCAAGAGTGAATCCCATGAAAACATCATGTTGATCAAGCGTTCATTTTGGAAGTCCAATGGTGATCTTTTGCATTATTTTCAATCTCCATGCTTTAGATGTCCCATGCACCTATGCCAGATCTCTTCGACATATTGGCCCTAAACACGTTCTGCCTTGCTACTTAATGTAGTGGTTGCATCAACTTATATCTTGTAGATATTTTTAATACCAAAATCAATTGGTTTTACTTTTCGAGTAGAAACATGCTTTAGATAAGTCTTCCATTTACTAAACACCATGTATCAAATCCTATGTCCTCAAGTACAGCTACAGAAACTAGATTTTTCTTCAAACCAAGCACATACATTACATTATTTTGGTCAATCTGGGATCTTGGCTCCCTCTGAAATGTGACAGTGCCAATTCCTTTAGTACTATACCTTCTATCATCTCCAAGATATATATTAAATTGTAGGCACTTCTCCTCTAACCTATTAAATAAATCCTTATTTCCTGTCATATGAAATGAAGTAGCAGATTCTAAGTACCATACACTACCCCATACATACCTTACATGCAAGAAATGAGGGTTAAACCCTACATGAATTTTGATATGAGATCATCCCCTCCTACTCCTATTGCAGGCTTCTTAATGGATTTATTGTTTGGAAACTTAGTTGCATAGTTTCCATACTCATGGTAGTGAAAGCATTTAATTTTACCAAGGTCTTTATTCTTTCCATGGTTATGGTCTTATTTTTCCTTGCCTTGTTCCTTCTTTCCTTTGGCTTTCTCTCCTTTACCAACTAAGGAGAAATTTTCTTCCCCATCAGTTCTAGATGTGACTCCATCTATAGTGTTTCTTTTAATATCCTCCTAAACCAAGTCATAATAAATTCTCTCCCAATCTAGGAGCGTGTCTCTTCCATTAATTGAATCCTGATATCTTTTCCAGGACTTTGAAGGCCAGGGAGTGCTAAGATGACAAGTTTAGATGGTAGCAAAGTATCTCCAACTCCTCTAATTTAATCTATCACTTGAGTGAATATGCATATATATTGACCATTAGTTTCACTTTTATTCGTTTGAATGTTCCTAAGGTTATATTTCAATTCCAACTTCCTGGCATCACTTCTACTTTGAAATAGATATGTGAGAGTTTTCCATATTGCAAAAGAAGTTTTATTTCCATGAAAATTTGAAACCACATGGTATATAACTCCCTCTAGCATAATCCTCCTAGCTTTTGTAGTATATTCTTCCACTAAGCAAGTTTTTGTGCATTAGATGCTACCAGTTTTGGAATATCTATTTTTGTGTACTCCGATACTCCATTTTCATCCAGCACAACTTCCATTTTGTCTTTCTAAGAATAAAAATTTGAAGTTCCCTCTAATTCATACTCAAGCATCAATCCATTCAAAGACATTGTTCCTGAACTGAAGAAATACCTGCACCCACTACAAGGAAAAGACCCTCTAGCGGATGTTAATTAGGAACCCCTTATAAAAATAGCCCAGATATCCGTCTATAGCAGAGGTCTCTAAAGGAGGTTGGCAGGTGGAGCTTTTTGTGGGTGTCTTTTGTCTGGTGCATTTCTAAACCGCATCTGTGCTTTTAACTCACAAAACATTAGTGCATACTAAAAATTGGCACACCGAGATATCGTGCTCTTCGTACAAACCATCTCGTTGCATCTCATTACTGTAGCGCATAGGTGCGCTACTCAGAAACATGCCCGATGTGTCTTACAAACTCATGCTCAAACAGAAATAGGCCCGATGCACTAGGGAAAAACCACCAAGTGCGCCTCAAAAACCTGTGCACCGAAACAAGGTTAAATAAGAAAAATTACTAGCCAAAAAATCCACATTTTCACTTATTCAGTGCTCCAGAGCTCTCAAGCACCGGTGTGAATTTCCCTTATGTGAGGCACCCTGCCATTGGTGCTCCCATTGCAGGCACTGCTATCATCCATTTTCCACCTTGTGGAGTTCGAATTTTGGAAAATGGTCAGCAAATTTGGTTTTTAAAATTCTTCAACAAATATGCCTCCTTGATGCCAAAATGTATAGGTATTTACTTGTTTCTCAATAATTAAACTGTTTAGTAGATTAGATCTGTCAAAAAGCTTAAAATTTGCTGTTTAAAAATAATATAATAATTTCCTGTGTGGTGCGCTCGAGCCGTTCATCTCGCACCGTTCGCGGTGCTACCTGTAAATTTACAAGCTGCACCGCGAACGGTGTTAATGACACTTGCACCGGGTTCTGGTGTGGTACCAAAAACGCGCACTATGTTTTTTTTTTAAACCTGATATGGCAGTGCGGTCATCTAAATGACCGCATTGTTAACTATGTACCAGTGTCGGAAGGGAAGTATGCTGACCAAACTATGCGCCCAGGGGAAGATAGTATGGTCAGTGCGCTGCCCTCCTAAAATCATTACATAGTCAATGGTGCGGTCGTTTATAGTACCGCACTGTTGACCATGTACTGATGTTAGCAAGGCGATGCACTGACTAAACTATCTACCTCGAGGCGCAAAGTTTGGTCAGCGCACCGCCCTCCTGACATTGGTACATGGTCAACGGTGTGGTCATTTAAACGACCACACTATTGACCATGAATTATTGTTGGGTGGTGTGTTGACCTAACTATCCACCCCGGGGTGGATAGTTTCGTCAATGCACCGCAAAAGAAAGTACATTTCATGTTTTGCGATGCGCTGAAAATTTCCATGCGCACTGAGGATGGTGCATGATAAAAACAAATGCATCAGTACCGGTGCATGACTGTTGTTTTGGGCGCACCAACTATTTTTTTTTTCAAAAAATAAAAAATAAAATTATATATATATTTGTGAATACATGTCTCATTTAATAAAAAAAATGTGTTTAATATGTGAATCATGCAGCGACGTCGATGGAGAGAACAAAGGGAACAACAAGAACATATGGAGGACCAGTATAACGTGGTTCGCCTGTGGGAGGTATGAGAGAGGGAGAGACTTATGTACCCTCACCTTATTACGGCAGCCACCTAGTTACTCCTAAGGGAGGTAGGCCTTCTCAAGTTCTATGAGGAGGCTACATCCCTAAAGGGTCATAATGGGTTATTGGGACAACTCATCTTCAGGTGGGATGCCCACCGAGAGGCTTTTCGGGTCAGTCCTTACCAGTGATACACGCCCACTGAGGCGGACATATATTTTATTACTGGCCTATCTAGGAGAGGGCCATATTTTCCCCAATTCCCAAAGGTCCCCGTCGACTATGCAGCAGGGAGTCAGTTGGTGTACTCCCAGAGATACAATAGCAATGATATAATTTCTCCTGCAGATTTTCAAGTGTCTGGTGGTTAGTTACGTATTACTTCATTTGTTGTAGAGGAGGTGAGGTGCCTCTCAATACTGATGACCATTGCACACCATACTAGTGACAGGAAACGCATTAGTTTCCCACTTTTATTTTATGTTGATTCTTTATTATAGGCGCCACGACTTGTGAGGTGGTCTGCGATTTTTTTTCGACAGTTTTTTCTAGCATTAGGTAGATGTCATTCTAAGGAACGTGGGAGGTCGACCTTCCCTTTTACTTTAGATTTATTTTTTTTAGTTTTTAAGAGGTTTCCAGAGACGAGGCCTACTTTTCTTTGGAAGCCTCGTAGGCCGATGCTCCACGTACGAATGGAGATGTGGGGCTAGATGATGCCCAAGAGGGGCGAGTCTGACTTTTCCTCCAGGATATCTCATGATGCACTAGAATTTCTATCCAGTGTTGATGATCATGCCTTCATTTTGGTGTCATTTCCCTATTTCAGTTAGGATTGGCAAGGGTGTGCCAACATCCTCTTCACACACGATGAGCCACCGGATGACAGACGTAATATTAGTGTTTTCTTTAAATTTATTATAACATGTTCTTTAACTTGTTTAATGAAAATTTCTAATTATTGTTATGTACTTATATATATTTTGTAGATATTGGGTCATTGGTTAGCGTTGAGATTCCGCCGCCACCGAATGATCTAGGTGTAGATCTTGCTGACAAGGAGATGGAAGATGTAGAGGATCATGCCAATGACAGACCTGGTCCTCATGATCAGGCGCAGATACCGGTGAGTGCAAGGCGTAGGCATGACACTTGATTTAGGATGGAGTTGGGCAACCAACTCTATTGAATCCTAGTTGAGGAGGGAGTCAAATAGGTTACTATCAGAGAGCTGATGAGCCTTGATATTGCACCAAGAGTGCTACAACTCCCAGGGGCTGCCCTACTTTACTTTATCAACTTAGGGATCATACAAACTTAGAGGTGACAGTGATATATACACAACAGATGCATTTTTTTCATGTGATCCTCTTTTTTTTTACGAAAGGGTTCTATTCCTTAAAATATGATAAAAACTGACAAGGAAATTACCAAAAGGAAATGACAAAAAGGAAACTACTTAATTTGTAGAAAGGAAATGACGGAAATGAAACTAATTTAATGTGCAGAAAGGAAATGGTAGAAATAAACTAAATTAATGTGCATAAAGGACATGGCAGAAAGAAACTAAATTAAATTTCTAAAAAGAAATGATAGGAAGGAAACTAAACTAAATTGTTGGAAATAAATGGCAGAAAGGAAATTAATTCTAGACAACACTTAACTTGGCCAAACAACTAAATGCACTCCACTTATCCTATCGTCTATCTACCATGCTTCTATCGATGCAGCAAATCTATCCATGGCTTAATTATAATTGAAAAAGTGTTGATTTGCAACTTGGAGGGAAAAAAGGTCTAAAGAGGCTAATGGAGGGCTTAATGCATGAAACAGGACTTAGAAGTGGAAAGCGAGGGTTTAAACCTGATTAAAAATTTATTATAGCGCAAAAATTCTTCAGAGCGGAATAATTTGAAAAGTGCGATGGCGGAGATACGATAGATCAAAAGTTGCAAAGTGCGAAGTGTGATGGGCTAAAAGATGTGACATGTGAAATGCGTCGATGGAAAAGAACTGTGAAAAGGAAAGAATTGTGAAATGAAAAATGCAAAAAGGGAAAATTTTGTGATCTGCAATATGTGATATCGCAATATCGCAATCGGAAAAAAGAGTAGTAGGTCTTAAAATAAAAGGGAAAAGGTCGCAAAATGTGATTTGTGATGGGTGACGCGAAGGTGGGACCATTGGCGGAGCATGATCGCAATATCGAAATCGACAGATAGGAGCGGTAAGTCTTAAAAGAAAAGGAAAAAAGTTGTGATGAGTGATTTGCGATGTGGTAAAAGTTACAAAGTGCGAAGTGCGATATCGCAATCGCAATATCACAAATTTGAAGGGATAGTAGTAAGTCTTAAAAGAAAATGGAAACAATGCGAAGTGTGAAGTGCGAAATGCAACGGGAGAAAATCTGCAAAGTGCGAAGTGCGATGGGTGATGTGGTGGTGGGATTGCTGGCGGAGTGCGATCGCAATATCAAAATTGGCATTTGGAAGCGGTAAGACTTAAGGAAAAGGGAAAAAGGTGCGAAGTTCGATTTCGATGCGGGAATTGTGGTAAGTCGTAAAGGAAAGGATTAAGGTTGAGAAATGTGATATGTGATATCGCAATATTGCAACCAGCAGATGCGAGCGGTAAGTGTTAAAGGAAGAAACTAAACACTGTGATTTGCGATGTACGGTAGCGAGAAGTTCAAGGAGCAGGGGAAGAAGGTAGAATACCAATGGTTTTCAAGCGTTTTACATTAAAAATGGGTAAGGCAATCGTAATGATAAAAACAAAGGAATGAGGTGGTGTGAAGGATTTAAGTGTTTTTGGGAATAAAAGGTGGGTGCAGCAGTTAAAATAAGCATAAAACAGGAGCGAATGGAGGTGTAAAAGCAAGGTTCATGCTGTGAAGACAGAGATGGAAAATGAAGTGGAAGGTGTCATGGAGCTGCTATGCGATTTTAGAAATAATTCCTACAAAAAACTCTACTGACCTATGCACGAGAAACAGACAAATGTGTGAAAATACCGTGCAAAGGAAGACTAGAAAATGGTAATGCAACTCTACTTATAATCTCAGAAACAGTGAACATAAATCAGTTTTTGGGTCTGTGGGAAGGTTCTCCCTCCTCGAGCTCTATTGAAAGAGATGAGAAGGGGGCCTTGATCCAAAACTTTTTGGTTTTCCTCTATTCTATTACCCTCGTAAGCAATTGAAAAAAAAAATACAGCAGCATACTGAAATCAAAACTAAACAACAATGAAACGATCAGAAGCAGAACAAATTGAATGACAAAAAGAAACTTAGCTAAATGGAAAAAAAGAAAGAATGGTAACAACATAGAAGCTGAGGCACATGGGTTGGACCCCAACCCATGAGCCTAGCTTTCTGAAACTTAAATCAGTAAAATGAAATGAGTCTGCTCATTTCATAAAAGAATAACCTCATACATTTCTAAAAGTTTGATCTCTAAACAAAAAGCTCAATATCTTGCAACAAGGTTACAACTAGAATCAACTCCCTTCCTAGCTCTATCTCTACTCTATTTATTCTATAAGGAAGCTACCAACATCTCCCTAGAAAATGGTCATTGAGTCCACTTGACTCCAAGTAAACATAGATTGAGTTCCCTCCTCTTTGAGTTGCTTGGCTACATCTGGAACTCGAATTGTTGGAGATAATATTTGGGGTGATTGAGTCCACTTGACTCCAGGTCAACAAAGATTGAGTGCAATCCTCTTGGAGTTTCTTGGCTGCCTCTGGAATCGAATTGATGGAGAGAGTATTTGGGGCGATTAAGTCCACTTGACTCCAAGTCCTTACGATAAAATACTTATAAAATTGCTTAATAATTCATGATTTTCTACACTCAACCTCACATTAGGCAATCAAATATGTTAGCCTTAATCACCACCTATATTAGCATCATAAAACCAAATAATAATAAAAATTCAAGAAAAAAAGATCTAAGAAGGAAAAAAGGTGACCATTAACCCCTCCAAATATGTCTAATGATGGAGCTCATCATCACCCCCCTACTGAATGGTTGTTCATCCTATGAGCAACTAATCCTCCTCCTGTATTTCCTTCAAGGCTTTGACAGCCCCTCTGATTTCCTGATGAAGAAGTGTGGGAGTTTCCCCAAGGGAGTAAAAACCATTATTCTTTTTTGCATTCTCCCATTCTCTATCTTGTGCATCTATGTCCTTTTCATCATTCATCCCCAGCAGCAAAGGTGGGCTGAGCTTTAGTCCCAACCATTGGATATTTTTGGCCTGCATGGCCCTCTTGTATAATGGTTCCTTTTCCAATGCACCCCTCAGTCTTTGTGGAGTATGGTACTCCCTGTTCTTGAGGTTGTGCGGGAGGTTGTTCCATCTCCTCTAGCTGGCCATAATGCACTCATCTTCTATCTGCCTAGAAACATAATCAAAGTGGCTGATTACCTGTGTTTGAGTCTGAAGGTAGCTTTCAACTAGTGCAGGGTCCCTTTCGATCTCTCAATGGTTAAGGATGACTCATCTTGGGATGAAAAATTCCGGTCTGATATGTAAGGGTTCTTTATTTCTTCTTCTCATGACCCACCTATTACACAGCAATTTGTCACCGTCCCTGCAATCACCATCCCGCACATTGGAGGGCTCATTCCGTGACCTGTGAGCAGAGACCAGACTTGAAAATACTTTCATGACATCCCTCTGAACATGAGCTTTCATTGCCCTGAAGACATCTCCTTGTGAAAAACCCTAAAAACACCTCTTTTTGCATTCACGAGGGCAGCGAGTTCAGTACCCGCACCAATGGGGGAAATCCTTCAAAGAGGGCGCGCCAATTGGCGCTCTTTCCCAGAGTCGCACTCGCGCCAGCCAATTTAAGCAGTGTTTTTTAAAAATAAATGGCGAAGTTTTGTCCTAACAAATTCCTGGACTGTTATCTATCTTGAGTTGGGAGGTTTGGCTACAGATCTCCATAGAGAGGAAGTGGTTTGCCACCTCTCATGGAAGCTTCCTTGATGATAGGGCCAATCCCATGATTATAGGGATCCCAACTCCCCTTCCTCCATCTATAAAAGCTTGCTCATCTCCATTGCAAGCTAGTCTTCAAGTTCCTAAATTTCCAAGAGCCTTATGCTGCAAGAGCCTTGATTATTCCCTTAAGGCCAAACTCGAGCAAGGAGACTATTGTCAAAATCCAAAGAGAGAGGTTTGTCCCATCCTTGACAGGATTTTCGAGACGTGTTCTGCTGGCGACCCTCCGAAGGAGAATTCAGCGTCAGAACTTGGTTGTAATTTTCCTTTGATTGATTAATAATAAACGACTATTGGTTATGGTTCCACTCTTGTTGTTATTTATGATGATGAGTTATGTCCTTTCTGACTGACATATAGTTGCATCTACTGGATTTTACGCTTGCGTTTGTTTTGTTTCTCGCATGTACAGGTGTCCATCACGGAGATCGTGGGGATCGTGATCTGCCAGGGCTAAGGAATGGGAGCGCTACCTCTTCTACAAGAAACAGCGTTGGATTCCAGGTAAGCCTTCATCGCTGGTTGGCTTATTTGCAATTAGGAACCTGCACTATAGCGTGAACGATTTTTGCTAGACCCGGTCTGGGCTAGTAGGGATCGCCTCTGTCCGCAGAGGGGATTTACTTCCACAACAAATTGGCGACTCCGCTAGGGACTCGTTAGCTTGTTGTTGTTCTGCGTTGTAAACTATAGACGGAGCCTGAAGTTGGCCAGATAGCCTTCGAAACGCCTTTGCTCTGCAATTGCGAAGTAGATCAAAGCTGCTTCAGTCAATCTCCGGTTTAGTTTGTAAACTGAACACTTTGAGCACTGTCTTGTCTCTTCAGTTGATTCTTGATTCTGCTTGCTTGATCAGCTCTTTTGGGCTGGTTCTTTCTGTGAATTTGGGTTTTTGAAAACTCCAAACATCACTGGTCTGATCTTGGATTGCTTGTTTTTTATTTTAGCATAGCAAACTTGACTGGCGCGTTTTTTAGCGTGACAGTCGCGCCAATTGGCGCTAGTTGTCAATGTATTACCCGCGCCAATTCTGATATGGTGTTAGTTTCAGCCTCACAGTCGCGCCAGTGCTGGGGACTGCTAGGGTTTTCTTGATTTTGAGCTTTATGAGCCTGATCTCTGATTTTGGTTTCATTTTTTTCGACTACTTGAGTGTTTTGGAGCCTTGTTTGACTGACTGTTACCTTCATCCTTTGGTTGTTTGCCCATTTCCATCGATTTTGCATTTTAGCCCTAGGTCATCTAGGTGCTATTGTGTGTCGAGCCCTCCTTGGGAGTTTTTGATTTCTATCGGTTCAGTCAACCTTGTGATTGCTTTTTTACATTTTTTTGGTGGTTTTCTATCATCTCATGGCGTTTTTCGAGTGGTTGTTCCCTTTTCCATTCAAATTCCACCTTGTCTCGTTTGGGCCTAGATTACACGGCTCATTTGGTGTCTTTGGGATTTTTTTGGTTTTGAAGGACTGTTGGTCGATTTGAGATCTAATTGTGCTTGTTATTGAGTGAAACGTGCCTGTTTTTGCTCTCTTATCACCATTTCTCAAATTTCTTTCCATTAGTTTTCATTTTGTTTAGTGCATTTTGCTCATAAACATTGAAAATAAAAAAAAAATCCCTTTAGCTTTTCATTAGTTAATGTAAATTAGATCTTTTCGGTGTTATTAGTGATTGGTAACCTTGAACGAAAAGCTTTTTAGTTTTCATTAGCTGCAGTAGAGCATCATTGGTTGTTTTTTGTTCATTTCGTTATTGTGTGAAAAGCTCTCAACTCTCTCATAAATAGCTTTCATCGAATGAAATGATATACTGTGGCATATAGAGTGCATTTAGGAGATTTTGAGACATTACATTCGCTAGGGCCTGAAAACTGAAATGTAATTGAAGATAAACTTTAAAATTTACTCAATTTACACTAAGGCAGCATTGAAATCTAACGAAACACATTTAGAGGTCTAGGCTAGAGACGTGTTCCGGCGTCTTAAAACTTAGTAGCTGTCGTTCGCCTCTTGGCTTTAGACAGCGCTAGTACGGACTTGTTTTCCCCATACCGTCACGTATATAACGGGATACCCCACTAGGTTTCAATCCCTTATCCATAGGAAGCCGAGTCTGCCGCCCTATACCTGTGATACACCGGACACAGCATTTGGGGAGATTTCCTACATGTACGGAAAGTCCTTGGTTGATTTCTCTTTCATTTTTGAAACCAAGGTGTATATTGCAGTTCACGATTATTTGGTACACCCTTTTGCCTAGTATTCCTGAGTAGTCATTTGGTCTTTTCTGACTCTTTAAATTTGAAAGGATCACCAAGCGCTTGTCCTTTCACGCTTGCTTCAAAACTGAAAGAGATAGAGTCACCTTTTATCCGTTTCTCGACTCTTAAAACATGAAACGGTGAAGTTTCCTATTTTTCAATGTGGTAAAAAATTAATCACCCGCGATCACACGCCCTGTTAGATTTTTCTTGTTGGTCGTTTGATTGTGTGTCTTGACTCTTTTTCAACCCGTGTGTGTGTTTGATCTTTTTCTCTTATCGTTACTACCACAGTGACAGAACCCTCGGTTTCGTCTACTTCGTCTACTGGTAGTCCTTATACGGACGATTCATCAGAGGCTTCTGAACCCTTTGTTGAACCTCAGTAGCCCATTGTTTCCGAGTTTCCTGACGGGGGACTGGTTCTTGCTAAGCAACCCTTTGGGGGACCAGTTGAGTTCAATTGGCCCTTTTCCGACCCTTGGTCTGAGTTAAGAGTAGGGGCAAATTTCCTTTCTCTTACATCGGGTTCGCCTTTTATAGCTGTTTTTTTTCCTCCTAGTCCTCGCCGTCTATTACGAGATCTGGCGGCAAGCTCAACATGAGTGAATCCAGCGAGGAAATCCCCACGTCTAGTGAGGATTACCAGTTATTTCCTCGGAGATTATTTCCAGGAGACAACCCTGAATCAACTGTTATGTCATCACCCGGTCCTTCATTACTGGCAAGGTATAGATCCTTGGGTCAGATTATTGCCGCCGCGGCCTCTATGGGGGTGTCAGCTTCTTCTACGAGGCCGGTGGTTCCTTCATTTGGGATGTCTCCTCAGACTCTCGTCACCTCTGTACCCTTTCATCCCACTTTCTGTGTGGCCGCATCTGCACCTGATGTCACGACACCCTCCATGAGGGCTGTGTCGCCTCCTAAAGACGTTTACATAGCGACTGCTATGCCGGAGAACATCTCTCCGGAGGAGTATCGGTTATCCTTACAACAACTAAACCCCGAGGTCGGACCATCCTCCCAGGATCCCAACCGCTCTTATTTTTCGCATTATGCACAGGATGGTACACCTGTGTATGCTTTTCCAGATCAATACGATGAGCACGGGAACATTTTACGTTTACCCGCTCCAGAGGCTCACCTTCATGCTCAAGGTTTACCTTATAACCAGGCTTATAACCCACAAGGGCAACCTTTCCAAGGCCAACCTTCGGGCCAAACTAGCTATCCTTATGACCCATAGGGGCAGCTCGTGCAAGGATATCCTGCGGGTCAGCAAGGGCCATCATACGGTCCGCAAGGATAGTACTACAGCCCACCCGGTTAACCTGTGCAGCCTCAGCCGGGTTACCAACCAGGGCCGGTATATGGTCCTAGGGGGCAAGTCCAACCTTCCCAACCCGTGCAACCTTAGTATCCTGTTAATCCAAACATTGCACACCAGCTAGGACCATCTTATGGTCCTGCTGCAGGTCAAACCAGTTACCAGCTACCACCTGGCTCCATTCCTCCACCAGGGCAACCGGCCTATCCGGCACACCCTGGTGTTCCGCCTCCAGGCCAACCGGTCTACCCGGTGCAACCTGGTGCTTCTCAACAGCCTGGTCAACCTGCACAACCGGCACAACCTGTTCACCCAGGGCAGCCCGTTCAGCCAGGCCAACCTGCTCAACCAGGCCAGCCTGCACATCCTACTAACCCTGCACAACAGCCGACTTATTCGATGCCACAGCCAAATCAGTCGCTGCACCCAAATTATCAGGCTCTGCAGGGTTCCACCTATCAGCAGCCCACTCAACCTCAAGGCGGCTACTATTCTCCTGGTCAATACCGGCCGAATTATAGCCAGCCCCAAGGTTCTAACTATCGCCCTCAACAACCCGGCTACACCTATACTCAGCAGCCAAATCCAAATGCTGCTTACACAGGGCTGACTCATAATCAGGGTCCATACTCTGGTTATCAACCCCCGTACGCTGGTTACCAGCAACCGAATCAGGCTGGTTATACCACCTATGCCCCCTACGGTCAGAATCCTGCTGGACAGAACCCATGGGGGGGCCAAGGATATTCCCAACCAGTGTGGAGTACAGGTACTGGTCCTTACCCAGGGCCAGGTATGCCGTCCAATCCGCCATTGCTGTTTCTGGATACCTTGGAGTTACCGGATGTTTCGAAATTAACGAATGATCCAATTCTGCATAATCCTTATTGGCCTTCGGCTCCTACCAAGGTGCCCGGTGATTGCCCCAAGTTTGAGGGAAAAGTTGGAGAGGACCCCCAAGCTCATGTGATGACTTACCATCTTTGGTGTTCCTCCAACTCTTGGGTGGATGATTCAATCCGTCTGCTCCTCTTCCAGTGCACTTTGACTGGTGCTGCTGCTAACTGGTATATTGAATTATCCCGTGGCATCTTTCAAGATTTCAATACATTAGCCATGGCTTTTCTGACTCATTTTCAGTTACCGGTTCGTTACAAAGCCGGGACACACCTCCTGACTTCTTTGAAGCAGGACAAAGCCACCCACATTTCTGATCACATTCATGAGTGGCGACAGCGTCATAGACTAATCAAGTTTCATATACATGATCAGATACTAACTCATTGGTTCACCACCTCCTTTGTTAACAAAATCGCCCAAGATATTGCTATGGGAGCGTGTGTGACTGAAGAACAAGCCATAGCACGTGCTCAATATTTGGATCTGGTATACTCACAATCCGGCACGGTGAATGATATTTTTCCTGATGCTCCACGGTCTAGAACCTCTAAAGCTCCACCTACCCCAGCGATGGATGGTGTTATTGGTTCCGTGTCTCAGAATTCGAAGAAATCTTCGAATGGGAAGCAGAAGTCTAACTCACCCAATAATTCTGCTCCTCCCACCCCTATCGATTCTGGAAAAACTGCGGAGGTCAACGCCGTTCAGGCCAATCCTACGGAAAAGACCTCCAAAGGAAAGAACAAGGGCAAAGGTAAATCCAAATCCGACGCCCCAAAGCCAGAGTCCAAACCTTGGACCGAGGACGGTTCCCAACGCAAACCGAAGTACCCCTGCCTCATTTGTGAAGGAGATCATTATACTAAGGATTGTCCTCGATGATCTAAAGTTAGTCAACTTCTAAAAGGCTCCAAAGGGACTCTGACAGTTCTTAAAGAACCATTCCTGTCTCAGCAGACCCAGATGGTTGAACATCCCTCACCATCTGCACCATTTGGGTCCCAAGTCTTTCTGATGAATGGTGCTGCACCTATTTCTATCGCCACGCATTCGAAGGATTACAATGGATCGCGTCAGGCACTGGGGAAGGCAGTTGCGGATGGTCCACCTCCCCCACCTATCTTCGGTTCATTGGAAATTGAAAAGCCTACTGCTAAACCCATTGTGAGGCCACCCTCTAAGGGTGTTCTACGAAAATCTTCCTACAATCCGAATGCCCGTGCCGCTCAGCACTACAGTATTGTTGAGGATCTGGAACAGGTGCCTTCTGCCATGTCTGCTTTGGAAGTTCTTCAAAGTTTTCCTTCACAACGGAAAGCTTTATTATCTACAATCGGTGGAATCGATCCCGCCGATTCAAGTCTTCTCACCTTCGACTTAGAAAATTTCACCCCCCGACTTCCACATCAGATCGCTCTTGTTATTCAAGTCAGGATCAACGGTCTTAACATCCATAGGGATTTTGTGGAAGAAGGTGCCTCTACCTGCGTCATGTCGTCCGCTTGCTAGAAGGCCATTGGCTCTCCGGCCCTTTCATCGTCTGCCAATGCCCTAGAGGCATTCGATGGTCAGGAATCCAAACCCCTGGGTGTTCTCGAGAGTCTAGCGATCACTTTACAGGGGAAGACTTTCAATGTAGAAGTAGACGTGGTTGACGCCAAGCTTAACTACAATATACTTCTCGGCCGCAGCTGGACTCATGCCATGTTATGCGTGCCGTCCACCCTCTTTCGTCTCATTAAGTTCCCTCACGAGGGAAAAATCGTTACGGTGGATCAGTTGTATTTCTTCACCTCCACCTCTGAGAACAATGTTCCATACATGGATTAGATTCAAAATCTCCCTGACAGTGTAGGACCCGGTCTCTTCAAAGACCCCGTCCTCATGGGTATTTTTCCCGCACCACCACCGCACACCGCTCAAGTTAATATGATCTCTAGGTCTGACGACCCATGGCTCATCCCTACGCCTGAGCAGGTGATTGAGTTTTGAGAATCGATGCCCTCAACTCCAGTAGAGATTAGCTACTGTGAAATTGTTTCCGCATCTGATCCTCCACCACCTCAGCATGCTCCTTCGAGCATGGCTTTAGACATCTATTCTCAGTCCCCCTGGCTTGGCAAGGCCGACTCGCCTGATCTTCTCAAAGAGATTTTTCCTTCTGATGAAGCCATTGTTGAAACAATGTCTCTTGAGGAGCTGCCTTGGAGCGATGGACATCATCGTTCCTCATTTATGCCCTGCCTGGGGGAAATGACGGATTGTCTAGAGCATTTTGCATCTCAGGTTCCCACTCCACCTCTCCAAACGCCCATTTTGACACATGAGGTTCTATCGGAAGGAAACCTGAGTAATATCACTCAAACCATCCCGATCAACATCTCCGTTAAACCGGGGATGGTTGAGAATATCCACGTGGGAGTGACTTGTTCCCCTGATGAGATACAAGTCTATACTGATCTTTTTAAAGAATTCAGAGATGTGTTCACTTGGTCCTACGAGGAAATGCCTAGGATTGATCCCAGTATCATTATGCATGAGATTCCAACCTACACTGGTGCGAAGCTCATGCGCCAACGCTTACGCCCAGTGCATCCTCGCAAAGCCACTGCAATTAAGGCAGAAGTTGAAAAACTTCTGAATGGGGGCTTTATTTATCCCATCCCCCTCACAGAATGGGTTTCTAACATTGTCCCTGTCGATAAGAAGCAGGGTACTATTAGGGTCTATGTTGATTACCGCGATATTAATCACGCCTGTCCGAAGGATAACTATCCCACTCCGTTCATAGACCAAATCATCAACGAATGTGTCGAAAATGAGATTTCTTCCTTGATGGATGGCTTCTCCGGGTATAATTAGATCAATATTTTACCTGAGGATCAACATAAGACTGCATTCATCTATCCGTGGGGTACTTTCGCTTATAAAAAGCTCCCGTTCGGCTTGAAGAACGCTGGAGCCACGTTTCAGCCTGCGATGTCTTATGCTTTCCATGACATTCGCCATATCGTTCAACCTTATCTGGACGACTTGCCAACTCACTCAGCTAGGCGAGAGGACCACCCTGAACACCTCCGCCAGATTTTCCTTCACTGTAGGCGCTACAATATTAGGCTTAATCCTCATAAATGTGTCTTTTGCGTGGATTTTGGTTGTCTTTTGGGATTCATAGTCTCCAAAGACGGAATTCGCCTTGACCCTTTAAAATTCGAGGCTATCATCAACCTCCCATCACCCTCCTCGTTATATCAGTTGCAGAGTCTGCAGAGAAAAGAAAACTTCCTTCGACGCTTTATCCTGAACTACGTTGAGGTGGCCAAAGGATTCACGCGTCTTCTAAAGTAGAACGTTCCCTTCCATTGGGACGACATTGCTCAAGAATCCTTTGAGAAGCTTAAGACATTACTGGTTAATGCTCCTTTGCTTCGTCCTCCGGACTACCACCGCGATTTCACTTTGTATCTAGCCGCTGCGTTTAGCACCATTTTTATGGTTCTGGTGCAGGATGACGATGATGGTAATGAACATGTTGTTTATTATCTATCACGGAACCTTCTCGACACAGAAACACGTTATGCTCACGTCGAGAATCTGGCGTTATCCGCAGTACATGTTGTACAGTGTTTTCGCCACTACATCCTGTTGCGTACGATAACAGTGGTTTCAGATTGCAACCCCATGACATATATTCTCTCTCGAAAATTACTGGGGGGAAAATACTCCAAATGGATCATTATCCTGCAGGAGTTTGACTTAGAGTTCACTACTTCTAAGTCAACCAAATCACTGGTTTTCGCAGATCTTATATGCTCGCTCCCAACAGACTCCACTCCTTCACACTCCGAGGATCATATCCCAGACGACACTCTTTTCCTTATCAGTACTCGTGACCCTTGGTACGGCGACATAATTGTGTATCTTCAGACCTCCACATTCCGATCTGAAATGACTAAAGATGCCCGACGTCGGATTCGGCATCAATCTCAACCCTACCGCATCGTAGGAGATACCTTATACCGCGTTGGAGTAGATTCGGTGCTCTGTCGGTGCCTAACCTTGGAAGAGGCTGAAAGGGTCCTAAATGACTGCCACAGTGGCGGCTGTGGCAGTCATATGTCCGGATATGCCACTGCCCAGAAAATTCTGCGAGAAGGTTACTTCTAGCCGTCAATATTCAAAGACTGTATTGTCGTAGTCCGTAAATGTCACGCGTGCCAGTTCTTTCAGCGCAAGATGTGCGCGCCGCCTCTCCCTTTGCATCCTGTTATTACCGTTGGCCCTTTTTCGAAATGGGGCGTAGATTTTATGACATGTAACCCTCATTCGGCCAGGGGGCCCGCATATATAATCATCACCTAGACTACTTTACGAAGTGGGCCGAAGCGATGCCTACACTAGCTGTCGACGGTAAGACAGCTGCCCAATTCATCTTCAACCACATCATTGCACGTTTTGGGGTCCCTCAGGCCATCGTTACCGACCATGGTACTCATTTCCAAGATTATATGATGGCCGAGCTGACTTCAAGATTGGGCTTACACCACAATAGCTCAACGCCATATTACCCTCAGGCAAATGGCCAGGCTGAGGCTGTGAACAAGGTTCTAGTCACTATGCTTCAACGAATAGTTGGTATTCACAAATCCAATTGGCACCTCCAACTATTCTCAGCTCTATGGGCCTACCGGACGTCTGCAAAGAGTGCAACTGGATTCACACCATTTCAATTGGTGTATGGTCTGGAAGCAACTCTTCCAGTTGAATGCGAGATTCCTTCTTTGAAATTAGTTGTGGAACTTCTACCCGACACTTCTGCAGAGGAAGAGTGTCTTTTGTATCTGGAACGATTATACAAAACCCACCGCTTAGCTGCTTTAGTCATTGAAGCACAAAAGAAGCGGGTCAAGGCTCACTTTGATTCATTTGTTTCTCCACGTTCCTTTGTCGAAGGGGACCTCGTCCTCCTGTACGATCAAGCACATGACAAGCTTGGGGCTGGTAAGTTCCAACCCATGTGGCATGGGCCCTATATAGTTAAATGAGTTTTGAAGAATGGGGCTTATGAGCTTATAGATTATGAAGGAGTTCTGCTGGCGCAGCCCAGAAATGGGATGTACCTGAAAAAATACTATGCTTGAAGTGATTTTTGGTGTGGTGTGTGTACATAGGTGTGTTATTTCATTTGTGTGCATGTGTGGTGTGGTGTGCATTGTAAACATCTTTCTGTTGATCGGGTCTTCCTGATTGTGCAGATGTCCATCAATCCGTTTGTTGGTTTCGCGAATGGTGCCTCCCGCAGTACCAGAAATCTGTCTTCCGCAGCCTGGGTAATCTACGATCCTGCTGGTGAGTTGGTCAACCTGCAAGGTGTGTGTCTGGGACGTACTACAAATAACATCTTGGAATATAGTGTTGTGTTATAATTATTAACTGAGGCTGTAAACCTTGGTATCCATGAATTACTTGTGTATCTAGACTCACAACTTGTAGTATTACAGCTTAACGGGCATTATTCAGTTAGAAACCCATCCGTTTTACGTCTGTATCTGCGAATTCATTTACTGGAAAGAAATTTTGACTATATTACATATCAACATATACCCAGACATATGAATACATTAACAGATGCAGTAGCTAATTTGGTTCTAGATAGACATTTGCGCAATTTGTAAAACATCACATGTAAAAAGAAAGATCCATCCAGAAATAGATATGTATATATATATAGATATCGAAATGTTTACATAGCGTGTGTCACATAAAATCAAAAAATATATACATGTTCGTCTTAACACATCCGGAGACGACATGTCTCTCAAAAAATATGCATTAAATAAATCCCTAGGTGTCTAATATGTGTGGTGCTCATGATAACAAGCCACAGCACGCACTAAGCATCTCAGAAGACGCTGGAGGCGACTAGGCACTCCCACCGTATGTCTCTGGTATGCTAGCGGGACATCTGCCAGCTGGGCGTAGTCTGGAATCCCCCGGGTGATACCCTCAAGGTTCTGGACCAACTCTCCTCCCTTGGCACCCTCCGCCTGAGGGTCAGCTGCGGGATGAGTTCTCCGTGAAATAGGAGACATCCCGGCAGGTCTCTCTGGGCCGACATCTGCATGTGCATGTAACTGCTGTCAGAACGGACATGTATTAACAAAAAATCATAAAATATAAAAATCAAAAGGACGATCTTACCCAACTCCTCGTCCCAGTCATCTCCCTCCGGGAGTGGAAGATCTGGATCACCAATGAAATCGGTCCCTGCATATGGCCAGTCTTCGACTACGATCAACTGACGTCGTAGCCACCCAAAAAACTCCGGCCTCCAGGACATCTGTTGGCCCCCTCCTGCTCTGGGCATCAGTGCTGCCCAGCGAGCCATTCTCGGCTCTCGTGGTATCGGCTCAGCTACTATGGCCCCTTGGCCCTGGAAGATTGGTAATCGTTCCAGAATGAATGATACCAGGATAGAACCGTAGCCAAACTATTTCAGTTTGGCTTGCTTGCATTTTTTCAGCTGCCTCTTCATGTTGACTGTCAGTGCTGTGGCCCAATCAAACAGTGTAGGACTCATACACTCTAAGGCTAGTATGAGTTGGGCCTTGGTCGCCTCATGTGGAGCTTGCGATCCTGCAGCTCGCGTAATGGTGTGTAGCACTACTCTGAGTGCTAGATCCTCGATAGTGCGAATGTCTACCTTTCCGCTTCCTGATCCGGTTCATGCCCTTGGGCACACCCTCGCCATTACCTGCTCCATCTTCTCACCAGATGGTCTGTTCCCTGTCAGTATGGGCACTGGACCTCTGCGCGATAGTCCGGTTATGAAATATATGTCAGAAACCTCCAGTTATAATACTTGATCTTGCAGCTTGAACACTTGTTCATTTTCATCCCAAATGCTGATCAGGTATTGTAGGAGCTCGGGTTGAGCTCGTAAGCAAGGAGTTAGGAAGAAATTTTTAAGCCCACAGTTCTTGAGAGAATTCATACAAGTTTTGTTCTCCATGGCCTATTCATCCTCTTCCCCATGCTCTCTCTCTTTCCATTCGATCACCATTGTACTCGATTGCCTGCATCAACATGGTCAAAAACCCTTGATTAGATCTCTGCTATGCTCGGAAAAACATTTAAATCACTAGCTAGTTGGAATTTTGAAACGGAAAACCGCGTTGCGCCATTGGCGCGGTTGTTTCCTTAACAGTCGCGCTAGTTGGCGCAGGCCCTTTGTATCAAAAAGGCCATTGGCCAATGGGCAGAGCCCTAAAATTTAAAAAAATCTTCCACAGAAATCTAATGAGCAATGGAAAACTATAAAAAATGGATTAAAATGGAGTACAGAGAAGCGCCTCTTACCTAGAACGAACGGGAATCTAAATGGTAGCCCGGATCTGTCGCAATCCCCGTCAGAAGGTTTGCACAAAATGGACCACTGCTGCTTTCCAAATGAGTTAAATAGTAAAAGTAATTTTGTTTTTACCATTTGAGACTATTTATAACTTTTTGAAATCAAAAATAGGTTTTAAAATTCATTTCTATTAATATTTTGATATATTTTTTCGAAAATGGATTTTACACTTGCCTCTATGTGTAGCAACAGGTTTTTACGCGACTTCAACGGTGAAACGAGTTGTATTTTATACTTTTTTGGACTCGGTAAAAACACAGAAAAGTCATTTTGGAGTCATCTCTCAGCTCTTTTCTGACTCTCTAAACATGAAAAGATTGTCGAGGCCCTTGTCGTTTCGATCTCGTTAAAGTGGCTGCAAAACAACATCTACCCAGTATACGTTTACCCCTTTTTCGGGCTAGGATAGATTATTTACGAAAAAGGAATACCCTAGCCTATCGCGACTAGGAGGTTTTCTCAGACATAGTTTTCTACCTTTTCGGATCTTAGGAACTATTTACAAAAAGGGACCGTTGGAGTTTACTTTTCAAGCTGTCTTTTCAAACTCTCTAAATATGAAAAGACGCCAAGTTCTTCCTTTTTCAGACTCGTTAAACCCTGATGACATCGGATTCAGTCATAATGACGCTGCTCGAGTCTTTCCTTCCTAGGGCTCGTTAAATGTACTAGGATGGATCCGTCCGAAGGATGGAATTATATTACAAGCATATGTTATCCCCTTCAAGCTTGTTATCAAAAATAATTGGGGTACTCACTAGAAATGGTGGGGAAAAAATGGAACCAGCATCATTGTCATGTCGGCAGTATGTCGCTCTTGAACATGGCACTTGTCTGCATTCGTGTCGGGTTGGGGACATCTCATCTCGCTTTTCACTTGCCTCCGTGGGTTTGGGTAATCCCTTTTGACCTCTCATCTGCTCTTTGCCTCGTCACTATGACCTCTGATCTTTTGATGTCAAATACTGCCAAGTCCACTGTCATGTCGTTCATATGTTCAAGAGAAGTTGACCTCTGCAAGTACCAACCTTCCTCTGATTCTCATCTGATCGTGATTCACAAAAACACTATGTTCCTCTGTCTCGCGTCAATGATGTGGGAAACAATATGGCCCACCTTCGATCAAGGTCACTTCCTGTCGACTTCAGCTCATTATCCAGGAAGCTGATCTAGAGACTCCCTTTTGGTGCCTTGGAGCCTGCATGCCTCAATGGCAGTTTCTTCGCATTCGACGTGAGGTTTTCATCATTGGCCTCCGATCGAGTGATTCTACGGGTGTTCGACGCCAGCTCATTGATTCACATACCGTAGATTGTACCTATAGTACCTTGAGGACCATTGTCATTATTGGTGGTACCTCTCGCGTCTGTTAACAGCTTTCATCATTGGCTGGTAATCAGACGATGTTCTTGCATGTTTGACTTCAGCTCACCTATTCGCATGCTTGAACTTGTACTGTGTTCGGGTTGAGATGGAGCGTAAGACCCTGGATTGTGTCTGTTGTAATCCAGGCTGCGAGTTTTTGGATTATTATGATTATTTACATGACTCACTTACTGGATGGCTGCGACCATACCTGAGTCTATTTATCGATCCTCATTGGATGGTTGCGTCCATGCCGTGGATCCAGATTATTGTATACTCTGTTATGGATGGCTGCACCCATACCACATATATATCATGTATTTGAGACATCAGTTTTACTTCTTCACATAAGTTTTTCGACGGCGGGGTTTTCAGTTTGACACATTCTCGTAAAGCATTTCACCCCTCTCTCTCATTCGGGCCTCATACTTTAGGGGGCATCTGTTACACAGCAATTTTTCACCGTCCTTGCAATCCCTGTCCTGCACATTGGAGGGCTCATTCCGTGACCTGTGAGCAGAGACCAGACTTGAAAATACTTTCATGACATCCCTCTGAACATGAGCTTTCATTTCCCTGAAGACATCTCCTTCTGAAAAACCCTAAAAACACCTCTTTTTGCATTGGCGCGGGCAGCCATTTCAGTACCCGTGCTAATGGGGGAAATCCTTCAAAGAGGGCACGCCAATTGGCGCTCTGTCCCAGAGTCGCACTCACGCCAGCAAATTTAAGCAGTGTTTTTTAAAAATAAATGGCGGAAGTTTCGTCCTAACAAATTCCTGGACTGCTATCTATCTTGAGTTGAGAGGTTTGGCTAAAGATCTCCATAGAGAGGAAGTGGTTTTCCACCTCTCATGGAAGATTCCTTGATGATAGGGCCAATCCCATGATTATAGGGATCCCAACTCCCCTTCCTCCATCTATAAAAGCTTGATCATATCCATTGCAAGCTAGTCTTCAAGTTCCTAAATTTCGAAGAGCCTTATGCTGCAAGAGCCTTGATTATTCCCTTAAGGCCAAACTCAAGCAAGGAGACTATTATCAAGATCCGAAGAGAGAGGTTTGTCCCATCCTTGACAGGCTTTTCTAGACGTGTTCTGTTGGCGACCCTCCGAGGGAGAATTCAGCGTCAGAACTTGGTTGTAATTTTCCTTTGATTGATTAATAATAAACGACTATTGGTTATGGTTCCACTCTTGTTGTTATTTATGATGACGAGTTATGTCCTTTCTGATTGACATATAGTTGCATCTACTGGATTTTATGCTTGCATTTTTTTTGTTTCTTGCATGTGCAGGTATCCATCACGGAGATCGTGGGGATCGTGATCTGCCAGGGCTAAGGAACAGGAATGCTACCTCTTCTACAAGCAACAGCGTTGGATTCCAGGTAGGACTTCATCGTTGGTTGGCTTGTTTGCAATTGGGAACCTGCACTATAGCCTGAACGATTGTTGCTAGACCCGGTCTGGGCTAGTAGGCATCTCCTCTGTCCGCAGAGGGGATTTACCTCCACAACACCACCATATCTCTTTTTCTCTAGTGTTCTCATTCATCATCCAAGATACTAAAGACATCAAATGCATATCCCCCATTGTAGGTTTGGGGCCCCAAGTATCCATATTTTCTAGCACAAGGTTATGCACATAAAACTTTGCCATCTTTTCCTGATCAACCATGTTCTCTTGCTTGTAGAAATCCATGGATTGCCTACAATATTGGAAAGGTAGGGATCCATGGGAGGCTAGAGTTTGGATTTGAAATAGGATCCATTTCTCCTTAAGGTACACAACATATGATTTAGAAGGGAATCTATGTTGAAGGGCTTCTATGCATAACTCTGCCATGGTGGCTACCTGCTGCCCCTTTTGCTGCAATTTCTCCTTCGGTGCTACATTCTCTCCTTGTGCCTTCTGCAGCTGCTCCTTCAGAACTGTTTCTTCGATTCTTTCCTCCTTCCTTGGTGATTATTCAATGATATTCAGGCTCATGGGAGGAGTTTCTGTCTCTCTCTGACTTATCCTCTTACTCTTATCAGCTCTGAAGTACATAAAGGTTTTCCTTTGTCTCTTTGCGCTCACAGGAGTTAAGGTGGAAAATACTTCTTTGTCTTGACGGGATTTGGTTCTGTGCTGTGAGTCTACTTCTTGCTCACTTTATTCTATCTCTATGAATTATTATATTGCCATCTCTTATGTTTTTCCTTGGCCCTTTGTCTCTCCTTCTTCTTCTTCTGGTTCTTCTTTTTCCTCTTCTGGTTCTTCTCCTAGTGATGTTATTTTGTTGTTGTTGCTACTGCATGATGTCCAAATACGCATCCCACTCTTAGTACTGTTGTGTTGCGGGCTCCCTTCGGTCTCTTTCCCTTGAAAATTCTCAATTCACTAGTTTGGATGAGACGGTATCTCTTTTTATTAGATTGGGAAACTAATTTTGGAGCGCTTATGTAACTTGACCTCAGCTCCAGTTTTCGTTAGGGACTATTGTTTCCTTCTCTATGTTAATTCATGATGGATTTTGTTTTTCCTCCCCTCTTTCTCCTATAATCCACTTGATTTAAATTTTCTCTTTTGCATTCCCAGGTGGTGTGAATTTGCAATTCTCCCTAGTCATACTTCACGATAGTGGCCAAGCTAACTGGCCACCTTTCTGCCCCTTAAACTCTAATTCTACACATTTAATTATTTATGTCTATTATGGATGCATAGCGAGGGGTGAGAAGCTATGCCTAAGTTTACCTGTTACTATCAAGGCATTTGCAAGAGCTGGAATTTGGAGACAAGCCTCTTATATGTTGTGTTCTTCCTTATTTTCCTGAGTGAGCATCTTGTTGAATGAGCAACTCTCTAAGTGAGCTGCTAATATTTCTTATTGTTTCTTCCCATTGTAGATGTTGCGTGGGGTGCTCAAGATGCCATGGGTGGAATTCTCTCTCTTCTAGAGTCCGTTATGCAACTTTATTTCTTGTTTTTATTTACAGTGCATGAACAAGTTTGTTTTTGAAGGAACTTCTTGATGTTTGTAGTAGTTGGTGGCTTGCTTCCTTTTGCTACATTGTGCTCAGGAATGGAGGAATATGATATATGGAGGTGATGGAAGAAGTTATGAGAATGAATGGAGTGAATGATGGGATGGATGGTAAAATAGAAGAAGGGAAAAGAAGATGAATGCTTCCACGTGTTTCTAAAAACCGTTAATAACAAAACAGAAAACATAGAAAACACAAAGATGCAGATGTATATTTTTTGTTTATTTGTTTATTTATTTATTTTTGAAATAAAGTGGGTTTCCTCCGAGGTTTTCAACCCACAAAATTTCCTTGGGCACATGAGAGAGGTTTTCACCCATGGATCTTTATTTTTTCTTTTTTTTTCTTTCCTATTTTTTCAGGAGGTATGTGAAACTATGGATTTTTCCATCGCATACACCTCTCTGCTTATTGAATTTGTGAACTCCGCCCTTGAAAAATTCTTCTTGTACATTTTAAGTTTGTGACCATTGACAAGCAAGGGGATTCCTTCCTCATCTATGGTTCTGATTTGAATTGCGCCATTATCAAAACATTTTTCCACTGTGTAAGGTCCGAACCATCTTGTCATCAACTTGCCTTTGAAATATTTAAACCTTAAATCATACAACAATGCCAAATATCCTTCTTGGAAGGTAATTTCTTTGATGTTCTTGTCATGCCATACCTTCCATTGCAGTTGAACTGCCTCCGTGTGAAGAAATGCTTGCATTCTGAACTCATCCAATCCATTTAGTTGCAGAAACCTCTCTTTTTGGGCATTTGATAGATCTAGATTTAATTTAGCTTCCATTCTTAAAGTATTGAATTCAAACTCAACTCACAATAGAGCCTTCTTACCATAGACTAGTTCATAAGTAGTGAATCATGTTGTTGTCGTTCAATTAGTGTTGTAGGCCCAAGTAGCTTCTACCAATATGTCTGCCTAATATTTTCTACTGCTGCTCACAACCTTGGTGAGGATTCTCTCTAAAGCTCTATTATTTACTTCTACTTGGCCATTCGCCTGAGGGTGATAGGTAGTAGAAGTTCTATGTTTAATCTTGTTCTTCCTCAAAATATTTTCAATGAGGTGGGAGATGAATTGTGCTCTCTGATCAATGACTATTTCTCTGGGGTACCCAAAGTTGTAAAACACATTCTCCCTCATAAATTCTGCTACTTTCTCCTCGGTTGCTACCTTCACTTCTTTTCTTTCAACCCATTTTGTCAGGTAATCAGTGCATAGTATGATATACTTCCTTTATCCCGATGGTGGATCGAAAGGCCCAACAAATTCCATGCCCCATTTGTCAAATGGCTCAAGAGCCACCTAAGGGTGCAAAGGAATCTCATCCCTTTACATGGGTTTCCCCATCGTTTGGAACTAGTCACACTTACTAGTGTATCTTCTGGAATCTTAGTGAAGGGTAGGCCAATGGTATCCTGCCTACAAATCTTTGTAAGTTGTTCGCTTTGCAACAAAGTGGCCTCCACATGGGTTGTCATGACATGTAGAGAGGATATCAAAAACCTCTTCATCCATTACCCATCTCCTTAGGATTTGATCAGGGCCTAGCTTGAAAAGGTTTCCCCAAATCGATGTGAAAGGGGCAATTTTTCTGATGATTCTGCTCCTTTCGTTGTTTGAAAGTTTAGGAGGGAGTTTCCCAACAACCAATTAGTTGGTTATATCAAAAAACCATGGTGAGAGTGCTGATATAGAAAAGAGGTTCTCATCTGACAGTTGGTCATCCACCATTCTTTCTTCACCTACAGGGAGATCTAACCTGGACAAAAAATATGCAAAAACATTCTCCTTTCCATGTTTATCAACAATAGTCAAATCAAATTGCTGCAAAAGTAACAAACATATAATTATCCTAGCATTAAAATCCACTTTGTTCATTAAATACTTGATGGTTGCATGGTCATTGTGAAAAAAGGTCTGATATCCAGTTACATAATGCCTAAATTTGTTCAAATCATGCACAATGGCTAACATCTACTTCTCAGTAACAATATAATTAAGTTCAGCCTTAGACAAGTTCTTGCTGATGAAATAAATGGCATAAGGGATTTGTCCTCTAATTTTCCTAATGCTACCCCTACATCATTTTTGGATGCATCCGTGTGGATGTGGAAAGGCGGATTCCAATTTGGACCTCGAAGGATGGGGGCGATAGTCAACTTTTCCTTAATGAGCTGGGGCATTGCACAAACCAAAGGGTTAGACTCTATAAGCGAAGATACCCCAAGGTCATGTGAAATTAGTCTTATCTTGGTCTTCAGGGCTGATTTCAATCTAATTGTACCCACTGAACCCATCTAAGAAGGAAAATAACTTCTTCCCCGTAAGGCCATCCAGGACTTGGTCTATAAAGGGAAAAGGGAAATGGTCTTTCTTGGTGGCTTTGTTAAGTTCTCGATAATCAACACAAATTCACCACTTCCCATTCTTCTTTGGGACTAGGAAAAGAGGGTATACACTCTCATTGTTGGATATAGGATATATGAACCCTGTGTCCAATAGTTTCTGTAGCTCTTCTTTGACTATGTCCTTCAAAGCCAAGTTCATCCTTCTTTGGGTTTGTCTCACAGGCTTTCATCCTTCTTTCATTAGGGGAATTTTTAGGTCTAAAATGGGCCTCCTAAGGAAATTATAAAATAATAGTGGAAATAATAAAATAAGATATGATGACATCATCAAATTTTAGAGGCAAAAAAGAAAAAAATACTTTTTCAACTCGTAATTTCAACTTATCTCCCAAATTTTTTACTCAAATTTCGACCGGGAGTACTCATTGGATGCAAAATTTATTTCCTCATCCATGGAGTACCCATGTTGCATAATTTCGATGGACCCTGCTACACGAAAAATGAGAAATACATGAAAAACGTGATTGCAATCACGTTTTTCATGTATTTCTCATTTTTCGTGTAGCGGGGTCCATCGAAAGTATGCAAAATGGGTACTCCTTGGATGAGGAATTAAATTTTGCATCCAACGAATACTCCCACTTGAAATTTGAGTAAAAACTTTAGGAAATAAGTTGAAAATACGAGTTGAATAAGTAGTTTTATTATTTTATTATTTTTTAATCTTTTTACCCTTTTACTTAAAAAATGGTGAATCAACCACCATGGTTGACATCATCATCTTGAATCCTATTGGTTCTTATAAATTTTATTTTTATTGTACCTTTTTCTTAGGAAGCCCATTTTAGACCTCAAAATTCCCCTAATGGATGTAAATATGATGTTTTCACACTGAAGGATGCACCCCTTTCATTTATTTGTAATCCCAAGAAAGTGCATTTAGATTCTCTTTCAAAAGCTGGCATAGCTGCTTCTCTTCATTCGAGAGGTTTGGGTTGATTTTCAGAGATCTGGATGGGCCAAACTCAATAGCCTTGGTGGATTTAGAGATTGACTCAACTGAGTGCACTTCCATCCAAGGTTGGCTTTCAGACTCTTTAACTAAGGTTTCGAGAGGAATGTTATTGGAGGACTAGTTTTGAATGGCATGGTTAATGAGTTCATCTTCATTAAGCTGGCCCCCTCTAAGAATAGCATCTATGGTACACATAAAGGAAGTGTTATAAAACTCATCGTCTTTATCCTCCAACCATATAGGGAGATCATGATCAATGGAAGGTTGGGCTGGAGGATATAACACTAGTTTTTTAGACAAAGGCCCATTTTTTATAGTCATGTTTCCGGCCTAAAAACTAATATAAGCATCTAGAGTGGCTAACCAAGGTCTCCCAAAGATGAGGGGATAACCATTAAACTTGGTTTTTGGTTGCAGGACCGGGAAATCTATAGGATGCTCCCAAGAGTCAATGGAAACCATAACACCCTCAATAATTCCTTCCGGGGTTACTGTGGACCGATCTGCAGGTTGCAGAACTGTTGTGGTTTTCCTCAAAGTCCTTTAGAGATTAAGTTTCAACATAGTTTCTTTGGTCATGACATTGATGGAAACCCCTAGATCAATCAGAGTGTTCGGGAATATGACACCATTTATATGCACATCGACAATTGGACTACCAGGGTCCAGGTACTTTGGAAATATCACCTTCCCCAACATTAGGTTAGGCAATTGTCCTACCACATTAATGGTGGGGGTATCTCTCTTCCTTCTCCCAGGTTTTTTTAAGCACTTTTCCTTGATGAGCCTATTGTAGATAAGGACATCCTTAATGGCCTGGAGAAGTGATATCTTTACACACAAATTTTCCAATTCTCCTAAGATTTCAGTCTCCTCCGAGGTGTGCTGGCTAGGGTGGATCAAGCACTCAGGAAAAGGAGGTGGTTGGATCTGAATGTTACCTTCTTCCCTTTCCTCTTCAACCTCTACAGGTGGATATGGAGGATGGTTGTCTGGGAGTACTCTTCTTGACCTAATATTATCCTCCTGTATCTCCACAACATCAGTTGGATAGGATGCTTCTCCACTGGGAGTTTGTTTTGCCTGTATGTTGTTTGGGTTCAGATTGGGTTGTGCGAGTATAGGTAGCCTAGGTGGAGAAGTATGAGTGAGTTGAGGTTGAGGTTGGGGTGGAGGAATTAGAGCAAGTGGTTGATTTTCTTGAGGCCTCCACCCTTGGGATGGATTTTTCCACTGAGGTTGTTGTGGAACATACTGCTGAAATGGTTGGTTTACTGGCTAAGGATGATATGAAGGGTTGTAAGGCCAAGTAGGAGGTGTAGACCAGGATGGAGGATTGGGGGTGTACCACGATTTCATGGGTGCACTCTAATTTTTGTGATAGTAAGAGTAAGGTGCACCTTGCATACCTTGTTGATATGGCCTAGGGCCTTGAGGCTTTCTCTAGTTGATGAAATAGATTTGCTCTAGCATTGCTTCCCCACCTTGATATACAACCTTAAGTCCAGGTAAGGAGGGACACTTTTTTGTTGTATGATTCTCCTCACAAACTAAGAAAACCTCTATGACATTGAGTGGACATTCACTTCTTGGGTGCTTTCTAGTACATCTAGGACAAAATATGGCTAAGGCTCTCTCTTCTTCCTCTTTCTTCCTTTTGACCTGCATTGTGTCCATTTGCAAAGAAAAGGTGTGCATCATGTCACTCCTGAAGTCCTCTAGCATGTTTCCAATCTCATGTTTTATGAAGGTGGAAGAGGGAGGGGTATTAGATGTACTTTGGCTAGCTCTACCCTTCTTCCTAAATGCCCTAGAATGGTTCTAGAAGACATTTTTTATTTCTTCATAGGGTTGTTGGTAGATATCTCCTCCCGATAGCATATTCAGGGTTTCTATCATCTCTTCTCTGATCCCTCGAAGAATTACAAGTTTAAGTGAGTCAGGATCAAGAGTATAGTTGGCTCTCTTATAGTTCAATTGAAACCTCTCTTCATAGTCCTCTAAGGATTCATCCTGCCCTAGAGTCATCCTAAAGATCTCATCCTTAGTTTCCTTGGACCTACAATAATCTTTGTATGTGCTGCTGAAGGTCTCTTCCATCTGTGCCTAGGTAGTGATGCTATCCCCAGGCAAACCCATGAACCAACACAAAGCTGCATCCTTAAGAGTGGATGGGAATAGCTTCAAGTTTTAATCATTAGAGGTGTATTCATAACTCCTACAAACAACAACAAATTCAAACATGAATATGTCAGGGTCGTCAGAGGTAAGTCCATGAAAGTGTGGGAGAGATGAGGGGCCAATGTTTTTCATCTTAGTTTCCCCATATTCCTCTCTTATGGGAAAGGCTCTCTGGATCCCAGCCATGGTTAAGATAGGTGAAGCAGGTCCCTTAGTTGAAACAAGGTCTTCTTCTTCTTCCCCAATAGGATCCTCAAAGTATTCAGAAGGCACTTCTATAGGGGGTTCAATCTCACTACCACAGAAGAAGAGTGAAGGGTGGCTAGGAGGTGCTCTGGGGGTTTTAGGTAAGGTTTGTCTTTGAGTATTCCTTCTCCTACGAGGCATGAAAGTCAGATATTTTTGTATTTTTTCACTATTTCTGAAATGACATGAAAAGAAAGGAAAGTAACAAAGAATGCTAAATCAAAACCAAAATATCTACTAGACACCTCCCCAGCAACGATGCCAAAAAGTGGTGAGCCATGATATTGCACCAAGAGTGATGCAACTCCCTAGGGATACCCTACTTTACTTTATCAACCCAGGTTTCGTACAAACTTGGAGGTGACAGTGCTACATACACAACATATGCATTATGTTCATGTCATCCTCTTCTGCTTTACGAAAGGGTGTTATTCCTTAAACTATGATAAAAAAACAAAAATTAAATTGTTGGAAGGAAATGACAGAAAGGAAACTACTTAATTTGCAGAAAGGAAATGAGGGAAATGAAACTAATTTAATGTGCAGAAAGAAACTAAATTAATGTGCAGAAAGGAAATGGCAGAAAGAAACCAAATTAAATTTCTGAAAAGAAATGACAGGAAGGAAACTAAACTAAATTGTTGGAAATAAATGGCAGAAAGGAAACTAATTCTAAACCACACTTAACTTGGCCAAATGGCTAAATGCACTTTACTTATCCTATGGTCTATCTACCATGCTTCTATCTATGCAGCGAAGATATCCATGGCTTAATTATAATTGAAAAAGTGTTAATTTGCAGTTTGGAGGGAAAAAAGGGCTAAAGAGGCTAATGGAGGGCTTAATGCATGAAACGGTACTTAGAAGTGGAAAGCAGGGGTTTAAACCTGATTAAAACTTTATTATAGTGCAAAAATTCTTCAGAGTGGAATAATTTGAAAAGTGCGATGGCGGAGATCCGATGGAGAAAAAGTTACGAAGTGTGAAGTGCGACGGGCTAAAAGTTATGACATCTGAAATGCAATGGGAAAGAATTGGGAAATTCAAAATGCGAAAAGGGAAAAGTTTGCAATCTGCGATATGCGATATCGCAATAAAGCAATAAAAAGAAAGTGCAGTAGGTCTTAGAAGAAAAGGGGAAAGGTTGGGAAATGTGATTTGCGATGGGTGACGTGATGGTGGGACCGTTGGGGGATCACGATCGCAATATCACAATCGACATATAGGAGTGGTAAGTCTTAAAAGAAAAGGCAAAAAGTTGTGATGAGTGATTTTTGATGTGGTAAAATTTGCGAAGTGCCAAGTGCGATATCGCAATCGCAATATCTCAAAGTTGGAGGTATAGTGATAAGTCTTAAAAGAAAAGGGAAACGATGCAAAGTGTGAAGTGTAAAATGCAACGGGACTTGTGGCGAAGCGCGATCGCAATATTGTAATCGGCGTTTGGAAGCGGTAAGTCTTAAGGAAAAAGGGAAAAGGCGAGAAGTGCGATTACGATGCAGGAATTGCAGTAAATCGTAAAGGAAAAGGATGAAGGTTACGAAATGCGATATGCAATATCGCAATATCGCAATCAGCAAATGGGAGCAGTAAGTGTTAAGGGAAGAAACTAAACACTGTGCTTTGCGATTTGCGACGTACTGTAGTAGGAAGTTCGAGGAGCAGGGGCGGAAGGTTGAATCCCAATGGTTTTCAAGTGTTTTTCGTTAAAAAGGGGTAAGGCAATCGTGAATGATAAAAACAAAGGAATGAGGTGGGTTTAAGGGTTTAAGTGTTTTTGGGAATAAAAAGTGGGTGCAGCAGTTAAAATAAGTAGAAAACAGGAGGGAATGGAGGTGTAAAAGAAAGGTTTAGACTGTGAAGACAAAGATGGAAAATTAAGCAGAAGGCGCCACAGAGCTACTCTGGGGTTTTAGCAATAATTCATACAAACAACTCTGCTAATATATGCACGAGAAATAGATAAATGCGTGAAAATACCATGCAAAGGAAGACTAGAAAATGGTACTGCAACTCTACTTCTAATCTCAGAAACAGTGAACAGAAGCAGTTTTTGGGTCTGTGGGAAGGTTCGCCCTCCTCGAGCTCTATTGACAGAGATGAGAAGGGGGCCTTGATCTGCAGCTTTTTTTTTTTTCCTCTATTCTATTTCCCTCATAAGCAAATGAAAAAAAACTATAGCATCATACTGAAAGAAAAACTAAACAGCAATGAAACTATCAGAAGCATAACTAATTGAATGACGGAAAGAAAATTAGCTAAATGGCAGAAAGGAAAGAATGGTAACAATAGAAAAGATAAGGCACATGGGTTGGGCCCTAACCCACTAGCCTAGCTCTCTAAAATTCAAATCAGTAAAATGAAATCAGTCTGCTCATTTCATAAAAGAATAACCTCATACATTTCTGAAAGTTTGATCACTGAATAAAAAGCTCAATATATTGCAACAAGGTTCCAACTAGAATCAACTCCCTTCCTAGCTCTATCTCTACTCTATTTATTCTACAAGGCAGCTATCAATAGGTCCCTAGAAAATGGTGATTGAGTCCACTTGACTCCAAGTAAAGATAGATTGAGTGCCCTCCTTTTTGAGTTGCTTGGCTGCCTCTGGAACTCGAATTGCTAGAGATAATCTTTGGGGTGATTGAGTCCACTTGGCTCCAAGTCAACAAAGATTGAGTGCACTCCTCTTGGAGTTGCTTGGCTGCCTCTGGACTCGAATTGTTGGAGAGAATCTTTGGGGTGATTGAGTCCACTTGACTCCAAGTATTTATGATAAAATCCTTATAAAAATGCGTAATAATTCATGATTTTCTGCACTCCACCTCATATTAGGCACTCAGAGTATGTTAGCCTTAATCACCACCTATACTAGCATCATAAAACCAAATATTAATAAAAATTCAAGAAAAATAGATCTAAGAAGGAAAAAAGGTGACCATTAACCCCTCAAAATATGTCTAATGATGGAGCTCATCAAGAGATGCAAGCTAATGATAGGCTGACAGAGTTATGGAAAGTCATGCCCCGTGATATGCGTTGGAGCTAACAGAGTACTAGCGCGGGCGAGGAGGGTCAGTCGACGTAGGTGTGGGGGAGATGTAGTACGACAGTTGAGCAACACATCATCTGATGATCTTGAGGGGAGTGATCATCGTTCTAGTACTCCACCTCCTCCTCCACCTCGCACTAGAGATGATCATGATGAGCAGCTTGCAGCATCCAGTCATGATCATGAGCAGGCATCGTTTGAGAAGTCTACACCATCTCAACAAACACATCCTAGTCCTGAGCAAACACCTGATGCTAAGGAGGGCGCAATTCCATCAGAGGAGGCAGGTCCATCGACTGAGTAGGCTGTTTCACCATCCACTGATCAGCAGGTTGGACCATCCATGAGTCATCATGAGAAGGCAATTCTTGATCAGCAGACACATGATCGGCATCTATCTTAGCATGTTGAAGCTGCACCATCGATTGAGCAGGCCTCGAATAATACTATTCTTGATGTACCACCAACTGATATTTGACATTTATATGTAGTTATATTACAGTTGTATATATATATATATAGTCCATGTATTTTATGTTCATGTTGCATATGTACTTAATTTTCATGTTGGTGTTCATCATGCTGTGTATATTGTGAGGTCATGTTAGATATGTTCATTTAATGTGAAGCTTGCAGATAGATGTGTATGTGATAGCAATTATTTGACATGAGATGTATATTTGATGTTTATGTTGTGATAATGTTATACAATACTTGTGTTTTTTTAGATGATCATGATCATGATGATTAGATGATGTTAGCGAATTTGAATGTGTTTTTTAGTCGAATATGATGTTTGTACGATGGTTATCATGGTCGTGATGTTTATTTTTAATATTAAATCATGATATTTATTAAATATTATGTCCTGATTGTAATTGTAGGTTTAATTTTAATTGTATGTAAAATTATAAAATTGTAATTGTATTTCTAATTGTAATTTTAATTGTAGTTGTATGAAAAATACTTGTAATTGTAATATTTAATTTATTGTGAAATGATTGTAATTGTATATATGTAAAATTGTAATTGTAATTGTAATTGTATGTAAAATTCTAAAATTATAATTGTAATCATAATTGAAATTTTAATTGTAATTGTATGTAAAATTGTAAAATTGTAATTCTAATTCTCATTCTAATTGTAATTGTATGTAAAATATTTGTAAAATTTTAATTGTATTAATGTGAAATGATTGTAATTTTAATTTTAATTGTAATTGTATGTGAAATTGTAAAATTGTAATTGTAATTGTATGTAAAATATTTGTAAAATTTTAATTGTATTAATGTGAAATGATTGTAATTGTAATTTTAATTGTAATTGTATGTAAAATTCTAAAATTGTAATTATAATTGTAATTGTAATTGTATGTGAAATTGTAAAATTGTAATTCTAATTCTAATTCTAATTGCAATTGTATGGAAATCTGTAAAATTGTAATTGTAATTGTAATTGTACGTAAAATTCTAAAATTGCAATTGTCATTGTAATTGTATGTAAAATTGTAAAATTGTAATTGTAATTGTAATTTTAATTGTATGACGTTAAATATTTGTAAAATTGTAATTGTAATTGTAATTATATTGTGAAATTGTAATTGTAATTGTACGTATTGTCATCATTCAATTTTATTAAAATTTGTAAATTTGTAAAATTGTAAAATTGTAAATTAATTGGCAATTTTGAATCATAGCTTTTGTAAGTAAAATGTATACTGTAAATATTGTTAAATTCCCGTAATTGTAAAATTGTAAAATTTTAAATTTGTATGAATATAAATAATTGTAAAATAATAAATCTAGAATAATATGAATTTTTGTAACATAATAAAGTTTAGAAAATAATGCGAATAAATACATGTACTTTAGAACTATCATTATTTTATTATGATATTACATACCAAAAGTAACAGTATACATTTTGAAGATATCATTCACACACATTTAAAGCAATCAAGTACTTACATTATTTTAGGAATTTACATTATTAAAAAAAAAAACTTTATACAGTACACCATTGTTTTCGAGATCAACATAATTGCAAATTATCAAGTGAAATGATTTCAACATTAACACAATGCAAATTACCAATTAATTTAAAACACGTATTATAATGTTTCAAAAAAAAGAGTCTTAGTTATAAGGTAATTAATTCCTCTTCTTTATAAAAACCCATCTTAAAAAGTATAAATGATGAAATAACACATGTACCATATCACTCTCAGTTCTCATGATCACCCTCATTATCTTCCAACTCGCTTGGCATGATAACACTATTATTCTCAAAAATATGTTTTGATCTAGGTTTATGTCTCAATACGAACCACCAATCCCTATCCAACACATCTGGGTAAAAAAACACCTAGTTGCAGTGTTTGGGGAAAACATAGGTCTCCTTCGCTTCATCCCACATCTTTCTAGAGTTGATACATATCAGCCTACTATTATGATCTCCCTTTACATTATTCCAATCAAATTTGTCCCACCACTTGCACCTAAAAATAACACATTGGAAAGAAGAGAAATCCACTTCAATGATCTCTTGTGTCTTTCTGATGTAACCTAACGTCCCTCGTACTAGGTTTTGATCACGGTGGCTAGATCAACTAGATTGATCGAACTCGACTTCCACTCCATAGTCTTGTGTCGTGTTTCCATCACTGACATTTTCTGTGGGAAAATGGTGTCCATATGCCCACATAGATGGGAACAAATGCACCTATAAAAAGTTAAAAAATCAGTGTCATGTGTCTTATAATAACCCAATAGTTAAAATATGAAATATATATGCAATCACATTTCAAAGATGCATTACTAATTTTAAAATACACATAAATAGATTACTACCGATTGGGTGCACACAATCCCTACATTTAGCGCATCCTCTTCATCACGCGGGTAACGACCGGTTGCATCGTATTTCTCTCTGACTTGGTCAGCAACCCAACTGTTGGGGCATATTTTTGGCATATTTTCTTTAAAATAATCGGGATAAGGCACTCTTCTACCATTCAATCATCTGAATTCCTTCCTATCACTATCCCATTTCATCATCTTTTGCTCGTACAATGCGACCCACGGTTATGTCGCTTCAGAATTGTAAAGAACGAATTTATTGATTGCTTCAATTTTTCATTCGCTAATGAAATCAAACCGACATATAGTACATATGAGATCAAAAATACATTATATTGAATTTCAACATGAATATTTACTTTGTGTAAATTTGAAAAATCATAAGTCATTTACTCTTTATCAAGCTCCTTTTTCCATTCGTTTTGAGAAACTCCCCTTCTCTTCTATCTTCATCCCCTTCATCATCCCAAATCACCGCACCTGGTCTGTTGTCAATCTAGTTTATGTACTCACTAGCATAATATAAAGACTCATATGATGTGTACCCCTTTGTCATAGATCCCTTGGGTTTTTCCCTTTGTCGAACAAAACCTTTCAATTTCTTCATGTACCTCTCTAAGAAGAACATACAATGAAAATAAACCACCCCAACTAATTCAACCTCATCTACTAGGTGGATTAAAAGATGAACCTGCAAGTCTATGAAACTCTTAGGCAGTTCCTTCTCAAACATACAAACAATCTCAACTATCTCTTGACACCACCATGGAATGCTAGCCACATGAATCTCCTTTGACGTGATACAACGTACAAATGTAGATAATTTAGATATGGCACGTCCTATCTAAATTACAAAACATGTGAAATGAAGGATGGTAGGTAGGTCAATCATCATCACTAGAATCCTAATAATTTCAAAATATATATTTGAACGTGATTATTACAAAATCTATGATCAATTAATAAGCACGTCGACAATGCATGATTGGTTGGTTTGACGTTGAAATAATTACATTAATATACCAAACAATTATTATTACCATCATCTTCTCAGGATTGTAGCTAGAAGATGCAATGTTACAATTGGCAGGGTGAAGTGGTTGTCAATTTTCATCTACCAAATGTTCCTTGTGGTATGTTGCTCCTCATAAGAGCTTCTAACATTTTAGAGCTATTTGAATACTTTGTGCAGCTGAACTCGATTATGAATCTGCATGAACCTACAAATTTGTATACATTAACTTTATTCAGCTAATTAACATGGATAAAAAAAATTCAATTAGATAATGAAAATATAAATAAAATCTGAAGTAAATATTACATCTCAAAATGGATCAGGAGAACTCCGCGATGGACTTTGAGAAATATTTTGGAACGAGATGGATTTTAAAGAATTGTCCATTTGATATAATTATAATATTTTCTCCTTGCATTTGCGAAAAATCAATAATAAATTTTGGTGTGCATACCTTAAAGTAATTTCGGTGCCTTAAAAATGGACTTATTGTTATCAGTGCTAATGTATAGTTAGTCGTACTGGTGTGCTTTAGTCACTGCGCACCGGTGTTGTCTTATTAATTGATGCAATGGTGTGGTTAGATAAAAAAACGCACCGAATAGCCACAAATAAAAAAAAGCACAACTTTATTTTTTTTGTGTGAAAAAAAAGTGGTAAATTGAAAAATGGGCCGCAAATTATTTTCGAAAATCTAATTTCATAAAAAAATTCTTGAAATAGTAAAAAAATTTCATTATTTCATTATTTATGCAAAAAAAAATCAGGGAGATATTTGTACGAGAGACATACCTGGAGTAAGAGAGCACGAGAGCACTATGGAACAGCTAAATACTTTCGAACATAACTATTTAAAGAATTAGAATTTTAAAGATCTAGTGATTCAAACCCTATAGCATATAATTTCAAACCATATGGTGATTAAAATTTACTGTAATAATTAATTTTTTTACAGTTTTTGTATGATTTAATACATGGTAAGTAAAAAATCTAAATTTTATTGTTCATTTTCAGGAAAAAAAAAATCATTCTTACGCTAAACCCTTGATTCTTTTTGTTTCTTCCCTTGCTTCTTCATGTTTCTGTGAATTCAGAATTAGGGCTTTTCATTTTATATTTATAGGTTTTGTATTACTATATATATAGTTCTATGACATATAACCTGTGGGACAACTTGTAGAGTCAGATCCTGATCCATGTCGCCCCTTGCGTGAATTTTTAAAAAACAGTTTTTTTTTTTTTTAATTTGTGTGCCCTGTGTAAAATAACGCACTGGTGCGCTATTTTATTACAGCGCACCGCGCACATACTATTTGATAAAAATAATTTAAAAACAGATTTTTTTAAATTCGTGTGCACTGTGTAAATTAGTGTATTGGTATTCTATTTCACTATAGCGCACCGCACACATATTGTTTGATAAAAACAATTTTTTACTTTATTTTTGTGTTAATCGGTGTACCGGTTAACATATAACACACTGGGTCTCCTTGTTGACAGAGATCACCGTACGGTGGTCCCCTATTTTCACGGTGCGTCTATAAGAACATGTTGCACTCCCTCCTCCATGACATCATATGCTACAAAAAAAACACTAGAGGATTTTTATTAATTTGTCTGTGTTAATCGGTGCATTGATTAACATATAATGCATAGGTTCTCCTTGTTGACAGAGAGCATTTTATGGTGTTTCTACTATTTTGGTGGTGCATTTATATGAACACGACACACCAACGTCAGTGCATACTTCTTGAAAGGCGCATCGTTTTCTTGATTTTTTTTTAACCTGAAAATTTTGTGATTTATTTATAAAATATATTAATGAATAGTATGGTACAGGTTTCGTATTGATAAATAAATGACTGGCAAGAGATCAAGTAACAAAAATGCTGATAGCACATCGAGAAAAGAAAAAAAGCAAGTTCTTTGTAAATTATTTACAAAAATTATTATTTTTGAACTATATGTAAGTTTAACTAATATGTCTTATTTACTGTGTATCATGTAGAGCCACAAAATGATCAAGCTCGATAAGATTGTTTCTAATCTAGGACCAGAAGAGCGTAAAAGCTTGATGGAAAAATTGTAGAAGGATGAATCAGGTGAATGAAAAAATACTAGTGATCCAATATGAGTTTCTTTTTTTAATTTTCATTAATAATATACTTAAAAATATTAGATAACATGTTTAAAACAATCTATTATTTCACATATGTTTAATGTTCTACATGGACTAGCAACTCAAAAAAGAAACTTTGTTCTAAGAAAAGAAAAAATATAGAACATGCAAATGAAAATTAATTGCTCCTTAGCTCATCTGGAGCAGTGTTGGAGGTTAACGAAAGGGGAAAAATTTTACAAAACTTTGAGGGAACTAGTGGAACGAATGTATAGACATTCTTTCCACTTACAATACAAAAATCAATCCAATGATTCCAAGAACCAAAGTTTATCTAAACTACAGGATGAGTTTCCATAGAATTGGTCAATGAGACATGTCAAACTTTTAATAGCAAAAACGTACAACAAAAAAAAAAAGGAATGAAAAAGTAATTTTCCTTTAAATGTTTTTTCTAGAATTATATGTATATATTACTAGAAAGTAATCATTTATAAATATCACTTTTGTTATATTTACTTTTCATATATCAATATAAAAATTAAATAGTTTATTGCCATGCTACATTTTCGTACAATGTGGCCCACGATTGTGTCGCGTCGGAACTGTAAAGAACGAATTTATTGATTGCTTCAATTTCTGCATTCGCTGATGAAATCAAACCAACTTAGTACATATGAGATCAAAATATACATTATATTGAATTTCAACATGAATATTTACTTTGTGTAAATTTGAAAAATTTTAAGTCGTTTACTCTTTATCAAGTGTCCTTTTCCATTCGTTTGGAGAAACCCCCCTTCTCTTATATGTTCATCCCTTTTATCATCCCAAATCACCGCACCTGGTCTGTTGTCGATCTGCTTGATGTACTCACTGGCATAATAGAAAGACTCATACGATGTGTACCACTTTGTCATAGACCCCTCTGGTTTTTCCCTTTGTCGAACAAAACCTTTCAATTGCTTCATGTACATGTCTAAGAAAAACATACAATGAAAAGAAACCACCCCAACTAATTCAACCTCATCTACTAGGTGGATTGAAAGATGAACCTGCAAGTCCATGAAACTCTTTGGTAGTTCCATCTCAAACATACAAACAATCTCAACTATTACTTGACACCACCGTGGAATGCTAGCCACATGAATCTCCTTTCACGTCATCCAACATACAAATGCAGATAATTTATATATGTCACGTCCTATCTAAATTACAAAACATGTGTAATGAATGATGGTATGTAGTTCGATCATCATCACTAGAATCCTAATAATTTAAAAATATATATTTGAACGTGATTAGTAAAAAATCCATGATCAATTAGTAAGCACGTCGACAATGCATGATTAATTGGTTTGACGTTGAAATAATTACATTAATATACCAAACAATTATTATTACCATCATTTTCCCATAATTGTGGCTAGAAGATGCAATGTTACAATTGGCAGGGTGAAGTGGTTGTCCATTTTCATCTACCAAATGTTCCTTGTGGTATGTTTCTCCTCATAAGAGCTTCCAATGTTTTGGAGCTATTTGAATACTTTGTGCATCTGAACTCGATTATGAATCTGCATGAACCTACAAATTTGTATACATTAATTTTATTCAGCTGATTGACATGGTTAAAAAAAAAAATCAATTAGATAATGAAAATAAAAATAAAATCTGAAGTAAATATTATGTCTCAAAATGGATAAGGAGAACTCCGGGATGGACTTTGAGAAATATTATGGAACGGGATGGATTTTGAAGAATTATCCATTTGATATAATTATAATATTTTCTCCCTGCATTTGAGCAAAACCAATAAGAAATTTTGGTGTACATACCTTAAAGTAATTTCAGTGCCTTAAAAACGGACTTATTGTTATCGGTGCTAATATACAGTTAGTTGCACTAGTGCGTTTTAGTTACTCTGCACCGGTGTTGTCTTATTAATTGACACACCGATGCGGTTAGATAATAAATGCACCGAATAGCCGCAAATAAAAAAACGCAACTTTGTTTTTTTTAAGTGAAAAAATGCGGTAAATTGAAAAATGGGCGGCAAATTATTTTCGAAAGTCTAATTTCATAAAAAATTATTTAAATAGTAAAAAAATTTCATTATTTCATTATTTTTGCAAAAAATATCAGGGAGATATTTATACGAGAGACATACCTGGAGTATGAGAGCACAAGAGCACTATGGAGCAACTAAATACTTTCGAACATAACTATTCAGAGAATCAGAATTTCAAACATCTAGTGATTCAAACCCTATAGCATAGAATTTCAAACCATATGGTGATTAAATTTTACTGTAATAATTGATTTTTTTACAGTTTCTATATGATTTAATACATGGTAAGTAAAAGATCTAAATTTTACTGTTCATTTTCAGAAAACAAAAAAAACATTCTTACGCTAAACCCTTGATTCTTTTTGTTTCTTCCCTTGCTTCTTCATGTTTCTGTGACTTCAGAATTAGGGCTTTTCATTTTATATTTATAGGTTTTGTATTACTATATATATAGGTCTATGACATATAACCTGTGGGACGACTTGCAAAGTCGGATCCCAATCCATGTCAGTCCTTAAGTGAATTTTTAAAAAACAGTTTTTTTTTTTAATCTGTGCGCCCTATGTAAAATAGCGCACCGGTGCGCTATTTTATTACAACGCACTGCGCACGTACTATTTGATAAAAAATAATTTAAAAACATATTTTTTAAATTCGTGTGCACTATGTGAATTAGCGCACTGGTGTGCTATTTCATTATAGTGCACCGCGCACGTTCTGTTTGATAAAAACAATTTTTTATTTTATTTTTATGTTAATTAGTGCACTAGTTAACATATAACACACTGGGTCTCCTTGTTGAAAAAGAGCACCGTACGGTGGTCCCCTGTTTTCTCGGTGTGTTTATAAGAACATATCACACTGACTCATCCACGACATCATATGCTACAAAAAAAAACACTAGAGGATTTTTATTAATTTGTCTTTGTTAATCGGCGCACTGATTAACATATAACGTACAAGTTCTCCTTGTTGACAGAGAGAATTTTATGGTGATTCCACTGTTTTGGCAGTACATTTATATGAACACGACACACCGACATCAGTGCATACTTCTTGAAAGGCGCACTGTTTTCTTGATTTTTTTTTTAACCTGAAATGTTTGTGATTTATTTATAAAATATATTAATGAATGGTATGTTACAAGTTTCATATTGATAAATAAATGGCAGACAAGAGATCAAGTAACAAAAATACTGATAGCACATTAAGAAAAGAAAAAAAGGCAAGTTCTTTGTAAATTCTTTACAAAAATTATTATTTTTGAACTATATGTAAGTTTAACTAATATGTATTGTTTATTGTGTATCATGTAGAGCCACAAAATGATCAAGCTCGATAAGATTTTTTTTTATCTAGGACTAGAAGAGCGTAAAAGCTTGATGGAAAAATTGCAGAAGGATGAATCAGGTGAATGAAAAAATACTATTGATCCAATATGAGTTTCTTTTTTTAATTTTCATTAATAATATACTTAAAAATATTAGATAACATGTTTAAAACAATATATTATTTCACATATGTTTAATTTTTTACATGTACTAGCAACTCAAAAAATGAATGTTGTTCTAAGAAAAGAAAAAAACAGAACATGCAAATGAAAATGAATTGCTCCTTAGCTCATCTGGGGCAGTGCTCGAGGTTAACGAAAGGGGGAAAATTTTTACAAAACTTTGAGGGATCTAGTAGAACAAATGTATAGAAATTATTTCCACTTACAATACAAAAATCAATCCAATGATTCCAAGAACCAAATTTTATCTAAACTACAGGATGAGTTTCCAGAGAATTGGTCAATGCGACATGTTAGACTTTTAATAGAAAAAACGTACAACAACAACAAAAGAAGGAATGAAAATGTAATATTCCTTTAAATGTTTTGTCTAGAATTTTATATATATATATATATATATATATATATATATATATATATATATATATATATGTATGTATGTATGTATGTATGTATGTATGTATGTATGTATGTATGTATGTATGTATGTATGTATGTATGTATGTATGTATGTATTACTAGAAAGCAATCATTTATAAATATCACTTTTGTTATATTTACTTTTCATATATCAATATAAAAATTAAATAGCTTATTGTCATGCTACATTTTGAGGAAGATTATGAAAATATCAAAGGATGAACGAGCTGATATTAGAAATGTGCCAGTAGGAATGTCCAAAAATGTGTACAAAGAGATGGTCAAAGAAATGGACATAATTGTGTCACACGAGGAGCCATCTCAATAACAACGTGCTTGAAATGTAATATGTAATCATTGAATTTTTCGATTAGGCACAATAAATAAAAAATTTAGTATTAAATATTAATTTCCAAGTATTTTCTGGCAGAAAAGAAAAGAAAATGGAACCCATTCAGTGCATAAAATAGGATGACAAGGAAGAAAAGGTTTTATATCGAAGTTTGTGAGTAATTGTTACTTCCTTATAACAACTTAACTAGATTTCATTTTCGTATATTTTAAGTTGTTTTACAACAATCATCATTAAATGTCTTCAAACATGTATTAACATACAAAGAAGAACCATCAAACGAATTGATTAACATTGGGTTAAATATGGGTTGTCAGAATATGTTGGCATATCATACATTAATTGTGGAATTTGTAAGCATTTATTGATCTTGTTTTACTTAGCTCCGTCTATAATTAATAGAATAAAAAAACTTTTATAATAAATATATGATTTTTTATGGGGCATAAAACTTGCAGGAAACAAAGTATGGAACTGCGCCAACAAATGAAATGTTGAAATATGGCATGAAATTTGGTTTTGAAAGAATGTGTATAGTTCATGAGTCAATTCTTGCTATGGTATGTCATTTCTTTTCGATTTACATTGATGTATATTATTTAATATATATATATATATATATATATATATATATATATATATATATATATATATATTTTTTTATATATATATATATATATATATATATATATATATATATATATATATATTTTTTTTTTTTTTTTTTTTCCTAAATTACGCTATTTCTATTATGAACATAATATTACAAAACTGCCACGGCTCAGCTGAGGAAGCCTGAGACCGGGCTTGATATCCACGTTCTGTCTAACTATAGAACTGCCCATTAGCAGGAAACCAGCTCTTTTAACAGTGTTGACACCGCCCAAGAACTGGGAAACCGGTGCGGAGTCACTTACATACTGTTTAACGAAACTAAAAAGAGACAAAAGATACATGCAGCTGTGTCTGCTATGAGTGATCATTAAAAACAGAAATTTATCAAAAATTCTAGAGCATATATCATACTGAGAACTGATCTTGGAGGAGGGAGAGCACTTAGTCTGAGACAGGTTGCTCTTCCACAATTCTGCAGCCATAGTGTTCTTCCGAATCCGCTTCAGCATTCTTGTCATCATCTTTGCCTGAAAGACCAGCTTCCATCTGCAAGTGAGACGGTCCCGGAGGAGCAGGGACAGAGGCTAATAGAACTCCGAGAGAGTGCACAAACGGACCGGGTTCAGGACCAGAGGGGGGCTCGAAGTTAGGCACTGAAGGAGTCTGCAGAGGTTCAAGCGGCTGGACAAGAGGGAGGGTGGTCTCTTCGCGAAGAGTAATCGTGATAAGGGCAGTGATAGAAGGCCAATTGAAGGCGCAATCGAAACGCAGCTTAGCATGTTGCGTTGATTGCCGGAGGTAATGACTTCCAGGGTGAGAAGGGGAGGCGGAAGCCTGGAGAGGGGGTGGCAACAGAGGAGACAAAACAAGAGCGCGAGGCAGAGGCATGGGCTGAGGAGGCGCCGGGGCAACGCGCTCATGGAGACGACCAGCAGGATCAATATAGAGAGGAGCGGGACGCCTTTCAGAAGGCTCCATGGAGAAGTCGACATTAGAGCTAGAGGGGCGTTCACTCATGGACCTGCCTCGAGAGGCCCCTCTCCTACAAGACATTCTTTGCCGGAGCCTGGGCATACTGGAATTCTGAGAATAATCCGACCAGTTACCAGAAGGAGCTGTAGGAGTAGAGTTAATTTGACCAACAATGACAAGAGAAGTATGAGAATTGAACAGAACAGGGCAGAAATTACTATTTGAGAAGTGATAGCCGGGAATGGTATCCAAACAGCAGTGCAGAGAGCACCTGCGTCCTGTAGCAGTGCGATCCCCACCTGTAGCACAGCCGCCCGGGCAGTGTGAGCGCAGAGGCGACAAAGGGCGGTGAGCAGAGCCAAAACAATCGGGAAGGTTCGAGAAGTGGTGCTCCATTTGATGTCTGGTGCGTCGAGCAGGACAGAGCAAGTGACGGCGAGGAGAAATAAATGTCCAACGCCGGGGATTAATGGCCGTTGCATTAATGGCACCATAGGGGGCCATGTGGCCACCCCAGGTGAACTGCCTTGGGGCCTGAACTAGGCGTTGAGGCCTCCTAACCCGAAATATCATCCGCATCCGGAATTGGCTGATCCATTCGCACCAGCTTGATGCATTCCTGAGTGGAGTTTCTGTCATTGATGATCTGGAGAGAGCCGTGTTTGAGAAATTTCGGACTATCAACTCCTAAATTGGCCATGAAATCCGCAACCTTGTTGCCATCTCTCTTGGTATGAGTAAAATAGATAGCTTGATTTTCTTTTACCCATTTGCTGAGAGCGTCAATTCTGGAGGCTAAACGCCAACTGGTGACTACCTTGGTTGAGCTGGTTCCCTGGAGCAACTGATTTGCCATGCTGATCAGAATTTGAGAGTCACCTTCCACGATTAGGGGCAAGAAGTTGTAGATGTGTGCTAAATTGAGTCCTTGCCATAGACCTTCCAACTCAGCTGAGTTGTTTGTGTCCCATCCAATGGATCCGTAGAAGATAGCCTGGATTTCGCCTTGGGAGTTTCTGAAGATACCTCCATATCCCGCCGGGCCTGGATTCCCTTTGGAAGCCCTGTCAAAGTTCAATTTGAATATTCCTGGTGGAGGAGGAATCCAGGAGAGGGATTCTGAAGGGTTCTGCTTGTTGATTTTGGGAATGGATGTGATGGTAAATTGCCAATTGCGCCATATGCTGATCTCTTGAGGATGATTGGGAAGATCCTCCTCCTACCAAATTGGAAGAGAAAGAGACTCCTGTAAGTTGCTGTGGAAATTTTTCCAGAGAATGTCCAGGGGAGTGGTTTGATGCTTGAAGACTCTTTTGTTTCTTTCTTTCCATAGCGCCCAGAAAAGGAGACCTGGGATGATTCGCCAGAGAAAGTTGAGAATGGGGCTATTGTAAGGGCACTGGGGCCAGTGGCGCAGAATGCTGGTAATGTCCCCTTGTGGTTTTCTTTGTTGGCTTCGAAAGAAAATTTTGTTCCAGAGCTGGCTAGCTAGCTGACAAGTTAGCATGAGGTGCTGAATGGTTTCAGTATTCTGTTTGCAATTTGGACATTGTGAGGGGCCACAAAAGCCATGCTTAAGCAAATTGTCCCAGGTAAGAATTCTTTTGTGGCTGAGGAGCCAAAGAAAAGTGGAGACTTTAGGCCAGGTCCCCTTAGCCCAGACAAATTGCCAGAGTCTGTCTTTCGGGTGAGGAGTAGGATACATTAAGCTGTAGGCCTCTTTAGTGGTAAATATGCCTTTGGGCGAATAGCCCCATCTAAGGATATCTGGGTCATTTGAGCATCGAATTCTGCAGCGTTGGAGTTCCTCCTGGAGTGTTGCCCACATATTGCTGGGAATAGTAGGCTGGAGGAGAGACGGGTGTTTCCAATGTTGATAGTTGCTGTAGAATTGGTTATCCAACATTGACTTACCTTCAACTCTTCTGGCCCATTGTATCTCTCAGCGTTGGGCAGATTTAGAATGTCAATGAGCTTCGGCCTCTGTTGCCAGGAGTCCACCCAGAATCGGGCATTTTGTCCATTCCGAACTTCCCAAAAGCTGTGCTGTTGGATGAGGGCATGATGTTGCTTGGCAGAGTTCCAGATGAGAGAGCCAGCTGTCTCAGGTTTGAGTCTGATTAAGTCATTTGGTGGTCTATTGTTGACATACTTGGCTGCCCACAACTTAGCCCAAGGAGTGTGAGGGCTCGTAAGCCATTTCCACCAAAGTCGTGCACCCATGACTTCATTGCTTTGAAGGGGATTCCTGAGACCTAGCCCACCGGCTTCTTTAGGGGTGCAGACTTTATTCCAGTTGACCAAAGCCCATTTTCAAGTGTGAGTTGAGGAGCCCCAAAGGAAGCGACGCTGAAGATTTCTGATTTGATTGAGCACCCATTTGGGAGCTGCAAGCACAGAAAAGAGGTAGAGAGGCATTGATTGCAGAACCGCTTTGATCAGGACTAGTCTGCTGGCCAGGTTGAGAACTCTGAAAGTCCATGAGGAGAGGCGAGCTTCGAGTTTATCAAGGAGAACGTTCCAGGCTGAATGCTTGAGAGCAGAGTCAATGAGGGGGGCGCCAAGGTATTTGGCGGGGAGACGGGCAAGCGCGTAACCAAGAATACGGGCTACACAAGATTGGATTAGAGGAGGGGTGTTAAAAAAGAAGAGTTGAGATTTGGTAACATTGACAGTCATGCCAGAAGCGAGAGAGAAAAGGTGCAGAATGCGTTTGAAAGACCTAGCTTCTTGGGCTGAAGGGAAGCCAAAGAGCATGGTGTCGTCAACAAATTTTTGGTGAGTAGAAGCGGGAGAACCATGCAGGGAAATGCCGCGTAAATGCCCGTCTTGGACAACTTGATGAATGAGCCTGCTGAGACCCTCTGACATAAGGACAAAAATGAAGGGAGAAAGAGGGTCACCCTGTCGAATGCCTCTGGAAGAAACAAAAGGGTTGGAAGGGGATCCGTTAACAAGGATGGAAAAGAGAGGGGTAGAGATGAGACTCATGATCCAACGTATCCACATCTGGTCAAAACCAAAGGCTTTGAGCATGCTCTGAATGTAGCGCCAGCAAAGTTTGTCAAAGGCTTTGGAGAGATCGATTTTAAGAAGCATACCTGGTTTTTTAGTGCTCTTGAGAGAATGGATGACTTCATGAGTCATGATGATACCATCCATGATTTGGCGGCCTTCCACGTAGCCTGTTTGTTCTGGCGAAATGAGGAGCGGCAGCAGAGGCTTTAATCTGTTAGCAATGACCTTGGAGATGATCTTATAGATCACGTTGCAGAGAGCAATGGGACGATATTTTTCCGGAGTGCTTGGTTGTTCTTCTTTAGGCACCAGAGCTATGAAGGTGGTGTTTAAGGAGGGGAGGAGCCAATGGGTAGCCCTTGATTCTTCCACCAGTTCCCATACTTCTATTTTAATGAGCTCTCAGAAATGATGGAAGAAGTTTGCAGTGAATCCATCAAGCCCTGGTGCTTTCCCATCTTTGGTTTGTGCCATTGCTATTTCAACTTCTTGTAAGGAGACGGGCCGCAGAAGCATTTTGTTATGCTCTTCAGAAATGAGTTTGGGAATGAGCTGAGAAATTGCATCAATGGCTGGCTGTCTGTCTATGGTGCTATCTTCTTGGAGAGTGGTTTGGAAATAGTTCGAGAGAACTTGCTCAATTTCTTCATGTTGCTCGACTTGCTCCCCGTGCTGATTAGTGATATGGTGAATGTGATTTTGCATCCGTCTCTGAATAGTGGAGCGATGGAAGAATCGTGTATTCCGTTCCCCTTCCTTTAACCAATTGATTCGGGACTTTTGCCTCCACAGAATTTCTTCTTGTCTTTGCCTTTCTTCAAGCTGCTTCTGGATCTGCATTTCTTGGGTATTAGCATCCTCTAATCTGCCTTCTACTATGATTTTTTTTTGTACTTCCTCCATTTGTCTTTCGAGGACTTTGATTTCCTGAAAAATGTTGCCAAAGACTGTTGTGTTCCAATTCTTGATGAGCGCCTTGAGATATTTCAGCTTTTGCTGAAATTGGTACATTTTGCAGCCATGGGGAGGAGTGAAGTTGTGCCATGCCGAGGTGACCATTTCTTTGAATGAGGGATGTGAAAGCCAGAAGGCTTCGAATTTGAAGGGCTTTTTGAGCTGTGGGCCAAAATTGAGCCATTGTAATGCAATGGGCCAGTGGTCCGATCCTGCAAAAGGAAGAATTGAAGCCTCTAAATCACCCCCCATATGTATAGCATTGTCAGAGATGAGGAATCGATCGAGCCTGGAAGCAACATGATGGGCCCCTGATCTTTTGTTGTTCCAAGTGAATGTTCCATTGGAGAATGGGAGGTCTATCAGCCAGCTGTTGGTTATAAAATTCTTGAAGTGGACGCTTTCAGGGTCCGGTCTGGTTCCGCCTCCTGTTCGTTCTTCCATCCTGGTTACCATATTGAAGTCCCCTGCTGCTATCCAGAGAGGGTGAGTTATGTGGGAGTTAAGTGCTTCCATTGTATTCAAGAGGCCGATCTTTCTGTTAAGGTCCTGCGGGAAATAAACGTTTGAGAGATGCCCATAGATATTTGTACCAATGGGGTGAAAAATGGCTTGAATGATATTATGAGCCGCATGCAGATCAGATATGACTATGGATTGAGTATCCCAAGCTATAGCAAGCCCTCCAGAAGAGCCAGAAGCATCTACTGCTGCAGAACTGCTACTAGGCCAGAATTTTGACAGAAATGTACCTAAAGCTTCACTGTTACATTTAGTCTCTTGGAGAAAGAGAATGTTTGGTTTTTCTTTTTGTAACATACTTTTTATCATTTTGTGCTTACCTGGGCTATTCAGCCCTCTGATGTTCCATGATATCAATTTCATGAGGAACTATTTGGCAGGGGCGGGAAGAACCGCGTTAGCTTGGGGTAGCGCCCAGAGTTGACTAGTATTTCCCCAATGGTAATTGTATGCTGCCAATCTGGTTTTCTGCCTCTCTTTTTGGATTCTTTAATTACTTTGAGGCTATCCCAATGACTTCCTGACTGAATACCAAGCTTTGCTTGTTGCTGGGCTTTGGATAGTACCTTTGCCAGAGTATCTATTTGATGGGGCTTGATTTTGTCAAATTCTTGGCGCTTGCAAGCATCCTCCAGGCCAATGATGTCTAGATCCCCAAGCTCCAGACTCTCTGAATCTTCTTCCATTGGATTAGTAGCGCTTTGAGTGCTTTTTTCTCCTTCGGAAGTGGCAGATCCTGATTTAGGATCATCCAGATCCATGGTTTCTGTATGCCAAGTTAAGAGCTTTGTTCCAGAGGGGGGGTTGGAAGTGGGGTTTGCAGAGGCGCTTGCCTCTTGCTGGGGGGGGGAGGGGTTCAAAGGAACATGAAGCGGGGTGGAAGTATTAGGGATCTGGTTAGATTGTGGAGGCATTTGGCTCGAGTTGGGGAGTTTCTCTGTATTGGATAGGATGGAAAAACTATTGCTGGTAGTAGGAACACTAGAGGAAGGAGAGGGTTTCTTACCTGCCGAGGAAGATTTCTTGTTGTGCCTTCTGCGAGGAGGTACTTTGGTGAAACCATCTGCTTCTGGTTGGGTATCAGCTTCTTTGTTCTGGGGTGAAGTATTGAGGGGGCAATCTCTGAAGAGGTGCCCATGGGCATGGCATCGACTACACCTGAAAGGAACATGCTCATAATCCAGTGGTTGGATCCACTCAAAATCATCATGGTAGATACTTACAGCATCAGGTAAGGCCTTGTCTAGATGCATGTAAACGCAGATCCGCACATAAGAAGTGTAGCGGCGAAGCTTGGTCTCTTCTGTGACTTTGATAAACTGCCCTAGACCCTTGCCGATCTCCTGAAGCGTGTCTTCGTCCCAATATTCAAGCGGCAACGAATATAAACGGATCCAGACTGGAGCCCAGTTGAAGTTTTCCTTATCTGGGTTAAATCTTTCGACCCAGTTTCTGAGGTATAGTCCAGCCGAGTTGAAGAAGTATGGCCCTTCATCCATGATTCTGTTGCGATCCTCAAGGCAAAGGAAGATCGCCGTGAAGAACCCCTTCGGTCCAAGCTGAAGAGTAACGTGTCCTTTAGGCTTCCATTTCGAAGCGATCCATCCTTGTAGGGCTTTTTCTGTGGGCCAGAAGCCGATAAATTTGCCGATGAGGGCATGATCTCTCATATATTGGATGCGGGCATTGATGCGATGGCTGGGCAGATCAATCTTGGGCCTTTCTGGCGCAATGGGTTTGCAGGTGGAAGAAGAGGGGACCGCCTTGTCCTATTGTGCCTGCGAAAAAGTCGCCTGGGGTTCTGTCGTGTTCTGTTGCTTGTCAGCACTGGTGTTGGTAGGGTCAGGATTAGCGCGTGAAGAATCATTGTTGGCAGGGGGGGTCGGGCCGTCCCCCCCCAAGCTTGTTGCCATGGCCGTTGTCCAAGCTCGAGCGCTTGGAGGAGAGCTGCGTCTCGTGATCAGTCGGCTAGGGTTGCTGCAGTCGCCGGTGGGTAGGGTTTTCGCGTGCTCCTGGCATCAGTTCATACATGATCTCAGCTCAACTCATTATGGATGGTTCTTGTGGTCATAAAATTTCATTTTCTTTATTACATTGATGTATATTATTTAATATTGCAATTTTCATTATTCTCACCAATGTTTATACACTCATTACAATTTATTTTTATGTTTGTAGATGGAAGTTTTCAATAGCTATGACACCATGTATAAATAACTTCAAATTTGCAGTTGTTAATGAAATTAGACTGAAATCAATAGACACAAATTTCTTCTACTAAATTCTGTAGAAGGAAAACTGACAATAGAAACACATGCAATCATTTAATCACAATGAACACAGTTTTTACTAGGGAACCCAAATAGGAAAAACCCCTCCTTTGTTTGTATTATATCTGATGAGAATAAATATCAATTACATTGACTACTTCAATGCTTGAAGCTCAATCTTCATGTAATTTTGATCTCCTCCTGAGTCTTCTTTAGCCATTACTTAGCCAAACTATTCCTATTACTTCCTCCTATTTCCTTGTGCAATTCCTTCTCCTAAATAATAGGTAAGCTCTTATTTCCTTGCTCAATTCCTGAAAAAAATAAAATCACCTGCTACATGCAAACATTGTACACTCACTACTATAAAATAATGATCACAATACTCCTTTTATCTCCAACTTCACTAGGAAATTCAAATTGCATTCATGACTACGGCTATTTTTAGTAAATTGACTAGTTAATTGAGAGTTAGTTGAGTCTAAAATAGTTACAACTACTCAGATGTGTAGAAATTATGGTGTATAATTACAACTGCTCATGAAATTTTAATCTAAATGACAAGACACAATCCTACTCTACTGCTCTGTAGAATTCAATTCACAATGTATAACATCAATCACAAACATGTAATAATAAATAACACACATGCACATAGTATTTTCCAGGGGAAATAAATCTTCTAAAACCCCATTTTCTTGCTTGCATTAATCCGATGAATAGAGATGTATTAATTCCCAAGGTTGATCATTTGACTACATGCAACATCTGTACACTCAAGGCTAGTCTACAACTGATGTTACACTACCTTGGAATCTCCACCAAAGCTAGGGAACTCGAATTTTCAGCATGCACTATATATTTTGGGAAGATTGATAAGTTAATTGGATGATCACTTAGTTAGAATGAAGTCCCACTACACAGTTGACATTCTACTAGTTCCTCCAATAGTTAGAACTAGTTTAACTGAAAACAACTTGAAATAATTGACCTTGATTGCTAAAAATTAGAAATCGCATATGCTTAACTAAACTCCAACTCCTCTAACTCAAATTTATTGAGCTAACTAAGTGACAAGAGCCATGTCACACAATTTCACTACCTACAAGTTCTGTATTTATGTGAAAATTCGAATTTTCCTCAATTTTTTGAAGCCAAATTCAAATTGAGACTTTCTTGCTGCATTTTTCAACACTCTCTCACTGCAAGAAAGGGATTATCAACCACCCATATCTTGCACTTGTGGAACTCAAAATTCCCTCTTGGAAAATCCTTTATCAAAATTTCAGCATCTTGTTCCTTTATCGGACTGTATTGTAGAAAAATTAATTACCTCTCTACACAGTCCGATAAATCATGATGTCGAATATCTATATGCCTGTATCCATCAAGAAATACAAGATCCTTAGATATCTTGATGAAACTCTTGTTATCATAATATATCATAGTTGGATCCATCATTTAACCAAATATTCTCACGAGTATCTTTCTCATCCAAATCACCTCACATGCTACTTGAGTTGCAGCCATGTATTATGCTTTTGTCGAGCTGAGCACCACATATCTTTTCTTCATGTTATACCAGGAAATCGTTGTGGACCTAACGCTAAAAATTCAACCTGATGTACTCTTTCGCTCAGATGGACTTTGTGCCTAGTTTGCATCTATGAAGCCACACAGCTTCACTCCCTCTGTCCATCTGTACCATAGTCCAAACTTGGTATTCCCTCTAAGATATTGTAAAACATGCTTAATTTCCTTCCAAAATAATTTTGTTGGCCTAACCATATCTTGGTAGCTAGTTGAAAACATGGCACATATCTAGTCATGTGTTCACAAGATACATCAGTGAACCCACTAACTATCGATAAATGGTAGCATCCACATCTTCACCTAAAGAGGTAGACTCCTTCCTCTAGCTGGTTGCTAGAGGTGTCTCCATGGGCTTATAACTCTCCATGTGGAATCTCTATAGTATCTCATTTTCATACTTTCCTTGAGACACAAATAGTTCTGCATCACCTTCCCATACTTCCAACCCGAGGATGTAGTGCATCAGACCCATGGCCTTCATTTCAATTTCCCTTGCAAGGTCCTCCTTGCAAAATTTGATTAGTTTCTCATCACCAGTTAAAATCAAATCATCAACATATATGATAATAATAAGAAATTTACCTTCTACCAAGATGTGATAGAGGTTTTCATCTACTTCACTTCTGGTGAAGCCCAAACCAATGAGATAGATGTCCATCCTAGTGTACCAAGCATGGGGTTCTTGTTTGATACTGTATAACACTCGCTTGAGTCTGAACACATGATACTCCCAATCAAATGTATCAAAAACTTATAGTTTCCCAATGTACACCTCCTCCTCAATAACCCCATCTAGAAATATTTTTTTTACATCCATCTAGTGGATCTTCCACCCAATCTATGCAGTCAGAGAAAGAATTTTTCTAATGGATGCATACCTTGCTACAAGAGTAAAATTATCCTCATAAACAATTCCCTCAACTTTAGAGAATCCTTTGGCCACAAATATAGTCTTATCCTTATCTATTTTTCTATATGATACATGATTAACCTTGAAGATCCATCTCGAACCCACAATTGATTTATCTACGAGTCTTGGGACCACTTCCCAGACACTATTATTTATAATGGATTCATACTCTTCCACGATTACATCAACCCGTATAGGTTTCTCTGTTGCTTCCTCGAAAGAGGATGGCTTAGTATATACCAAATTATTCATTAGAGCCATATCATCATTATACCTCTCAGGTGACCTAATTTTCCTGTGAAAATTTTAAGGAGCTCCCACATTCTCCCTCACATCCTACACAATTCTATCAGCTTCCTTGGTTTTTGTTCTACCTTCTTTGGATGGTTATACTTGAGTGTATGTCTCCACTCTATGATCCTCAATTTATGGCACTACACAAATCACTGAGACTCCTCCTTTGGAGCTAAAAGCTCCTCTTTTGGTGGGATCTTAAGCTTCCTCTCAAGAGAGCACCACATCGCTTTCTCCTCGTCAAAATTTACATCCATTTGCACAACTTTCATTCTAAGGGAAGGTAAGTACACACGGTAGTTGTGAGGAGTTTCTTTGTAACCCATAAATACCCCCAACTCTATTGTCAGCTCAAGCTTCTTCATTGATTCTTTGGAGACATGGTAGTAAATAGAGGCTCCAAAAATATTGATGTGCAACACATCTAACTTTTTCCCCAAGAAAGCCTCCTCCAATGTAATCATACCAAGAGTCTGATGAGGACTTGGGTTCTACAAATATATTGTTGTGTTTGCATGCCTTAGCCTAGAAATGTAGAAGTAGGCCTTGGTCATGTAACATATTCCTCGTTGCTCCCACAATGTTATGGTTCTTCCTCTCAACTACCCCATTCTATTGTTTTTTTTGGGGTGTTGTCACCTCTCTTCAAATCCCTTATTTTGCACAGAAATTTTTGAATTCATTTGAAACATACTCACCTCCATTATCGCTCTTCAGAGCCTTCACCTTCTTGTCGATTTATTTCTTAACTAGTGCCTTGAATTCTACAAAATTGGAGAATGTCTCATATTTCTTCCGCATGAAGAAGATCCAGCACTTCCTTGAGAACTCATCAATAAAAATGAAAAATTATTTGTGTTTGGCAGTGGAGACTTTTGAGAAAGGTCCACAAACATCAAAGTGGATCGTTTCCCAGATTATATATGTCTTATTTTCCCGATCATGGAATGCGTATTTTTCATACTAAGGTACATCCTTTACATACATCCAGCTTCTCAAGTTCTCCTTTAGGGAGTCTAGTATTTATTTTCTGCATAAAATTAAAGGTTCCATGATGAAAATAACCACATATTATGTCCTAAAGTTCACCGACATTGTGGCTCTTCACTTTCTCTGCATTACTGCTTAATACAACACAATCTTCCATATCTAGATTATATAGGTTCTTCACACAAACCCTGATATTCTTCACCTTTCTCATGGCTATGTGTATCAGGAATGATTTTCCTTTGCTAAATATCACATCATACCCACGGTCTTCCAAAAATGCAACAAAGATAATATTTTTCTTTAGGACTGGAACAAACATGACATCCTTGAGTCTGAGAGGGGATTCTGACTTAGTTTGAAAGGTGATTATACCAATCTTGGTCGTGGTGTACCTTTTGTCATCTCTCGGATCGATGTGCATCTAGAGATATTTCTCCTCCAAGTCACTGAAAAACTCTATACACCATGTCATGTGGAACGATGCACCTAAGTCCAAGTACCACACACTCCCCATCATTGTGTTGGCCATGCATGAGATAAGGGTGAATTTAAGCTCAAAATTTAGAGCCAAATCTTCACCTACTACTCCTCCTAAGGTATTCTTGCTATACTTTTTGTGTGGACACTTTGTGGCATAGTGTCCGAGTTCATCAAAATTGAAGCATTTAAATTTGGACAACTCTTTCTTCTTTCCCCCTTGGCTTGATTCTAGTTTGTTTGATATTTCTTCCCTTTTCCCTTATTTCCCCTTCAAACCAATGCAAATTTTTCTTCATCCTCTCCCTTGGATGAAGCCCCATCTCTGGTATTCTACCTTATCTCCTCTTGTACCAAATTATACCATAATCATTCCCAATTCGGTAATTTCTACCTCTCATTCACCAAGTCTTAATAGCTATGCCAGCTTTTGAGAAAGCCTAGAAGAGCTAGGCTTACTAAGTCATCTTCTAAAAAATTAACACCAACCCCACCAACTTCATCATGAACTTGTGTAAATCTTCTCAGATACTGCGGGATAGTGTCATTCTTTTGCATCTTGATATTTCAAAGTTTATCCTTGAGAGCCAGTTTCATGTGGTCACTATTATTCTTGAACAATTATGTCACTATTTTCCACATTGTGAAAGGATATTCTTTGCCATGTTGATTTGAGACAATGTGGTCTCACACTCCCTCCAAGATTATTCTCCTTGCCTTGGCTACATATTTCTTCCATTGGGCTAGGCTTTGTGTGTCAAATTCACATGGTTTTGAAATATTTGTCTTAACATATTCTAGCAATCCATTGTCATCCAATACCGCATCCATGTGATCCTTCCATCCGATGAAATTATAGCTGCCTTCCAAGGAGTACTCTAGTCTCAGCCCGTTTAAGGTCATATTCCCAACTCTAAAGCGATCCTTCTAGAATGAACTGCAAATTTGATCCTCCTAAGAAAAAAATTAGAAATCTGTGTTCTAATGTGAATCCTACTCTGATACCATTTATAAATTATGGTGTATAATTGCAACTACTCATGAAATTAGAATCTAAATTACATGACACAATCCTACTCTACTACTCTGCGGAATTCAATTCACAATTTAGAACATCAATCACAAACATGCAATGAGAAATAACACACATGCACACAGTATTTTTCCAAGGGAAATAAATCTACTAAAAATCCCTTTGCTTATGTGCATTAATATAATGAATAGAGATTTATTACAATTGTTGGCTTAATCTGAGCTCAACCTACAAGGAAATAACCTATCTCTTTGCTCAATGAGAATATCTGACCCAAACTTAGTCAATGTATGCCTCTACTTGAGCCCAAATTTCCTTGTGCAATTCCTAAGGAAATTAGGTGCCTATTATTTAGGAATTTCCTCCAAAATGGTTGCACAATTCCTAAGGTTTATCATCTAACTGCATGCAACACCTGTACACTCAAGACTAGTCTACAATTGATGTTACACTGCCTTTTAATCTCCACCATAGCTGGGGAACTTGAATTGACTGCATGCACTATCTATTTTGAGTTGATTGATGAGTTAACTAGATGATCACTGATTTATACTAAAGTCCCACTACACAACTAACCTTCCACTAGTTCCTCTAACAATTAGAACTAGTTTAACTGAAAAAAACTTGAAATAACTGGCCTTGGTTACTATAAATTAGAAATCACACATGTTTAACTCAACTCCAACTCCTATAACTTGAATTTACTAAGATACTGAGTGACAAGAGCCATGTCACACAAGATAACTACCTCCAAGTTGTCTATTGATGTGGAAATTCGATTTTTCCTCAATTTGAGCAAGGCAAAATCAAATTGAGACTTTCTTATTGCATTTTTCAACAAATTGAACTCATACTAAATCTATTCTAGTATGAGCTCAAACAAATGACTTTAAATAAATATAACACCTCTAGATAGCTATATCTTAGCCACCAACTTGCACACAACTCTATTTCTATCCCACAAACTCGAATTAACTGACTTAACTGAGTGATATGGCCATGTCACTCCTATCAACTTCCTAATAACTCATCCTGCAGAAGTGAAAATTTGAATTTCTTCATTTGACTAAGGCACAAGTCAAATGAATCCTTTTCTTTCTACAATTTAACAAAAAATATTTAAAAGGAGGAGGGGGGGGGGGGGGGTGTTCCTTAAAAGGTATAATAGAATTATCTAAAAGACATTGAAATAATCCCTTTAGATGTTAAAAAAATGAGCAATGAGTCAGGTGGTAAAACTTGGTTATAAAGGCTAATTGATGATTGAGTCCTATCATGGCTTAATTTAAGATGGTTGTAGCATTTATTAGTTAGTATTATATGACTAACTATTAAAACTTATATGTGTGAATCATTTTTTATTAAAGATTATTGCAAGTTGTAAACAAGTAATCATGGGAAATTACTTCATGTTGTCGGTATGTTGGTAACAATACACTGTGGAAATTGTGGTTTCTTGGATTGTTACCATAATTGCTAATGACACTTAGTTATTAATGATAAACTGGTTTCTTTTTATGGTTAAAGTTATGTTTATACTTTTATGCATATGTAAGAAAACTACAATGATTGTGAAAGTGATTACTTGTTTAGAATTGAAGACAGACGATTGCAAGTTCTTGAAGGTGACAAAGAACTTGGATCATGATATATTAGTTTCATTAAAGTGATTGATTTATTTTTTCTATCAACTTAATGATAATAGTAATCAGATGATGTTGATTACCTTGTTTTTTTAAACTTCACAACTCTACGAATTGATGATTCAATGGTGATCTTAGCTGGTATGAATTAATGATTATTGATTAGATGCATATGCATAAATGAAATGACATGTTTCATGAGTTAGAAAACTATGGGAATGTTAAAGATTAAAGTATTGTTCCCTTAACTGTTTTTTTGGAAAAACAACTTTGTGGAAAAATTTGATTTAAAGTTCCTTGGGTATAACATATGAAAGATGTATCCTTACTTGTTATGGCTACTATAATGCATGAAAGTGGTTTATGAAAAGTAACAGGATAAATACCTTTATACTATCTTAAAATATTGAGAACTTTGATGCATGTGAAAGTGAAATGCATCTTGAATGTATTTGATAAAATGGTTTTTGTATAAAATTATTTTGTAGATGGTATAGTTTTCTTAAAACAAATGTGGCTAATGTTGCTAATGTGATTAAGCAAAGGTAGCTTAGTGCCAACATAAGAACTAGTGAAAGATAAAATGTTACAATGTGAATTTCAAATGCATATGAGAAGGTATAATGTTTAAATGTTATGATATGCAAGATTGATATTATTTTTCTAAAATTGTATGATAATAATTATCTGAAAAAATGAAATGAATACCACCTATATGATATGAGATGTTAGTTATGAATTCCTATTAAATTTAATTCTACGGATTATGGGACCCATGTTGAGGGTCAAGTATGAATACATGGTCAACTTGAATGTTGTTTTTGCTTTAATTTTGATGTGCATATGGTCAGTCATGTAAATTATAGTGGGAAAATTTGTAAAGAGAATTTCACATGGCAGACAGTTGTGAAAGGCCAAGGAGGCCTTGGGCTGATGATGGTTTCCTATCCAGATTTCCTCTCTTTAGAGATAGATGATCTTCGTAAGGGAAAAGAGTTGGCCAAGATATTGAAGAAGGGAAAAAACCTAAGGAAGTTATAATTTTGGAGCATGTTGGAGGAGGATCAAAGAGTGAGTTATTAAGCTCTAAATTCCTCATGAAAATGTGTTGTTAGAGGAATAGGAAGGATCTTGCCAAGAGGAATCCTATGTTGGACTTGGTATGGTCTCTATTAGACAACAGACTGGATGTGAAAATGACTCAATCTGGTTGGGGAATCCAATTTCCATTGGTTGGGAGGAGCATTATTTTTCCATTGTGGTTCTCATAGAAGAATAAATCAACTAATAAATTATGGGTTTTGTATAGATGAATTTTATATATGGTTTTGTAATAATTTTATTTACATCTTGATAGGAAAGAAGAATAGTGCTCGAAGAGGGCTTATTGGATATCTAAGTTCCTTTATTGTATTACCAAACTTCTGAATTTATTTAGCAGGGGCTAATTCAATATGCACTTGATGTGGTGATTGATCATTTTGATGATTAGACAAAATAGGTGTTCTCTTAGTACTTGTGGAAATACTGTGATTAAAATATCATTTGACATTGCATAAATAACTAATGACTAAAAATGTTGTGACTAATGTAATTATGTTGAATTTTTCGGTCATATATTATAGGGTGCTTGCCATGGAGGTTCTGAAACCACCTATAATTATTATTTTTTGCATAAAGTGAACATGATTTCCAAGAGTAATTAGCAAGTAATAATAAGTGAGTATAGAGACTTTTTTTTTTTTTTAATATCAAATTGATTAATGGATAAGTGATGGAAAGTAGAAATTGTATATTTTTCTAGCTATAAATGCTTATGACTATTGAAAAAATATTAATGTTTATTTTAATGGTAATTCCTAGAATAAAAACCTTCCTTTTGAAGGAAAATAATTCCTTTTTAGTTGTTTAGATTTGTTATATCATGGCTAAAAGCTACAATTCTAGCGAGAGATAAACACCAAGGATGGTGTGCAATTTAAGGGGGGGGAGTATGTAGCATCCCTAGAACCATGTAATTACACACGGTATTCATAAAAGAAATATTATTATTTTATTATAAATGTAACCATTTCATCAAGAATCAGTTAAAAGATATATGGATTTATGGTAACCACCTCTTCATCGACATGGATCTATATTTTGGGAATGAGAGATGTGATTGTCATAAAATGGGTAACCCTTTGGCGTTAATAAAAATAATAATATTTATTTTAATTTTACTTTAGATGGTTACAAATTAAAATTTTGTTATGAAACCACTTAAAAATATTCCATTTGAATCTTGTCAAAGACGGAGGGATTGGAAATTTGATGGGGGCTCCTTCCATTTGATTTTCTTTTGGAATCATGAGAGTACTTTTTTTTAACTGAAAGTTTATATCCATTTAAAAATTAATTAACCAAGAAATTTGAGGAGGTTTTTTCTAGGAAGCAACAATGTAATTCTCTCCATGGATATCATGAATTGTGAGCAACTTGTAGTTCCCTGCAACAACATGATGTGAATATCAAATTGATATAGAATGACTTGGTTTTTATGGAACTAAAGTTGTCAACAAGTCAAGATACTTCTTATTCCATTGGGGAAGTTCTATTGAGTTCTCATGTATTCCAAAAATGGCGCTAGAACATACCGGAGCAAGTGGTTCTTAAAATTATGTTTCTAGGTCTGATGGAGTTTCCAGAGAGATGTAAATCTACCATTGTCCTTCATACTATTCAATGCAACATTGCATCTAGTACTTTTCTCAAAGGTTTTCAAATATGTGGAACAAATTCCTTCTTGAAGAATGAGATGAGATAGTACCCATGGCTGACTTAGATTTGGATGAAGTAACGGATGGAAGGGCTCCATGCTACCAAATATTCGTGGCTTAGAGATAGAGAAAATAATCCTTTGTTCATCCATGGTATGAAGAATGAGTTTTCATTGCGTATTAGAGGTATGTGACTTAATTAATTTAATTCTTGAAAATATTTTCATCAGTTCTTGGGAATGAATAAATGTTTAGTAGTTTAATTCTTGTAAATTTTTCATGGGTTTTAAGGAAAATTAAATAGTTTCTCTTAAAAAATAATTCATGAAAATTTGTACACAAACTCATGTTAGTTTTCTTGGAAAAAAAAATATGTTTTGGTGTGAAGATAAAGAATCTTATTATTATTATTATTATTATTATTATATATATATATATATGCAATAAAACCATAATTTCCTCGAAAAGGAAATATGTATTTGCATGCATAGAATGAACAACTATTGTGTTAGCTTTCTTGGGGAAAATTCTATGTATTTACATGGATAGAACAGGTATTGAGCCAGATTTCTTAAAAAGAATATACGATTATTTTTATTTTTCTCTTTAAAAGAAGAAAATGTGCTTAAATGCATATAAATAACAATTATATGGCTAAGTTCTGGGAAAATAATATGTGTGAGATGCACAAAACAATAATCATCATGTTAATTTCTTTTAGATGGATACTATCTTTAAAAGAGAGAAGTGTGTTTGCATGCATTAAAGAGTGGATGATATGCACTTGATTCCTTGAAAAAGAAATGTGTTTTAGCATGCAAGATTTAGCTATTTTCCTTTGGAAAGAAATATGTGTTTTGCATGCAAGTAGAATAACTAACATGTTAATTTCTTTTGGAAACAACAAGTAGTTTCATGCAAGAAATAGTAACTATTATGATAGCTTTATTTTTTATTAGAGCATGTTTTTTCATGTACAATAGATATTGCAAATAATTCTCCTTTAGAAGAGTGGATGTTGGAAAGAACTTGCAATTGCATACATAAGAATAGTATCTATTACGTTAGTTCTATTTTGGAAAAGAACATGCATTTGCAGGCATAAGAATATTGTCTATTTTATTATTTATTTTGAATAAGTTTGTCATGTAATAAAAGCACAATTTCCTAGAAAAGGAAATATATATTTGCATGCATAGAATGAACAACTATTGTGTTAGCTTTCTTTGGGAAAAGTCTATATATTTGCATGGATAGAACAAGTATTGAGCTAGATTTCTTAAAAATAATATATGATTATTTTTATTTCTCTCTTGAAAAGAAGAAAATGTGCTTAAATGCACATAAATAACAATCAGATGGCTAAGTTCTGGGAAAATAATATGTGTGAGATGCACAAAACAATAATCATCATGTTAATTTTTCTTAGATGGATATGTTTTTATTTTTCTACTATCTTGAAAAGAGAGAAGTGTGTTTGCATGCATGAAAGAGTGGATGTTATGCACTTGATTCCTTGAAAAAGAAATGTGTTTTACCATGCAAGATTTAGTTATTTTCCTTTGGAAAGAAAGATGTGTTTTGCATGCAAGTAGAATAACTAACATGTTAATTTCTTTTGGCAAGAACAAGTAGTTTCATGTAAGAAATAGTAACTATTATGATAGCTTTATTTTGGATTAGAGCATGTGTTTTTCATGTACAATAGATATTGCAAATAACTCTCCTTTAGAGGAGTGGATGTTGGAAAGAACTTGCAGTTGCATACATAAGAATAGTATCTATTATGTTAGTTCTATTTTGGAAAAGAACATGCATTTGCATGCATAAGAATATTATCTATTTTATTATTTCCTTTGAATAAGTTTATATATTCACGAAGATATAGCTAAGATGTTAGTATTCTTTAAAAGAATATGGAGTATTTTAGTGTTTTACCTTTCGAAAAGAATGTGTGCATGTGCAAGAGGAGTAATAGTTAATGGATATTTATCTATAGACATGCTTGATAGTTATATGCTTTTAATTAATTCTTGCACGGTGTTGTTAAAGAAGGCATGTCGTGATATTTTTTTATATTTTTATATGTGCACATGAATATATGTTGAAGCAACACTAACAAAGATTGATTATTGGATGATTATCTACTCATGATATCAAATTTTGTTGACGACAGTAATCGCAGAGAAGGATGGTGACTTATGCAAAGGCTAGATTATGCTTAACATTGTGGTAGGTAAAGAACTTTATGGTCCAAGCAGATTGAGGAATGTCATCTACAGGATGATCCACTGATGGGAACAACTAGGCCACAAGGACATCGAGATTGAGGATTTGTGGGTAAATGATATCATGATGATTGAAATAGCTTCTAGTTATATATGTTGTATTTAAATATTATTATTTTGTAATATTTTATGGAAATGGTTAAGGGATGTACTCCCTTACAAGCCATTGAGTGAGGGTTGTACACCCTCATGTTCACTAATTTTCACCCTACGATATTTCCAAGGTATATAGGTTTTAAATGATGTGATTGTCTATTGTGCTATATTGTGATGTTAATGCTAGAACTATGTTGTCATTAATAGAAACAGGGTGTCCATTCATGTCAACAAGTGGCACAGGTGTCAAAGAAGGCCTCAAGAGATCTAGTTCAAATAAGAAGTATAAAAGAGTGGCATGGATAAGAGTGGTGCATAGAATTTGGAGCCATTTTTTATGCAACAAGTCCCTTAAGACATAGGTCGAACCCACCTAGATGGAAAAATCTTGGAAATAGCTTTCCAATGGTATGTGGAAGTATGAAAATGGTCTCTTAGATCAAAATATAGAGCCAATAAAATTTTGGTGACCCAAACTCAAAGATAGAAAAGTTAAAAGGAGTTTGGGAACCCTTTGGTGCATAACCAACTTTTGAAAAGAAACCAAAACTAGTGGGGATGGTGGCAGAGAAATAAAAAAAAAGAAAGGGATCAGGTGGATATGGATGTACAACACAGCAACACGGAGCATTTTTATGGCTTGGGTGGAGCCCACCTAGTGGAGTTACCTCGGAAGAGATATCCCAGAATAGTTAAAAAATCACTCAAATGAAAAGAGTAAGATGACGGCAAGTGGTGATGCCATCCCATCAGACTTACCCAGGTAGGTGCACCCTAGAGGATTGAAAAGCGCACACAAGTGGAAGAGCTAGGAAATAGTGGCAGTGACACATGGAAACAAAGAATGTGAACCAATCAGAAGTGAGCGGGAGGTCCCCACTCCAACAGCTTAGCCTGCTGAGGGACAGCCTAGAGAAGAAATTCTATGGTTATAATAAAGCAATGAGCCAAGAGAGCTCACTCAAATTATTTATGAAGGAAAACAAATAAAATTCCCGGGAATCCTCAAAAAAATTAACAAAGGATTTTCTCGCAAAACAAGGCATCATAACCATCCTTTCTCTCTCATCTTAAAGAGGATATGTAGAAGCATGTGATTGGTCAAAGGTGACATCAACAACCACCCAATAGGAGGTGGAGACATGGCAGTCATATTTGGCATTTTTGGGCACCCAAAAGGCCCATTTCTCGATGACATGTGCCATCAATAATTGGTCGACATGTGGCATAGGTGACATCAGAATAATTTCATCGGTTGCTTGGATCCTGGTGGATTGTTAAGATTTATAGAGAGGAAGCATAAGGCAGCGAGAATTGGGGCACATCATATTAACAACACAGACTAACATCTAATTAAATGAGGCTAGGAGGACCCAGCTTGATAACTAAGCTTGCAAGGCCCAGCTTAGAGAAATAGAGCCCGAACACATCAAAATTATTGTGGTAAAGCGACATCCATTTAAAAGGGCGTTGGGGTATTCTCCATGGCACACGTTGACTTAGCGGATAGACCCTAATAGTTTAAAGAGAGGGTGCAAGGGAATGCGCCGAGAGGTAATGCACTGGGATAGAAAGGGCTACGAGCTAACCCTTGACACATTAGGGGAAATTTGAGGTCTAAAATGGGCCTCCTAAGGAAATTATAAAACAATAGTGGAAATAATAAAATAATATTATATTACATCATCAAAATTTAGAGGTAAAAAAGAAAAAAACTACTTTTTCAACTTGTATTTTCAACTTATCTCCTTATATGTTTACTCAAATTTCGAGCAGGAACACTTGTTGGTTGTAGAATTTGATTCCTCATCCAAGGAGTACCCATGTTGCATACTTTCAATGGACTCTGCTACACGAAAAATGAGAAATACGTGAAAAACGTGATTGTAATCACGTTGTTTCATGTATTTCTCCTTTTTCATGTCGCAGGGTCCATCAAAAGTATGCAACATGGGTACTTCTTGGATGAGGAATCAAATTTTTCATCCAATGAGTACTTCCGCTCAAAATTTGAGTAAACCCTTAGAGAGATAAGTTGAAAAACTAGTTTTATTGTTTTATTATTTTTATTTTTTTATCCCAAAAATGGTAAAACATCTCCCATGGTTGACATCATCATATTGAATCCTATTGGTTCTTATAAAGTTTACTTTGGTTGTACATTTTTATTAGGAGGCCCATTTTAGACCTCAAAAGTTCTCTAATGCTTGTTCATTTCACGTAGAAATCTGACCAAGGGCATGGCAGAATGAAAAAGAGGAATAAATGTAAATTGTTGGGATTGGGAGCTCCAACCTAAGCACTTTCCCGTGGTAATTTCACATAGATATGAGATTAATGGCGCAGAGCCATTAACAAATAAATTTGGCCCATGAAGGGCTTAAAAATGGATTAGCACCTAAAGGCCTAGCCAATGGTCATGAATACCCGGTTCTATGGAAAAAAATAGTTAAGGAGCTTGAGAAAAATGGGCTTAAGCCAAAAGTCTTTGGAATTAATTTGTTTGGCAACAAAATTGGAAGCTAAGCCAAAGTTAACTACAGATAAAAATAGAGGAACCATTATTAAAACATTTAAAAGGTTAGAATTGCTAAAATCAATGAAATAAATCAGAAGTTAACTAGTAGAAAAAAAAAAATTAAGGTTCAGAACTTGGTGAACACAGTCAGAAAAAAATTTGTAAAAAGGACAAAAGCATAAGAATACATGAAGCAATCAAAGAAAAGCAAAGAAGGAAAAAATATCAAGCGAAAAATTATTTATAAGTTGGCTTGAGAACACTGTTTGGGACAATCAAGAGATATGAGTTCTATGAGCAAGTTGAGGTGAATCTACTAATGATCGGAGATTGCTAAAGGTATTGGTGATTGAAGGAATTAATTTATTTTTTAAAGAAGAGAAGGAATTCATGGCTTGAGTATGAAAGTGGATGAAAGATGAACCAGTGAGCGTCAAGAAAATTATAGCTTTCAAAATCGGGGATTAGTGCTCCTTCCAGTGGGTGCTGGTAAATATTGAGGGTTGTAGCTCCATTCAATTATAGCTGATAAATCAGGGAGTTGTAGATTCCTACTAGTTATAGCCAAATAATTGCAACAATAGGTTGTATCTTTCCTTGAGAATGAATTGAATAGAAGTTTTGAATAAGTTATTTGTTCCTTGTGTGTTCCATTGATTTCTCATTTTTTTTCCTATCATATTTAAATAAATTTGTTAAAGTATTTAATGGTGTCATATTTTTCTTATACAAAGTGAAAGAAATTTTTTAAAATGGTAAAATTCCTACAATACTTTTTCACCCTGCCTCTCAGTATTGTCTTGGTTCCCAACAAGTGGTATCAAATAAGGTTACTTCATAGCAGTTTAACAGTTGGAAGAAATATCAAGGACTATGGAAAACTAGGAAGGAGGATTTTTTTATACACAAAAATGACCTCCTCATCAACTCAGAGGAGAAGGACACTTTGATTGGAATAAAACCCTAAGTTGTATTCCCATTTTCCATGGTAACAGACCCCAAAAATAGGCAAAGGGTGTTATAACGCTTCCTATGACTCAGCAAGGTGTGTTAGTCCCTAGTTTAATGCTATGTTTTTCCTAAAGGGAAGCATTACTGGATTTTTATGATATTTTGGAGGTCAAAGCGCGAGTTTATTGACTGACACTCCACTTTTCACTCAATTTCAACTCCAAAAATATGGAAACATCCACCTTAGACATGTCTAAGGAAATTTATAATCCTCAAAAAGAGCATACAAAGCGAGAAAGAACAATAAAGCGAGGCAATATGCAGATTTTTCCTCAATGGAACTTATGAAGAAATTGGTAAGGATTGAGCCTCTCATCATCTATGAATTATAGGCTAGGCCATTGTAACAAGGATCGAAATTTGTGAATTGTTATGTTTTCGAGAAGTTGATCAAGGGAGAGAGATATGAGCTAAGGAGATAATGGAAGGCTTGATTCAGCAACCATGGTTGTAATCATTCTTTTCTCATATGATAATATAGATTTTCTCCTATTTCTTCTATGTGATGATATTGACACCTTTTTTCTTTATATGTTGGTTCAATGGCAAGATTGATAATTATCTTATATGCATGCTAGATTTATATATTTTTATATGTTGATGTTTTTGAATCCTTAAGGTTTTAGATGATGTGAAGGTTACTTCGTGTATTTTCTATGTGCAGGTCGTGATCTGAGAGCTGGCGGAGGATATTTCCCTTTTCACACTGAGAACTTCGGATCTACATCGAGGACTGGAAGGTAATCATTCTATTTTAATTTGTCAATTCCTAGATCAACATGAGTATTTTCATGTATCTTTGAATAGTTGTAGGTGACTTCACTCTGTTTGCCTTAGGTCCCAGTAGACCTGAGAGGATTTTATGTCCACAACCACCCGTGCATCAATCCCTACAACATAATTGACGAACCCGCTAGGGAGAATACTTCTTCCCGATATATTTTTCCCTCTCCTAAATTTCCTCTCTGTGATCTTACCTTTTCTTAAATTCCTATCCATTGTTTGCATGATTAATAATCCAACTGATATGATCACTTATCTTGGACTCAGACCCTCTTGTTTTGAGTTAAAACTATGTAACATTGTCTGCAGTGGACATAAGAGAATTATAACATAGTCTAGCCCTTATACACGGTGTGTTAACCCTTCTTATAATGAATTTTATTGGTCTATTAGCATGTGTTAGTACTTATAACCTCTGATTTGTCACTTTTCTAGTGATATTCATTGCCTATGTTTTGCTTGTTTGTGTCTTATCTCTAATTGCTTAGACTATCATTATCATGGTTACATTCATGTTTTCTTTTGGAATTTAGTTTCTCTTGCATTTTCTTGAATCTTAAAAGAAAAAAGAAAAAATAAATCATTATCTTCTTAACCTAATTGATATTTTGTACATTAGTGTGCATGCACTTTAGAGTATCATTATCTGCAATTTTTAGGTGCATTGGAACTTGTATTTTGTTTGTTCATTTTGGAAAAGGAATATAGCTACTCTCTGCTTATAGAAATACTTGTTCATCGAACTGAAATTGAAAAGCATATTTTCTACATGGTTTGGGTTAGAGTCTCATAAAAATTCATACATCAACACCCCTTCCGAAGACATTAATAAAGTTCCTTTAAAATCAATATCATAATAAAATTGATTAGCAACTCTTTTTGAGAATACACACATATTAGTTTAGGTGAGAGTCTTGGGATAAGATGTTTGAGTAAATTTCCCAAGACTACAATAAAAATACTAGTGTTATTAAAGAGGGAAAATCCTATTGTACTCACATCATCTGATACTACTACTCTAAAAAAGGAGTTGAGAGTGAGACAATATCGAAGTGTAAGAGAAGGTAGCACACCTTCAATTGCATTTCGATGGGTATTCTGTGTACTAGGGATCCCTCCTGGGATATTGGAGCTTATTTGGGGATTTAGGTGCCCTTCCCACACAATGTATTGTCTACGAACGTGACTCCCCTAGTGGTGTATGTGATTTGAGGTAACCTTAGTTTCCATACATTTTAGGGAAAAACACAAGGTGACTGGGGCAGACTTCCTTGGTACCTAAATAGACGAACCTACTCTATCTTTGGTTTGTTGGGAGGGTATTAATCTTCACGAGAGTCCTTTCCCCCTTCTTACTGAGGTTTAGGCGAAGCTCAGGAGTAATCGTAATTATACATTTGGTTGGCTCTCTCTTTCAGCTCATTCAATATTGGGTTTCATCACCAGCTAGTTGTGGTTATTAGACATAGTTATGTTCCCTAACTACTTGTTGATTACCTTTAGAATTTTTTATATTTTTAGGTGTGTGTTTTTTGTTACAAAGATTTATTTTACGTCACTTAATAAAATTTGTAAAATATATTCACTATGGCTACCCTAGGTTCTAATTGTTCATCTTGATCCCTGTATGGCCTTCATCCACTTTTTGTGGAGGAATTTATATGTGAATCAGATTCTCTCAATGCTTAAGGGAGTCAGTTTCCAATTTCAAAGCCGAAATCACACCATGTTGACCTAGAGTCTATTATGTCTTAGGACCATTCTACGAAAATTCTAGTACCTTCTTGTATTCCTCCACTTACAGATCCTCTTTGGTCTATCTTGATTTAGGCAAGACCCTTACCCTTAGTGTCCTTGTTGGTTTCCCCTTTGAAAATCCTAATGATTGTTGGTGATTCATGGTATTTTCTAGACACCTTTGATCCACTACCATTCAGCCCACCTGTCTCAAGTTCCAGACCTGTTGTGTGTTATCCCAATGTACAACCTATTGTTCATCCAGGAACCTCAGCTACACCCACTTGGGGTGGTGTCTCCACTACCCCTACTCCTTTTGTGTCGATGCTTAGTGTTCCTAGTTTGAAAACCTTCAAAAATATATTTGGTTGGAATCCATTACTTGGTTTAGCTCCCCCGCCACTAAAGAGTGGGGGAATTTTTTCTGGTACTTACCCACTTGTTGGGGGAATTCCTTCACCCATGCAATCTGTGGATCAATAGGGTCCATCTCTGATGGATTATTTTCCTCTTAGTTCCTACCCCATTTTTGGTGGTCCTATATCTAATGCCTCTTATATGGCCAGTGGTGTTGCATTCCCTAGACCCACTGCATCTCCTTAGGGCCTCCCAACTCAACCATATGTATTTGTTGGGGGCACCCTCTATCCTGGGGGCACCTTGTTACCTGGTAGCCTTCATTAGGCGGGGGCATGCCTTACAGCCCGTCCCTCTACATGACCCCACTACTACTTCATGAAAACTACTATCCATCACAATCTATGTAGCCTACCAGAAACTCATTTATCGAAGGACCTCTTGGTCCCTCTAGTCATTCTTCTCTTCCTTGGTCTAATGCGGCTACACCTAGTCCATTTCCTTTCTTAGCTAAATTAGGCATCCTGGATCTATACAAGTTGACAAATGATCTCATCAACAATAACTTGCTATGGCCTCCAACCTCGCACAAAATTTTTGCAGACATTCCTAAGTTTAAAGGAAACCAGGAAGCATGAGAATTATTTTTATGGACTTTTTCTCGCTCGTTAATCCAAAAAATCCTCGAGTTTACTTCTTTGAGCTCATTAAACTTCCACGAAGAAGACCAATCATTCCTTTTATGGTATTTTTCTTTCTCGTTAATCTGAAAAACCTCGAGTTAGGCTTGTTAAACTTACACAAAAAATATTGGGCCTTCCTTTTAGGGAATTTTTCTCGCTTGCAAAATTGAAAAAACCCTTAGTTACCTTCTTCGGGCTAGTAAAACTCTTACAAAGAAGATTTGAGCAACTCTTTTTCTCTCTTTTTCTCGCTCGTTAAACTGAAAAATATAGTACGATTTGTCTTCGTTTAACTCAGTTAACAAACTTAATGAAGAATATCAACTTCTCCCAATTTTCCTCATACTCATAAAAAAATGGGGTGGACGTCTATTGCGCATATGTTTCTCAGTTTATCCGGACTCAATGGACTAACTTACAGAAAAGGAACTATGTCGAGTATACCATTAACCCTTTATCGCATTCAGTTATTAACCATGATAAAGGTACCCCCTTAGAGTTGTCTTTACGATATTTTCAGACTCTCTAAATGTGAAAAGACGATCGATTTTTCCCTTTCTGGACTCGTTAAACTTAATCATATTGGGAAGTAATTGGAAGAATGAATAATCATTAATATCTATATTGGTAGGAATTTTTATGGAAGCAGTCTACTATCAATCCCTTGAACATGGCACTTATCCAACACATTCCTATTTTGTCATCTTTTATTTGAAACTTATTGTCCTATGAGTTTAGCCTTGATACCCTAATGTCCTTGCATCCTTGTATCCTAACACTCTTTGGTGTTCTTGAGCCTAAGATACTTGGTCTCTTTGGTGTGCTACCTTCTATTGTTCAAGGGATTGTCTACTATCTATTGACCTTATCAACCACTCTATCATGTGTCCATTTTACCTAATTCGGTTCACCTTGTTGTCCCATATCACTACAAAATAGATAAATATTTTACCGTCTCGTGTCGATTGTTGTGGGACTCCTTATTACCCACCTTCAATAGATCCCTTCCTATCGACTTCAAAAACTTATCTAGGAAGTGGTTTGAGAAACACCATAGTACCCTAGAGCTTGTAGTCCTCAGTGACAAGTTTTTGTGTGTTTGATTGGTGGTTTTCATTATGGGCTCCCACTTGAACGATTCTATGAGTAGTCGAATTCAATTCATTTATTCACACTCGCTAGATAGTACTGAGCATCTTGGAGACCATCTTCTTTTTTGGTGGCCATCCTCGCATTGATTAACAAGTTTCATCATTGAATAGTAATCATTAGCATTCTATCGTGTTCGACATCAACTCATTTATTCACATGTGAAAAATTATGTTATTATGTGACGGTGATGAAGACCTTGGATAGAGGCTTACATCACTAAGCCTCGTTTCCTCTCCCAATCTGCATATTTTTTTTCTAGAGACATTTTATCTCAGTCTGACTACACTACGACAAAGCTCCACATTTTACCAGTGGACTTGACCTCTCATCTTCTACATGGATCCATAGAATATTGTTATAGCTACTGAGAATGGGAATGCCAAACATAGGACATGATTTACATATGTGACATATTTTTTATGTTGTTTTCAAGCCTCCTTTAGTTTCGATGCTCTACTCCTTCATTATTTATAAAGTATTTAATCCATCACCTTCTTCTCTGACCTCACACTTTAGGGGGCATCTGTTATACCTGAAAATACCTCCTCATCAACTTAGAGGATAATACTATGTTGTTGGTTGAAATACCCCTTTATCCTAGCCTATATAAGACTATAATAAAATTTATGTACCGTGAGGACCATGTTATCTTAGTCTATAACAAGTTGTCCCCTTCATCTAACTTGTGTTACCAAAATTATCACTCAGTCACGAGAAATAAATCTCGAGTTAAATATATTTTGACACTATTGTTCACTTTCGGAAACTCATATGATGGAATGTGATCTCTTTATCCTCATATTTAGCTTTTTCCAAAACAATAAAAACATACAAAAGCAGGAAAGAGACATAAAGCACGGGGAAGATTTTTCCTAAGCATAAAAGCGTCTAAAAAATAGAAAAAGCCATTTTATATGAGGAAAAATTATTCACCCAAAATATTTTGCCCAAATTGAACTAAGGAGGAATTTTGGAAATCTTCAAAGCCTTCACTTGCCTATATATTTGAGGCTTGGTCATTCGGAAAGGGACAATAATTATTGTATTTTCATGTTGCTGAGATCTATATTGAGAGGGAGATTTTTGGAGCTAGGAGTTGGAGGAGGTGTTGCTACAACTACAACTGATGGTTGTAACTTTCCTCCATCTCCTCAATTAATATAGATCAGTTGTTCTTTCTTCCATATATTTTTTTTAATTTTTTACTTATTTTGTATAACTAATGAATGTTTGGAATTTTGGTTTTTTATAATGCATCCAATTATGTTAGTTTTTTCTAATTGGTTTGATTGATAATATCATTATGTTGTGAATAGTTTTTTTGTTCTTTCTTATGTGCAGGGCCATAGGTTTGGAGCTAGCTAGGAGTGCTTCCCATCTACACTGAAAACTCAAACAAGACTACATGCAAGGACTCATTAGCTTCTCTTTCACTTCTCTTATCAATCTCTTCCTTACTTCCTTCATCACTGAAAGAATCAAACCTTGAAACAAATTTTCTCTTATTTGATTTTCCATAGGTTTTCCAAGAGAACCTGAGAGGGTTTTAATTTTGCCCAACCAAGCTTAAAATCCTATGTTCCTTGATACCCTTGATACCCTGATGTTTCTGCATCCTTGTATCTTATCACTCTTTGGTGTTCTTGAGTCTAAGCTGCCTGGTCTCCTTAATGTCGTGCCTTCTATCTTTAAAGGGATTTTCCTACTCTCTTCTTCTTGTAACAACCATGCATTCATATGCTTATATTTCCCTCAGTATATTTTCCCCATTTCTCTAATATATCTCCAAAACAAACATTATTGTCTCGTTTCACTTCAATTGATGTAATACACCTCATTTCCCACCTTTGACGGATCTCTTCCTATCAACTTCAGCATCTTATCTAGGAAGTAGATTCAGAATTATATCAGTACCATGGAACTTGAAGTCTTTAGTGGTAATTTACTCTGTGTTTGACTGGGGGTTTTCATTACTAGCTCCCATTTGAACGATTGTACAAGTGTTCGACGCCAACAAATTTTATTCACACTTGCTAGATTGTAATGTGCATATTAGATACCGTCATCCTTATCGGTGACCATCCTCACGTTTGTTAACAATTTTCATGATTGACTGGTAATTGGGTGATTTCTCACATGTTCGACTTCAACTCCCTCATTCACATGTGTAGAAATATGTTGTCTGTAGAAGCAATGACTATGACCTTGGGTGGAGGCTTATTACATCACTCAACCTTGTTTCCTCTCCTAAGATGCATAGATTGTTTTCGAAGACAATTCATTAGTTTGATCATATTATGACAAAGCTTCCACATTGTGCCTATCAGTGGACATACCAGTTATATCTTTCCTGAGAATCACTCTAATTCATTTAATGAGCATGGGAATTCCCGACTCATGACATGTTCTTATATTTTTTGACATATGTTGGTGTTTTCAGTCTAACATAGTTTTGAAGCTCCAATCCTCTCTCTCTTCATCTAGCGTTCATAAATTCATTAGAGGAAATTTCAACCTAAAAGTAGCCTCTATGGAAAAATAATAAAATAATAGTTAAAATAATATACTAAGAGTTATGAATTTTGGAGGGAAAAGAAGAAAACTACTTTTTTTAATTGTATTTTCGGCTTATCTCCTTATGGGTTTACTCAAATTTCATGTGTAGAAACTCATTGGATGCGGAATTAAATTCCACATCCAATGAGTACCCATTGTGCATACATTTGAGAAGAATCACATTGATAAAAATTGCAGATACATTAAAAAACGTGTTGAAACACGCTTTTTTAATGTATCTGCAATTTTTATCAAGGTGGGTCTTCTCAAAAGTATGCACAATGGGTACTCATTGGATGCATAATTTAATTTTTCATCCAACGAGTGTCTACACTTGAAATTTGAGTAAACCTATAGGGAGAAAAGTCAAAAATACAATTAAAAAAAGTATTTTTTCTGTTTTCCCTCCAAAATATTTACATGCACCTCTTTTTAAATTTAAATCATTTTGATTGGTTTACATATATGACAAGGAAATGACATGAAAATTTCATGGGCACTTTGAGGCTAAAATTTTCTCTAATGATTTCGTCCATCATCTTATTCTCTGACCTAACACTTTAGGGGGCATTTGTTATACACAAAAATGACCTCCTCATCAACTTAGAGGAGAAGGACATTTTGAATGGAAGAAAAACCTATGTTACATGTCCATTTATGAGGGTAACGCACCCAAGAAACAAGCAAAGGGCATTATAAAGTTGCTTATGACTCAACAAGGTGTGTTAGTCCCTTGGTTAACGCTCTATTTTTCCTAAAGGGAAGTGTTACTGTAATTTTATGATATTCTGGAGGTCAAAGCACGAGTTGGCTGACTCACACTCTTTTTTTCACTCAATGTCAGCTCCAAAAAGCCGGAAACATTCGCCTCAAACCTGTCTAAGGAAATTGTTGATCCTAACAAAGAGCATAGAAAGTGGGAAAGAGAAATAAAGCAAGGAAAGATCTAGCTTTTTCATCAATTGAACTTATGAATAAATTGTCAAGGATTGAGCCTCTCACCATCTATAAATTAGAGGCTAGGCCATTGTAATAAGGATCAGAATTTTTTCATTGTTATGTTGTCGAGAAGTTGATCAAGGGAAAAAGAGAGGAGCTAAGGAGCTAAGGGAAGACTTGATTAAGAAACCATGGTTGTAATAATTCTTCTCTCATCTAATAATATATATCTACTCTTGTTTTGTCTCTATGATGATATTGACATCTTCTTTCTTTATATTTTGGTTCAATGGCGAGACCGATAATTATCTTAGATACATGATAGCTTTATATATTGTTATATGTTGATTTTTTTGAATTGTTAAGGTTTCATATGTTGTGAAGGTTACTTCATGTCTTTTCTATGTGCAAGTCCTGATCCAAGAGCTATCAGAGGATCTTTTCCTTGTCATACTAAGAACTCCAACGGATTTACATCGAGGACTAGAAGGTAACCCTTCTCTTTTACTTTGTTGATTCCTAGATCAACATGAGTATTTTCATGCATCTCTTAACAATTGCAAGTCACTTCATTTCATCTGCCTTAGGTCCTGAGAGACCTGAGAGGGTTTTTTGTCCACAACCACCCGTGCATTAATCCCTACAGCAAAATTACCAACAGGGAACCCATGTTCAATGGAAAAAAATATGTTTTTTAGAAAATAATGATGAAGACCTACATTCAATCACGTGGGGCTAATGTGTGGGATGTTGTGGAAGAATAATATCAAAATCCCCCTGTAGTGGTTACCAAATATCAGAAGATGGAATTCACATGAAATGCTAAAGAAATGAATGTCTTGCTTGTTGGCCTACCTGAATCATAGATTTTCAAAGTAATGGACTACACATTTTCCAAAGCTATTTAGGACAATATGAGCAATTTCTATGAAGGATACAACAAGGTAAAGAAATATAAACTCAAATCGTATAGTATGAAATTTGATTCTTTAATTATGCATGATGATGAAGATATCACAAAGTATTTTTTAAGGGTTGATGAAGATGTGAAAACCATAATAGGGCTTGATGAGGAGCTGGATGAAGTTGTAGTAGTTCAAAAGGTGTTAATATCTCTTCCTGAAAGGTTTAATCCCAAGGTCTAAACCATTGACGAGATTTCTAATCTGAATACTCTTACTATAGATAAACTACTTGGTATACACAATGCCTATGAGACGAGGATTTTGAAAGGCAAGTCTCCAACCAAAGAATCAACCTTCAAAGTAGAAAAGTTTAAATATGAGCATGATGACTCATGTTGTTTCTTGTTGGAAATAGAGAGGCTAAGGAAGAAAAAAAACCCAAGAGGAATCGTCGATAACCAAAAAGGTTAAATTTTTTGAGCTCTTATTTTGCAAACTATTAGGGTCCTATAATAATAGGGTTCATAATTTTTGAATTAACTTTGATAGTCTTGTAAATATGTACATACCTTTCTTTCTGCAAGTTGTTTTCCCATATTTGAAAATAATAATAAAATGAAAAGAGGGTAAAAGTCCTAAAAGAAAGATCAAAGGACTTAGAAAAGAGTAGACCCCAAAAGAAAAAGAGATAAAATAAGACCTGAAAGTGAGCAAGTCAAAATGCCACTACTATTTACTTTTACTACAAGAATAATGATTATGTGCATATTGTCCAAAATTCCATAATCCATGATCAGTTAAATAGCTTAATCTTAACTTTTCATGTTTTGAATTTCATGTTTTAGATAGAGAATAAAGATATGTCAAACAGTTTAAACTTGACAAATCAATATATAGCTAGAGAATAAATGAGGAGCTCAACAGTTTAATCTGAGCCCTCGGATGAAATAAGGTTAGAATTAGATAGATTTATTGCTTTAAAATAAAAATGGATTTAGGGTTGCAAGCTTAAATGCACCCATGCAAATGAAGTAAAAAATTTTAGAATAATGATGGGTAGGTAGAAAATAGTTGTGCAAGACATGTAATAAAACATCATCGAGTAAATTACTAATTCCCCCTCCCCCACAATAATCCAGTATTCTAAATCTTTAGTCAAAGAGGCTCAGAGCATTTCTCTGACTTCTGTTGGGACTGGACCCAAGCCTTAATGACTGATTGGGTAAAAATATTGGATTCCCTACATGAAAACCCATTTCATCAGCATATTCACCCTTTTCCAAGAAATACAAACCCTTTTCCTAAGTAGAATACATCTTTGCTTAGAAAAGTAAAAACCCCCTTTAATTTCATTTTCATTCAAAAAACACTCAAAAACCCACAAAATACATTCTATGCTAACTTTATGTGTAAAAATCAAAATGGGACAATTTTAAGCTTAAAATGTCTATTTACACTTAGTTTAAATTTTATGTATTTTAATTCATTTCATTTTTATTTCATATTAATTTCTAACCTAAAGTATTAAATCCCTTATATAATATCCTTCCCGTATATTATTAAATTCTTTATATAAATATCCCCAAAACACACTATTTAAAGTTTAACCTATGGTTTATTTATCCCACATGCTAAATAAAAACCCCGCCCTTTTTCCCTATAGGTTTAAACATATCCTATATATTAATCCCGCTCCCAATGGTTTTAAAACACACATAAAGGTTTTATTTACCATATAATATATCCCACGCCATTGGTTATGAAACATTGGTTAATGTTATAAATGCTATGTAATATATGCCCAGCCAACCATAATAAATTATTGATTTTATAATAAAAACTTACGTTTTTAATATGAAAATCTACCCTGCCATATAATACAAACCTTGGAACCCACCTCCTACCGCCGAGTAGCTTTCCCATTAAATCGCAGTCGTTCGCATCCCGACTCCTAGATCCAACAATCACCATGCAATATCGCATTTTAAAATGCGCGACGATAACCCATTTAAAAACTGTGCGAAATGGGTGGTTTTCCACCTTTCTCCCTCCTCCATGCAGCCATTCTTATTGGATCGCATTCGATCCAACCAAAACCATATACCGCCCAATTCCCATGCGATAACCACCCTTGGCTTTCTACCTTTGAAGACCAAAACTGCCCTCTGTCTTCGACATGTCCGCCATTAAATGAAATCTTGTTAAACCTAAAAATGTTATATAAACCTTCATCATACATACAATAAATCCCTTTCTGCATTATTTTTGTGTGTTTATTCCAACTGAGAAAATAAGACCCTGTACATCGTTTTATGCTCAGAAAAGCTAGAAAGCCCTACATTTGTCGTCAAAGATTGCAAAAAGCTCCCAAATTTATGCTAGAGACCTTCAAAGATACCAAGAAACCTGTTCTGACACATAAGAACCTCTTTAAAAGACCAATACCTGCACAAACAGGTATTTTCCGATAAAAAAAAACCTGCTATCATTTGAAAAGGAATTTCTGAAAGATTTAAGCCCAGTAAAAGCCTGTTTTCTCAAAGAAAGTTTGTAGTTGCCCGAAAAGAGCTAATTCCCTGTCAAAAAATTGATAAAACCCTATTTTCAATATTGCATACAGTTTTAAAGGAAAAATTGAATTTACTTATCATTTTCAAACCTTATGAGACTCCTAATTGCCCATAAATCCTTTGCAGGTAACCCTAACCCTTATGCACCCAATTTGAATCAATTTTAGCCCAATATTCACTGAAAGAATTATAAGAAACCCTTGTTTTGTGTTTCATAAACCTGTAAAAGTCTGAAGAATAGTTGAAAAGCTAAAATTGAAGGTTGAAATCCAAAATAAAACCAAGTTGTACTTATTTTTCTTCCAAGAACCTTTGTTAAAGTGAAAACCACTTTTGTAAACCATATAATCTTACAAAAGAATCCTAAAAGCCTAAAAACAGAGTTTCAGTTATCGAGAAAGCCTAAAAATGTCAAAATCCAATCCAACTATGTCCTCCAAGACTGCAATCATTATAAATCCTCTACAACCTCTTATTATAGACATTGAACACACACCTTTAGCAGATGTGGACTATAAAATAGTAGTTCCAGTTGTTGAATTTAATTTGTTAGACCTCCACTGCTGGAGTTATGAAAAGTCCTTAGATCGGGTTGAAGAAGTCCAAATTTGAGAATCAAACCTACCCAAATATGTTGTTCCAATCACACATCAATGCCCAGAAGTTATTAGTTTGTGTCAGAGCTATTATTCACCTGAACATAGAGAAATGATGAATGCAAACAAATAGGTTTTTTTTACAATTACTGTTGAGTCCATAAACCAGATGTTACAACTCAAACATGATCCCAAAGTAGTTCCTTTGTCAATAGAAGCACTTACAAAGTTGTACATTGGTCTTGATTTCCCCAAAAGGTTTCAAATTTTTCAAGTGTTCATGCCTTTACATGTTGAAATTCCACAAATCAACCCTCCTTATTCTACTTCAAAATTTCCAAAAGGGTCTAGTCATTTCATTTCCATGTTGTCATTTATCCTAGGATACTTTATAAATGAGCATACTGATGAATCAATCCTAGGTTTCATATCTACTTTTACACCACAATAGCCTCCTATCATTTTCAATTATGTTGAGTATATAGCTGACAATATCCATGATCAGCTTGTCAAATTTCCAACAAGAAGGAGTATTTAGATATACATCCTTTCTCTTCCATATGTTCTTGTATTTTCAAGAAGACAATTTTCCAATAACCCTCTAGAAGCTTGATATAGAAGAAAATCCACTTTCAATCATCTTTTAGACTTCTTTGATAAAAAAAGAGTCCACAGAGTTCACTTATGTAGAGTTTACAGATAACTTTGTCCATCCATTAATAAATATGTTGAAAAATATACAACAGCCAAGAATCAATGATGAAATGAAGAAATTTCTACAGCTATCAGAGCACACTAGAACTAAAGATTGGTACTTATATAAAAAACATAGAGAAATTAGAGTTTTTGGGTCCAATTTGTTACCCTATAAACTTCCTAAATATGTGCCAATGAGAATTTTTGCCTTAGAGTATATTAGGCAAATCTTAAATTCTAATTCTATCAACTTCCTAGCAACCAAGAAAAAGACCCAATTTAAGTTGAAGAATTAGGTGAGACCATTTATTTGTAATCACGGAGATGCAGAACAAGAAGCAGCAAAATAATTACTTGAGTACAGATTTGAATAAAGATTCTCATGGAATTATGATCCACAAGGAATATTGAGCAAAATGAGGGTTAAGTGCAAACTAACACCTTATATTCATGAGAAAAAAACCAGATATTGAACAATATGTCAATCAAACTGAGTGGCTGGAAAACACTTTGATAGATGCAGTTAAACATGGTGATACTAGTCACACCTTGCAAACTGCATATCAAGGAGAAAAAGCTACTAAGAGAGTCAAAGAAGAAGGTACATATACTGCTAAGAGAACAACTGAGACAAGGTTTAAACTTAGATACAATAAAAATCCTAAAGTCAATTCAGTTGATAAAGGAAAAGTGACCATAGAAGTAGAAGATACAAATGTTCTAGTGACAAATAAAGATGTTGCTACAGTCAATACAAATGAGCCAGCAACAGAGATTTTAAATAAAGGAAATTTTGATAATTCAAACACTCAGGTCATAGAGAAACAACAGAATTTGGAGGCATATTCCTCATAGATAGCAGAAGAAAAAGATCTTGACATCAGGGAAAAATATAAGCAAATTAAGACAAAGAATGAAGAAATCAAGAATGAGATTTATTCTCAATATTTGAAGAAAACACCAAGCATTCAAAACAGACTTTTATCCGCTTTTTATTACTCAAACAAAAAGTTTATTTTTTCAGTGCTACAACCAACAGTTAAGACTCGTAGGACAGTTGCATATTATAAGAAAGTTGATCTTGAAGTGCCAACAGAAAGAATTCATGCACTAGATCAAATTGAATTTCACAAGAAAATTTCAGAGATGTTATATTCTACTATTACTACAAATTCCATGAGTGTTCACAAGCATCAGAATACCATAATAAACATGAGAGATCAAATGAAGGTTGAAAAAGCTTCCTCATATGCTAAAGAAATTAGGATTAAGTCTTTAGAAGTGTTGGATATTCAAGTAGGATATGATCCTGCCAATGTCAAAGCTGCAGAACATTTAGTGAAGAAAAAGAATGAGGATATTGCAGCATTAAGGAAACAACTTAAGCTTCCACCAACTGAACATCCACAAACCAAAGAAATAGTGCAAGAGAAAAGTCAGAAGGATGATATGATGAACTTAATTCTACAATTAAAAGGATAGATAAAAGAGATGGAAATCCAAATGGACAAGTTTGTCCATGAAAGAGAAACTACAAAAACACAGGAAACTCCTATAGTAATTCCCATGGTTACTACTATTGTGCCTTCAACTATGGAAAAAGAGTTGGCACCAAAATTACCACTGGTTACTACAGTGCCAATGACATCATCCACTACTTCAGCCACAGAATCATCTACTATAGCAGCTCAACATACCGATGAGGCTAGTAAACTAGTAAAAGCCATGGAAGAAATGTCACTTAAAACTAATGAGATCAATAGATTGAAGAAAGTAATTGAAAATCTTGAAGACACCAAGAAGCTAGCCCAAATCAATGCTAAAACTCATGAACAAAGGGCTAACAGGTTAAATACTGAATTGAAGAATCTACAAAAAGATTTGACCTTGAAAGAGCCAATTTCCTATGTGAAAAATCTGTTATGGAGTAAAATCATTAAAGCCATCAATGATGTTTGGCCATCAATCCAGGTAATATATGAGCAGAGGGATTTACTGAAGGCAGCACAAACAGAGATAGAAAACAAAAGATGAGCTAGGTGACAAACCTAAGCAAGCCATAGAATTGATCAAATTTCTCAACAATAAAAACAAGAAAGAGTTGGAAGAAATAGAAATCATTGATAGGACAGAGACAATCCTTGAAATATGGAAAGTCATTTCAAAGAAGAATTTGTTGAAACAACTTGAAGAGAAATGTGAAAATATGAACATAGCCATAACTAAGTTCATGGTTAAATTTGAAAATTTGAGGCAAAGAGGTTTGCCTAATATTTTGGTCATTAATGATAAACTCATGCCACAGGAGGACTACAACAAAAATATTAGAGATTATGCCAAAGAGAAATTTAACAAGACAGGAGGACAAGGTATTCCTACAGGGAAGGTTTTACACAGAAGTTTTGAAGACTTGTTTTATCTTCAACATGAGATAAAACACCTTTTTGTTATAAAACCAACATTTTCCAGATAAACTAAGGCAGATGAGAACTTTAGGAAGCTGAAAAAAGATACAAATTCCTAATGATGAAGCTTGGCAGTCACTCACTGACTTACTGTCAAATTGCAGAAAAAAGGATAAAACAGTTGGCTGAATTTTTCACAATCAAAACAGAATTTATTACAACAGTAAGGCAGTTTTTATAGAGATTAAAGAGTATCAGAGTTAAAGAGAATTAGAGTGAAAGAGTATAAGTTAAAGAAGATAATATTTCAAAACAAATTTGAAATATCTGTGCCAAGAAAGAGGACACCAAGGCAGCCAGCTGCACCTATTCCACAAACATTTTTCTATTTTATTTGGATAAATAGGACAGCTTGCTGATTTGTTAAGCAGCTGTCACTATTTTGTTGTAAAGATATTTTATTTTTCCTTAGATAATTCCTAGAAGCATTCTAGGATATTTTTTAAACATTTCTGTATAAATACTTCACTCTTTGAAGTATCATTGTGGAATAAATTGCTGAAGATTTCTATAGTCATTTTTGATGTACCTTAAGGGTTTCTTGTAGCAAGTTCAATTAGCAGACTGGATCAAAGCCATAAGCATCATATTTCAGGATTCATGTGATGAACCATTGAAGTGAAGTACTTTCTTCTGTCATTTTTTATCGTCTTATGTTTTACATGCTTTCATAAATGTGTTCTAAATTTGAATGATAAATCAGGAATATTATTACAGAATTTGCTAAAAGCACTCTATCTTGAACTATTTATCATTTCTATGTTTTCTATTTATTTACAGAGTAGGAAACCCTTAATTTCTCCCTCTTTTGAATGACCTCTCTCTTCTCTTTCCTCATTCAGATCAAAGAATTTTTAACTGCTCTTTGTCCTAATTAATCCACTTCACCAATCAACTTCAAAGATCTTTAGTGACTTGTCTATCTTGCCCTGAAAATATTTGTCTTTTGATCTTGATCTTGTACTATCTACTTGACATATTGACTCCTTTTGCCCAATGGAAAACCATATCTATTACTATCCATCTCTTTAAGTGATTTTTCCCACCAACCAAACCAAATTGTCCTTATAACTAGCCTAAAATCAAACATTAAAACAAAGTTAAATCTTATAGAGTGAGCCCTCTCTGAACCCTAGGAAGGCTAGATCCTAGAGTTTAAAATTAGGTTTGTGGTTTCCTCGGGCTATTTCTTTCTTTAACCTTGAGAAATTACTGAGTGATAACATATTCGTGACTTCACTGGGGACTTAACCAATCCTCAGTCTTAAAATAGGTCTTAAGAAAATATTTTTCATTATCTTTTGCCTTTAAGATTGTTTTAAAAGTTATGAGTATCATTTTATAAAAAAATGTAATTCTGGCTTCTAGAAACATTTACTATACCAGGTCTAACCCTGATCCTAAACATGTTGTTATAGTAGAAAATCCGGAAAGAATTGGCAAAAAGAATAAACAAGTAGAAGATTTAGGTGCAAAAGTTTCCTTAGATAGAGCCAATTCATTACCAAAAGAGTTAGTGAGTTTACAAGACATAGAGTTTGATCTAAAGTTTAAACATTCTTTGTTTAGAAGAAAATCAGAAACTGACTTAAAAAGTGTTGTCATAGACCCTATTTTTCTTTCATTTCTTGAAATAAAACAGAAAAATATTTCAGCAGATTTTGAATCAAAGATATTTAAAGCTCATGATAAACTTAAAGAGATAAATGCTACTATTCTTAAGGAAATAAATGAAGCTATTGAATTAGCTGAATTATTAGCATACACATCTAAGCCTTCTATTTCTCATTTAGATACCACTACATCATCTATAATTTCCACCACATTCCAACCTATAGATCCATTTATCCCTAGACAACCCTTATAGCCTAGAATATTATTTTCATATTCTCCCATATCAACTTCATCCATTAGTTTGTCTTCTGCAAATTCAAACTCATCATTCTCATTTCCAAGTAGTTCTTCATATATTCCAGTTTCATTTTCTAGCACCCCAACTTTATCTTTTAGTCCATCCACCAATTTTTCTAGTTCAAAATATTATATTCTAGTTTCATCAGTCACTTCATTAACTGCATCAGCTAGTACTTCTAGTTCAGCCCCAAGCACTTCCAATCTACCTCCTAGCCAAGATAAAATTCAAGATATGGATGCTAGGTATGCTCCCCTAGTTCTTCCAGCACAGCTACATGACATGCCTCAGTATTACCAAAGTAAGATACCCCAATTTGATACTACTACTCAGTACACTGCCCAGAAGCACATTAATAAAATGACAGATTACTTTGAGCTTCATGAAATAGATGATTCTGATGTACAAATGAGACTCTTTGCACAAATATTAATAGGGGAAGTTAAGAAATGGTTTAAAGGTCTTAATCCTTGTAGTATAACTAATTTAGCAGTCTTTCATAGAGTATTTTTGAATAAATGGGAAAAGAAGAAAAATCCACTCCAAATATTATCTGAATTTGATGCCATGAGAAGAGCTCCCAATGAAACAGTCCAAGACTACTGCACTAGACACAACAGTGTTTATAACTCAATCACAGCCAATCTCAAACCCACTCCTGATTCTGTCCTACTCAAATTCCCTGATGGATTTGACACAGACATGGCTTATCATCTAAGGGAAATAAATTATGAAACATTAGAAAGAATGCAAACATATGTTGTTAGTGTAGAAGTAAATATTTTAGCTAGAAAAGATAGATTGAGGAATGAGAGGAGAGTAACCATAAAAGAAGAAACTTCTAGTTCAAATAGAAAAATAGACCAGTTAGCTACGAATTTAGAGAGAATTATGGATAGATTAGACAACATATAAAGGAGACCTCAATGGGATAATCAACAGCAAATTAGGAATCCCAATTTTAAGAATAATACAAATTCAGGAAAATCAAAAAAATCAGCCCCTGATCAGACAATAAGACCCCCATTTCAAGCAAATTATGTTGAAAGTTATCAAAACAATGTTAATGATAAAGACACCATAAATCTAATGGGTATAAATGATGATAATACTATCTTTCTCACTGAGGAAGACCAAGAGTTATTTGAAATGCAACAACTTCAATTAGATTCAGGTGAATCATTTGACTACAAACAAGGTTATGATTTTGCCATAAACGAAGTACATAAGCAATATAACCTTAGAAGTAAGAAAAACACTGAACCTTCTACTAAGAATTATGCACAAACTGAAAATAAGAAAATAGTAGAAGCCCCAACAACAAAAGTTTTGCAAATTCTCCCTAGGGAAAATAATCAAAACTCTAATTCATCCCAAAAATTTTCCAGCCCCAAAATTTCACCTAGTCCTAAGATAATTGACATAATAGATGAATTTGATCAAACAACAAAAGATTCACAAAAATCTATTGCTGTTAAAACAACTAATTCTGCTAAAACAACAAACTTAGAGTCCAAAACATCCGCTGCTGATCCAAAATCAGTAGATCCAAAAGTTGCCACTGCAAAAACAGCTTCTGACAATTCAAAATTTGAAAAAAAATCTACTACTTCTCAAACCATTCCCGAAAAGAAAACTAGGAGCAGTAAAACACAAGAAACTCAAACAGAAAATGAAAACATAACTATAGAAAAACAAGATAAACCCACCCAAAATACAGTTACTAAGGAAGAATTAATTCAAATTAGTAAATCACAAACTTCATTCGATATACAAACTAAAATTGCAAAGTTAAAAATACCAATTCCTTTAACAGAAATGGTAAAACATGATTTGTATAAAACAACTATCATAGAAACATTAAACATGAATAATGGAGAAGACTGTAAACTTGAACGATGATCAACCAAAGTTGATTTTTGGCCCTGATGTGAATGGAAAACATCAAGATGGAGCAGTTCCTCTATTTTACATCATTTTAACTGTTCATGACAAAATTTTACACAATGCAATGTTAGATTTAGGAGCTTCACACAATCTAATGCCCAAAGCAATAATGGAAACCCTGAATTTGGACATTACAAGGCCTTACAAATATTTATTTTCATTTGATTCAAGCAAAGTAAAATGCCTAGGTTTAATTAAATATTTGTGTGTTACATTAGTTCAATATACTGGTAAAAGTATACTCATGGACATTGTAGTAGCTGATATCCCACCCAAATATGGAATGTTATTATCTTTCTCATGGGGAGAAAAATTAAAGGGATCTCTACAATTGGACATGTCATATGCTACTATATCAGTTTTTGGTCAACCAAATAAACTCTATAGGGAAACATTGATGAAATATATGGTGAGAAATGCAGCAAGATCAATAAATTACCCAATTTACGCTACACGTACTGACATAGATTCCTTCATCTTATGTAACTTTGAAACTGATAATGAAATCAAAATTGAACTAAAGGACAAAAAGAAAATACAAAACAATGACAATAAATTTCATGAATCTTTATGGCATTTAGATTTTGATGGCTCAGTAAAAAAACTAGGAGCAGGAGCAAGATTTTAGATAACTAATATTGAAAAGAATCATGCAGAAGGCCATGCTTTCAGATTGAATTTTAAATGCACTAACAATATGGCTGAGCATGAAGCCCTCATTTTAGGACTCTAGATTATTAGAAACTTAGGAGGTAAAAGAATATCAATAATGAGATATTCAAAGTTGATTATTAAATAGATAAAAGGAGAATATTGTATTTATAATCCTAGATTAAGCCAATATAGAGAAAATGTACTAGATTTGATAGATGAACTATTGGAATGTAATTTTTCTGCAATCCCAAGAAAGAAAATTTTACAAGCACACTCCTTAGCAAATTTTGCTAGTACTTGTAATTTACCTTTTCAGCCCAATCATAAGTATACTACAGAAGTAAAACACGGACCAATAATTCCAGATAACCTCAAATATTGGCAAATTTTCTCACAAGACCAACAAATTTACCATTTTATGAATAATGAAGGTGAATTTCAGAAATGTAAAATGGACACAAATTGTACATTAGATCAGGATTTAGATAGTAAAATTGATTAAAATAATGTAAATATAAATAAAGTAAAGTTTTCTAGACCTACTAAGTTTATTCAATCAGATATAGATAACTTAGAGAGAGTAGAAATTGATGATATAATTGATGATGAATCTGACATATTAATTATCAAAGATAATTTCTTACCAAAAGGTTTAACTCCTTTAGAAGATTTATTTGACTCAAATGATGTTGCTATAAAACCCAAAATGGAGCCACTTAGATCTGATATTGAGGAATGTAATATAGGCATAGAGTTAAAAGCCAAGATGATCAAACTGTCCAAAGCCTTACCTCAATAAGAAAAAGAAAAATATATTACCCTTTTCAAGGAATTTCAAGATGTTTTTACTTGGAGTTATGAGGACCTAAAATCCTATGACACCAACATAATACAACAAAAAATCTCTATAAAAAAAGATCAAAAACCTTTTAAAAAAATGTTAAGAAGGATCAACCCTATGTTGATGCTTTTGATTGAAAAAGAGGTAAAAATAATGTACGATGCACAACTAATTGCACCAATCAGATATTCTGATTGGGTTTCTAATTTAGTTCCAACCAGAAAAAAGACAGGAGAAGTTAGATTATGTGTTGATTTTAGGAATCTAAACAAAGTATCCCTAAAAGATAATTATCCTTTACCAAAAATGCATCAAATTCTACAAAGGGTAGTTGGTTCTTCTATGATTTCACTTTTAGATGGATTTTCAAGATACAACCAAATTTTAGTCCAACCAGAGGATCAAACTAAAACAGCTTTTACTACTCCTTGGGGCACTTTTATGTATGTAAAAATGCCTTTTGGTTTAATGAATGCAGGGACTACCTTTCAAAGAGCTATGGATATAGCCTTTGCAAAGAAAATTCATGAATTCTTAGTGATTTACTTAGATGACATAACTGTGTTTTCCAAGACTGAATATGAACACTTAGATCATCTTAGACAAGGCTTTATTAAATGCAGAAAGTTTGGCATCTCTTTAAACCATAAGAATACCTTATTTGGATTAGAAGAAGGCAAGTTACTAGGACACATAATATCTAAGGAAGGAATTAAAATAGACCTTGCCAGAATAGAAGCAATTCTTAACATTAGTCCTCCAAGAAACATAAAAGAGTTACAAGCCTTTTTAGGAAAAAATAACATTTTAAGAAGTTTCATTTCCAATTTAGCTAAATTAATTAGAGAATTAAATAATATGCTAAAAAAATATTCAATTCTTAAATGGACTATTGAGGCCAAACAATCATTTAAATCCATCAAACAGACCTTAACCAAAACCCCAATCCTTGTAATTCTTGACTTTAAAAATGATTTCATCATTTTTTCATTTGCTTCAGAGCACACCATTGCTGCAGTTTTACTTCAGAAAAATGATCAGGTTTATGAGCAGCCCATAGATTTCTTTATCAAAACACTTAGAGATGCTACTTTGAAATACAATATCATGGAGAAACATGCACTAGCTTTGGTAAAGACCATTAAAGATTTTAGAGTATACATTCTCTATTCTCACATCATTGCCTATGTCCCAAATGCAGTAGTAAAAGACATTCTAATTCAGGATTGTCCTGATGTTAGAAGAAGTAAGTGGATTGCCACAATTTTAGAATATGAAATAGAGATAAAACCCACTAAATTGATAAAAGGTCAAGGTTTAGGCAAACTCATGGCTGAATCAAATTTTCATGCCCTAGACATAAATTTTATTGCCCAAATAGATGATCAAGAAGAGATGGCGACTCCAGAGATCAGTGAAGCCTTTTCAGACTCACCACGGTATGCAGATATCATATTTGTATTACTAAACTTATAAGATCCTCCTGGACTATCAAGAACAAAAGCTAGATTTTTAAAGCTTAAGGCAGTAAGATTTTGTATATTAGACAATGTATTTTTTTGGAAAGATCATAGTGGGATTTTGTTAAATTTTTTGTTAAAAGAAGAAGTTGACAAAGTATTACAAGAATTTCATGCAGGTGACTGTGGAGGACATCTCTACTGGAAGACTACTGCAAACAAAATCCTGAGAGATGGTTTTTACTGGCCTACTTTGTTTGCAGGTGTAAAAAATTATATGACCTCCTGTCACAAGTGTCAAATATTTGAGGGTAAGAAAAAGCTGTTACCCCTGCCCTTAAAACCCATTTCAAAAAAGGGGTCTTGACTTCATTAGAGAAATTTACCCTCCATCATCAGCCCAACACAAGTGGATTCTGACAACCACTGACTATTTTACCAAGTGGATTGAAGCCATACCCTCTAGGTAAGTCACAAATACTATCATTATCTCCTTTTTAGAAAGCAACATACTTTCAAGATTTGTATGTCCCCAAAAGATAATTATTGACAATGCAGCTGCATTCAAATCTAAAAAGATGATTGACTTTTGCCAATATCACATTACCTTAAGCCATTCTACTACATATTACCCACAAGGTAATGGTCTAGCTGAATCTTCAAATAAGAGCCTTGTAAACATCATCAAAAAGTTACTTGGAGATAACAAAAATACTTGGAACGAGAAGTTAGTCAATGCCTTATGGGTAGATAGACTTACAACCAAAAAATCTATTGGTACATCTCCTTACTAGCTTTTCTATGGAATGGATGTTGTTTTTCCATCTTCCTTAGGAGTATCAGTAATGAAAATTATCCAAGAATTACAAGTTGAGACAAATGACATTCAAAGAAGGATTAAACTTGCAACAAACAAGATAAGAGGTTTATATTAAGTCTGAAGTTATCCAGGATAAGATAAATAAATTTTTTGACAAAAAGAGTAAAGAAGATGATTTCTACATTGGAGATAAAGTGTTTAAATGGGATTCAAGAAGAGAAGAGAAAGGAAAACATGGAAAATTTGATTTTCTATAGAAAGGACCTTATGTGATTTATGGTTACAAAGGTAATAATTCTTTCTTTCTAAAAGAAATGGATGGATCAGATATTCTAGATGGACCAGTAAATGACAGAATGTTGAAGCACTACTACTCCTCAGAGATAACAAATAGTTACTTTTATTCACTTTGACCATTGTACATATTCATTGAATATTTTAGATTATATTGGATGTTTTCATAACAAATTTGAAGCCCAGAGAGAAGGCCCTAAGCTTTGAGAGGTAAAATATCGTAAGTATGAAATAATTGCAAAGATCAGAAGACACTTACAGGGTCATCACAATCAAAATTCAAAGGCTACTAGTCTTAAATTTTTTGACATTTTACCAGGAAATGCCATCCCCATGTGGAGCCACTGTTAGGGTCCTATAATAATATGGTTCATAACTTTTTAATTGAATTTGATAGTCTTGTAAATATGTACATACCTTGATTTCTGCAAGTTTTTTTCCCATATTTGAAAATAATAAAAAAATGAAAAGAGGGTAAAAGTCCTAAAAGAAAGATCAAATGACTTAGAAAAGGGTAGACCCCAAAAGAAAAAGAGATAAAATAAGACCTGAAAATGACCAAGTCAAAATGCCACTACTATTTACTTTTACTGCAAGAATAATGATTATGTGCAGATTGTCCAAAATGCCATAATCCATGATCAGTTAAATAGCTTAATCTTAACTTTTCATGTTTTGAATTTCATGTTTTAGATAGAGAATAAAGATGTGTCAAACATTTTAAACTTGAAAAACCAGTAGATAGTTAGAGAATAAATGAGGAGCTCAACAATTTAATTTGAGCCCTCGGAAGAAATAAGGTTAGAATTAGATAGATTTATTGCTTTAAAATAAAAATGGATTTAGGGTTGCAAGCTTAAATGCACCCATGCAAATGAAGTAAAAAATGTTAGAATAATGATGGGTAGGTAGAAAGTAATTGTGCAAGACATGTAATAAAGCATCATCGGGAAAATTACTAATTCCCCCTCCCCCACAATAATCCAGTATTCTAAACCTTCAATCAAAGAGGCTCAGAGCATTTCTCTGACTTCTATTGGGACCGGACCCAAGGCTTAATGACTGATTAGGTAAAAATATTGGATTCCCTACATGAAAACCCATTTCATCAGCATATTCACCCTTTTCCAAGAAATACAAATCCTTTTCCTAAGTAAAATACATCTTTGCTTAGAAAAGTAAAAACCCCCTTTAATTTCATTTTCATTCAAAAAACACTCAAAAACTCACAAAATACATTTTATCCTAAGTTTATGTGTAAAAATCAAAATGGGACAATATTAAGCTAAAAATGTCTATTTACACTTTACTTAGTTTAAATTTTATGTATTTTAATTCATTTCATTTTTATTTCATATTAATTTCTAACCTAAAGTATTAAATCCCTTATATAATATCCTTCCCATATATTATTAATTCCTTTATATAAATATCCCCAAAACCCACTATTTAAAGTTTAACCTATGGTTTATTTATCCCACATGCTAAATAAAAACCCTGCCCTTTTTCCCCATAGGTTTAAACATATCCTGTATATTAATCCCACCCCAACGATTTTAAAACACACATAAAGGTTTTATTTACCATATAATATATCTCGTGCCATTGGTTATGAAACATTGGTTAATGTTTTATACGCTATGTAATATATGCCCCGCCAACCATAATAAAGTATTGATTTTATAATAAAAACTTATGGTTTTAATATGAAAATCTACTCCGCCGCATAATACAAACCTTGAACCCCACCTCCTACCACCATGCAGCTTTCCCATTAAATCGAAGTTGTTCGCATATCAACACCTAGATCCGACAATCACCATGCAATATCGCATTTTAAAATGTGTGACCATAACCCATTTCAAAACTATGTGAATTGGGTGGTTTTCCACCTTTCTCCCTCCTCCACGCGGCCAAATCTTATTGGATCGCATTCGATCCAACCAAAACCATATACCGCCCAATTCCCATGTGATAACCACCCTTGGTTTTCTGCCTTTGAAGAACAAAACCTCCCTCTGTCTTCGACATGTTTGCCATTAAATGCAAGCTTATTAAACCTAAAAATGTTATATAAACCTTCATAATACATACAGTAAAGCCCTTTTTGCGTTATTTTTGTGCGTTTATTTCGACTGAGAAAAGAAGACCCTGTACACCATTTTATGCTGAGAAAAGCTAAAAGGCCCTACATCTGCTATCAAAGATTGCAGAAAGCTCCCAGATTGATGCCAAAGACCTTCAAAGATACCAAGAAACTTGTTCTGAAACCTAAGAACCTATTTAAAAGACCAATACCTGCATAAACAGGTATTTTTCGATAAAAACAAACCTGCTATCATTCGAAAAGGCATTTCTGAAATATTTAAGCCCAGTAAAAGTCTGTTTTTTCAAAGAAAGCTTGTAGTTGCCCGAAAAGAGCTAATTCCCTGTCAAAAATTTGATAAAACCTTGTTTTCAATATTGCATATAGTTTTAAAGGAAAAATTGAATTTACTTATCATTTGCAGACCTTATAAGACTCCTAATTTTCCCAGAAATCATTTGCAAGTAACCCTAACCCTTTTGCACCCAATTTGAATCAATTTTAGCCCAATATTCACTGAAAGAAGTATAAGAAACCCTTGTTTTTTTATTTCATAAACCTGTAAAAGTCTGAAGAATAGTTGAAAAGCTAAAATTGAAGGTTGAAATCCAAAAGAAAACCAAGTTGTACTTATTTTTCATCCAAGAACCTCTGTTAAAGTAAAAAAACACTTTTGTAAACCATTTAATCTTACACAAGAATCCATAAAGCCTAAAAATAGTGTTTCAGTTATCCAGAAAGCCTAAAAAATGTCAAAACCCAATCCAGCTATGTCCTCCAAGACTGAAATCGTTATAAATCCTCTACAACCTCCTATTGTAGACATTGAACACACACCTTTAGCAGATGTGGACTATAAAATAGCAAATCCAGTTGTTGAATTTAATTTGTTAGACCTCCATTGTTGGAGTTATGAAAAGTCCTTAGATTAGGTTGAAGAAGCCCAAATTTGGTAATCAAACCTACCCAAATATGTTGTTCCAATCACTCATCAATACCCAAAGGTTATTAGGTTGTGTCAGAGCTATTATTCACTTGAACATAGAGAAATGATGAATGCAAACAAAGAGGTACTATTTACAATTATTGTTGAGTCCATAAACCAGATGTTACAACTCAAACATGATCCCAAAGCAGTGCCTTTGTCAATAGAAGCACTTACAAAGTTGTACATTGGTCTTGATTTTCCCAAAAGGTTTCAGATTTTTCAAGTGTTCATGCCTTTACATGTTGAAATTCCACAAATCAACCCTCCTTATTCTACTTCAAAATTTCCAGAAGAGTCTAGGCATGTCATTTCCATGTTGTCATTTATCCTAGGATACTTTACAGATGAGAATATTGATGAATCAATCCTAGGTTTCCTATCTAATTTTACACTAGGATAGCCTCCTTCTATCATTTTCAACTATGTTGAGTATATAGCTGACAATATCCATGATCACCTTTCCAAATTGCCAACTCAAGTAGTATTTAGATATGCATCCTTTCTCTTCCATATGTTCTTGTATTTTCAAGTAGAAAAGTTTCCAATAACCCTCCAGAAGGTTGATATATAATAAATTCCACTTTCAATCATCTTTTGGACTTCTTTGATCATAAAATATTCCATAGAATTCACTTATGCAGAGTTTACAAATAACTTTGTCCATCCATTGATAAATATGTTGAAAAATATAGAATAGCCAAGAATCAATGATGAAATGAAGAAATTTCTACAGCTATCAGAGCACACTAGAATTGGTGATTGGTACTTATATAAAAAACATATAGAAATTAGAGTTTTTGGGTCCAATTTGTTACACTATAAACTTCTTAAATATGTGCCAACGAGAAATTTTTCCTTAGAGTATATTAGGCATATGTTAAATTCTGATTCTATCAACCTCTAACAGCCAAGAAAAATACCCAATTTAAGTTGAAGAATCAGGTGGGACCATTTATTTGTAATCACAGAGATGCAAAACAAAAAGTAACAAAACAATTACTTGAGTACAGATTTGAAGAAAGCTTCTCATGGAATTATGATCCACAAGGAATATTGAGCAAAATGAGGGTTAAGTGAAAACTAACACCTTATATTCATGAGAAAAAAATAGAGATTGAACAATATGTCAATCAAACTGAGTGGCTAGAAAACACTTTGGTAGATGCAGTTAAACATGGTGATACTAGTCTCACCTTGCAAACTGCAAATCAAGGAGAAAAAGCTATTAAGAGAGTCAGAGAAGAAGGTACATATAATGCTAATACAACAATTGAGACAAGGTTTAAACTTAGATACAATAAAAAGCCTAAATTCAATTCATTTGATAAAGGAAAAGTGACCATAGAAGTAGAAGACACATATGTTACAGTGACAAATAAAGATGCTACTACAGTCAATACAAATGAGCCAGCAACAGAGATTTTAAATGAAGGAAATTCTGATAATTCAAATACTCAGGTCATAGAGAAACAACAGAATTTGGAGGCATCTTCCTCACAGACAGCAGAAGAAAAAGATCTTGACATCAAGGAAAAATATAAGCAGATTAAGACAAACAATGAAGAAATCAAGAATGAGATTTATTCTCAATATTTGAAGCAAACACCAGGCATTCAAAACAGACTTTTATCAGCTTTTTATTACTCAAACAAAAAAAAATTTATGTCAGTGCTACAACCAACAGTTAAGACTCCTAAGACAGCTGCAGACTATAAGAAATTTGATCTTGAAGTGCCAACAGAAAGCATTCATGCACTAGATCAAATTGAATTTCATAGGCAAAGTTCTGAGATGTTATATTCTACTATTAATACAAAGGCCATGAGTGTTCACAAGCTTCAGAATACCATAATAAACATGAGAGATCAAATGAAGGTTGAAAAATCTTCCTAATATGCTAAAGATCTTAGGATTAAGTATTTAGAAGAGTTGGTTATTCAAGTAGGATATGATCCTGCCATTGTCAAAGCTGCAGAACAGTTAGTGAAGAAAAAGAATGAGGATATTGCAGCATTAAGGAAAAAACTTAGGCTTCCACCAACTGAACATCCACAAGCCAAAGAAATAGTGCAAGATAAAAGTAAGAAGGATGATATGATGAAATTAATTCTACAATTAACAAGACAGATAAAAGAGATGGAAATCCAAATGGACAAGCTTGTCCATGAAATAGAAACTACAAAAACACAGGAAACTCCTATAGTAATTCCCATGGTTACTATTGTTGTGCCTTCAACTCTGGAAGAAGAGTTGGCACCAAAATTGCCACTGGCTACTACAGTGCCAGTGACATCATCCACAACTTCAGCCACAGAATCCTCTACTACAGCAGCTCAACATTCTAATGAGGCTAGTAAACTAGTAAAAGCCATGGAAGAAATGTCACTTCAAACTAATGAGATCAACATATTGAAGAAAGTAATTGACAATCTTGAAGACATGAAGAAGCTAGCCCAAATCAATGCTAAAAATCGTGAACAAAGGGCTAACAGGTTAAATACTGAATTGAAGAATCTACAAAAAGATTTGACCTTGAAAGAGCCAATTTCTTATGTGAAAAATCAGTTATGGAGTAAAATTATTGAAGCCATCAATGATGTTTGGCCATCAATCTAGGTAATATATGAGCACAGGGATTTACTGAAAGTAGCACAAGTAGAGATTCATAAAACAAAAGATGAGCTAGGTAACAAACCTGAACAAGCCATAGAATTGATCAATTTTCTCAACACTAAAAACAAGCAAGAGTTGGAAGAAATAGAAATCACTGATAGGACAGAGATAAACCTTGAAATAAGGAAAGTCATTTCAAAGAAGAATCTGTTGAAACAACTTGAAGAGAAATGTGAAAATATGAACATAGCCATAACTAAGTTCATGGTTAAATTTGAAAATTTGAGGCAAAGAGGTTTGCCTAATATTCTGGTCATTAATGATAAACTCATGCCACAGGAGGACTATAACAAAAATATTAGATATTATGCCAGGAGCAAGTTAACAAGACGGAAGGACAAGGTATTCCTGCAAGGAAGGTTTTACACAGAAGTTTTGAAGACTTGTTTTATCTTCAACATGAGATAAAACACATTTTTGTTATAAAACCAACATTTGCCAAGATACATTGAGGCAGATGAGAACTTTAGGAAGCTGAAAAAGATACAAATTCCTAGTGATGAAGCTTGGCAGTCACTCACTGACTTACTATAAAAGTCAAATTGCAAAAAAAAGGATAAAACAGTTGGCTGAATTTTTCACAGTCAAAACAGAATTTATTACAATAGTAAGGCAGATTTTACAAAGTTTAAAGAGTATCTGATTTAAAGAGAATCAGAGTGAAAGAGTATAAGATAAAGAAGATAATATTTCAAAACAAATTTGAAATATCTATGCTAGCAAAGAAGAAACCAAGGAAGCCAGCTGCACCTAATCCACAAACAGTTTTCTATTTTATTTGGATAAATAGGACAACTTGCTGATTTGTTAAGCAGTTGTCACTATTTTGTTGTAAAGATATTTTATTTTTCCTTAGATAATTCCTAGAAGCATTCTAGGATATTTTGTAAACATTTTTGTATAAATACTTCACTCTTTGAATTATTATTGTGGAATAAATTGTTGAATATTTCTATAGTCATTTTTGTTGTACCTGAAGGGTTTCTTGTAGCAATTTCAATTAGCAGACTGGATCAAAGCCATAAGCATCATATTTTAGGATTCATGTGATGAGCCATTGAAGTGAAGTACTTTCTTCTGTCATTATTTATCTTCTTATGTTTTACATACTTTCATAAATGTGTTCTAAATTTGAATAATAAATCAGGAATATTATTATAGAATTTTTTAAAAGCACTCTGTCTTGAACTATTTATCATTTCTATTTTTTCTGTTGATTTCCAAAGTAGGGAACCCTTAATTTCTCCCTCTTTCGAATGACCTCTCTCTTCTATTTCCTTATCCGGATCAAAGAATTCTTAACTGTTATTTGTCCCGATTAATCCACTTCACCAATTAGCCTTCAAAGATCTTTAATGACTTGTCTATCTTACCCTGAAAATATTTGTCTTTTGATCTTGATCTTGAGCTGTCTGCTTGAAATATTGACTCCTTTTGCCCAATGGAAAACCAGATCTATTACTATCCATCTCTTTAAGTGATTTTTCCCACCAACCAAACCAAGTTTTCCTTATAACTAGCCTAAAATCAAACATTAAAAAAAAAGTTAAATCTTATATAGAGAGCCCTCTCTGAACCCTAGGAATGCTAGATCCTAGAGTTTAAAAGTAAGTTTGTGGTTACCTCAGACTATTTCTTTCTTTAACCTTGAGAAATTACTGAGTGATAACACAATCAAAGGAAGATAATAAGATTCAGGATTCCTTGAACCAACAGTTGAATGAAAAGGTTCAAGCATATGAGAGGTTGGAAGGAGAAATGGTTTTGTTGAAGGAGTTGGAGAAGGCTAAAACGTAACTCGGTTTCAATCAGAAATTTAGGAAAAGGACTAGATATTTAAATGAAATATTGGAAACAAAGAGAGTCTCTAAAGACCATATTGGTCTTGGATTTGAAGCATATTCCAACACAATTGCAGAGGTAAAGGGAAAAAAAATTACCTTTTTTCCAACAAGAATAAAGGGACTGCGCAACAGCAAAAGGGAGACATGCAACCCAAAAATAAAATCCTTAAAAAGCAACATCATCAAAAGAAGAATGATGGCCAAGCAAATAAAACTATCGAGAATTTAGCCCAACATAGAAGTCAACCTTCCAATTCAATGATATTTTCCTAGTGCATTGTTTCACATGCACGAATTATGGTCAAAGAGAATCAAATTGCACAGTCAATCTTTCCTACTGAAAACTTAGATCTAAAAGAATATTTAAGCAAAGAAAAAGAAGACCCACGTATAATAATTCTTTTTCTCCTCTGAATTATCTGTGGCAATGTTTCAAACATCAAAATTTTGGATATATAGTAGTCAATTGCAGACTTAAGGAGAAGAAGATAAAGCCAGTTATTGAGTGGATTGAATATAAGCCCAAAGTCTGGAAGGAAAAGGAGAAATGAGAGAAATGTGGTGTTGCTTTGTATGCACAAAATGAAGGGAGCCATTGGTATGTGGACAATGATTTCTCCAGGCACATGTCAGGAGACAAAAGCAAGTTTCTTACTTGGAAACCAATTAACAAACTTAATGTGACTTTTGGCAAAAATGCTCCAAGAAAAATAATTGAAAAAGAAGTGGTTAGCCTATCAAATGGAAAAGGTAAAGTTAAAAATGTCTTATATGTTTATGGGTTGAAGCATAACCTGCATAGTGTATCTCAGATGTGTGATCAAGGCGATGATGTTATCTTTAAAGCCAAAAACTGTCAAATCAAGTCTATAGGAACAAGTGAGATAGCTGTTGAAACTGTGAGAATAGATAGTTACATGACCTCCTATCTCATGGATATAATTTTTGTAGTAAATCCCAACACTATATTAGGTTGTGCTGAAAGAGAAGACGAAGAGGTGTTGCTTATCAAATATTATTGAAATTTGGTTTTGGCATAAAAGACTTGGACATATTAACTTTGATAAGATATTCAAGCTTCGCAAGAAAAATGTTGTCAAGGATTTTCTTGGGCTTTAAAACCCAGAGAGTATTATTTGCAAATATTTCCAACTAGGAAAGAAAACCCGGGTTCCATTCAAGGCCAAATATATCTCATCAAAAAATCCATTACAATTGATACACATGGATTTGTGTAGACCATCCAGAACGTAGTCACCCACAGATAAATTATATTTTATGCTAATAATTAATGATTTCAGAAGGATGATGTGGGTTGCCTTCCCCAGACAGAAATTTGAAGCTTTTGAGAAGTTTAAAGAGTTTAAATCCATGGTTGAGAATGAAATTGATTGCAAAATAAATAGCATAAGCTATGACAATGGAGGTGAGTTCACTTCAAATTAATTTGATGAATTTTGTAAGAATAATGGCATCAAAAGGAAGTTTACAATAGTAGAGACTCCCCAACAAAATGGTGTATCAGAAAGAGAAAATTAATCGGTGTAAAAAATAGCTAGAGCCGTGATCAACGAAAGGAATGTACAATAGAGGTGTTTGGGAAAAATCTATTCATATAGCAGTAGTTATTCTCAATAAAGCTCATTTTAGACCGAACATTGACAAAACTCTATATGAGCTATGGTATGGAAGACCTGCAACAGTTAAGCACTCTAGAGTTTTTGGTTGCACATGTTATATCAAAAGAAATGACGAGAAACTTGGCAAGTTCGATGTAAGCATAGATGAAGGTATTTTCTGGGATATTCAAATGACAACAAAGGATACAGATTCTATAATAAAAATATCAAGAGGATCGCTGATTGTATTGATATTAAGGTAGATGAACACATTGAGCAAAAAGACAAACAACCATTAAAAATGAACCAATCAACATTAGTGAAGAATATGATGAGGAACTTGCAGAAGAAGCCGATGAAAAGTTCCTAAGTCCTCAAGCCAAAGATCCTTCAAATTATGTACAAAAACACCACCCAACTTATCAGATTGTTGGAGAATTAAATATTGGTGTGGATACAAGAAAGTAGTTGCTAAGTACACGTTGCCCTTAACTTTTTTCTCTTCTTCTTTTTTTTTTATTTCTTTACTAATGTTAAGCGTGTGGTGCAATGTAACTATGTTAATGTGAAGTGCTATGTGAATTAAATATATTTTATTTAAATCATAATTTTAAATGTAATAAAATTATTATTTTTTAATAAAAATAAATTTCACATCTTTAAATTCTTGGAGTAAATGTACAAATTCATGAATGAAAATGATTTTTTATTACATTTTATATAAAAATGTCAATTGGTCCCTCTTTTAGTAAATAACAAAAACAATCATTCACACTTTTAATCCATTACTATTAATTAATCAACTATTGTTAATCCACTTATTATTATGTTATTCAAAAAAAGTTAATTATTATTAGGTATTACATTTTTTTAAGAGTTGTTTTTAAGTATGATTTTTTGGAGTTTCTAGTGGAATTGTCATTAGAATTTGACAAGAAAAATTGTGGTGAAATCTTGATATGTGTGATGTTTAAACTAGTCAACAACACTTTGAAAATTTTCTGGGGCATTTTGATTGTGCAGATTGCATATATCATTTTTTGGGATTCAACTGCCATTCATCTATGACCATTTCCATGAGAGGTAGTCTTAATTCTTATGATTTTTGAATAGTCCACTTAGCACTCATTGCATCGGGTGATTTCAATGAATCCCTCAAACTTGTGATTTCAATGAATCCCTCTAGATTCTGGACAAATTAGATCATAAAAAATAAAAATAAAAAATAAAATAAAAATAAAAACAACAGGAAAACTTTGTTAAAATGCGTCATTTAAAGACAACTTGTTTTCTTAATTATTAGCTTGATTTTTTGACTTTCTCTCCAAAAACACCACCCAACTTATCAGATTGCTAGAGAATTAAATATTGGTGTGGATACAAGAAAGTAGTTGCTAAGTACATGTTTCCCTTATGTCCATGGAAGAACTAAAATATTTTGTACAACCCACACAAAAGCATCAGTTGATCCTTTGCATTAAGTGTAGTTTATATTACCAAGTATGTGATTAACTCGGTTAAAAGAGCCATGAAATTGATGCAATGTAACTATGTGTGTGGTGCAATGTAACTATGTGAATGTGAGGTTCTATGTAACTTAATATTGCTTTACTAAATTTACTCCAGTGTGGTGCAATGTAATTATGTTAATGTGAGGTGTTATGTGATTTAAATGTATTTTATTTAAATCATAATTTTAAATGTAATAAAATTATTATTTTTTAATAAAAATAAATTTCACATTTTTAAATTCTTAGACTAATTGTAAAAATTCATGAATGAAAATTATTTTTTATTACATTTTATATAAAATATCAATTGGTATCTCTTTTAGTAAATAGCTAAAACAATCATTCACACTTTTAATCCATTACTCTTAATTAATTAACTATTGTTAATCCACTTATTATTATGTTATTCAAAAGAACGTTAATTATTATTAGGTATTACATTTTTTAAGAGTTGTTTTTAAGTATGATTTTTTGGAGTTTCTAGTGGAATTGTCATTAGAATTCGACTAGAAAAATTGCGGTGAAATCTTGATATGTGTGATGTTTAAACTAGTCAACAACATCTTGAAAATTTTCTGGGGCATTTTGGTTGTGCAGACTGCATATATCATTTTTTGGGAGTCAACTGCTTTAAGTAAGTCATTCATCTATGACCATTTCCATGAGAGGTATTTGTAATTCTTATTATTTTTGAATAGTCCAGTTAGCACTCATTGCATCCGGTGATTTCAATGAATCCCTCAAACTTGTGATTTCAATGAATCCCACTAAATTCTGGACAAGTTAGATCAGAAAAAAGAAAGAAAGAAAAAAAAAAGAAAACTTTCTAAAAATATCATTTAAAAACATCTTGTTTTCTTAATTATTATCTTGCTTTTTTTACTTTCTCCAAAAACACCACCGAACTTATCAGATTCTTATCAGATTGTTGCAGAATTAAATATTGATGTGGATACAAAATAAAAAAGTAGTTACTATACATGTTGCCCTTATGTCCATGGAGCAACTAAAATATTTTGTACAAGCCACACAAAAGCAACAGTTGATTCTTTGCATTAAGTGTAGTTTATATTACCAAATATGTGATTAATTGAGTTAAAAGAGCCATGAATTTGATTCAATGTAACTATGTGTGTGGTGCAATGTAACTATGTTAATGTGAGGTTCTATGTAACTTACTATTGCTTAAATAGTAACGTTACTCTCAACGTGTGGTGCAATGTAACTAGGTTGTGAGGTGTTATGTAAATTAAATATATTTTATTTAAATCCTAATATAATAAAATTATTATTTTTTAATAAAAATAAATTTTACATCTTTAAATTTTTAGATTAAATGTACACATTTATGAATGAAAAATATTTTTTATTACATTTTATATAAAAATAGCAATGGGTCTTTCTTTTAGTAAATAATCATTCGTACTTTTAATCCATTATTATTAATTAATTAACTATTGTTAATTCACTTATTATTATGTTATTTAAAAAAAAATTAATTATTATTATTATTAGATATTACATTTTTTTAAGAGTTGTTTTTAAGTATGATTTTTTGAAGTTTTTAGTGGAATTGTCATTAGAATTCAATAAGAAAAATTGTGATGAAATCTTGATATGTGTGATGTTTAAACTAGTCAACAACATCTTGAAAAATTTATGGGACATTTTGATTGTGCAGACTGCATATATCTATTTCCACAAGAGGTAGTTGTAATTCTTATGATTTTCTGGTTAACACTCATTGTGATTTCAATGAATCCCTTTAGATTCTAGACAAATTAGATCATATTAGAAAAAAAAAAAAAACTTTTTCAAAAAGCGTCATTTAAAGACAACTTGTTTTCTTAATTATTAGATTGATTATTTGACTTTCTCTCCAACCTTTTTGGAGTGAGTGGTTTTTTAATTATTAACTTGATTGTTCGACTTTCTTTCCAATTTTTTCGAAAGAAATAATTTTTCAAGTTTAATTTTTTGAAAATTTTTCTAGTTTATTTTTCAATTTAACATAAACAAAAATTCATTCAAACTACAAATTTAATTAATAAACTCTTTACAATCCATATATTTAATTATAAAGACGATTAAATTTATATATTTAATAAAAAAATCCAATTCAAAGCCCTTTAATTTTGATATGTGGGTGGGTTTTGTGAGTTTTTTCGATGAAGTGCACATGTGACCCTTCAGGCACATATGACAGTAGTGGACAGTGGAGAGAGCAGCACAAAGGACAGGGACAATGGGTAGAGCAGCAAGGACAGAGCACCAAGTTTTTAGTGGACAGTGGGCAGAGCAGCAATAACAAAGCAGCAAGTTTTCAGTGGTAATGGGACAAGAAACTTTAGAACCCGTGGAAACAAATGATATAGGGCAAGTGAAATTTGCATCATCAGCGAACACTGGGAAGTGGGTTTGGGTCAATGCCAAACAATATCGGGGCATTTTATAACAGAGACTAGCTCGTCTAAAATGGGAGCAGACAAGGAAAAAAAGGTCTCAAAGGGAGAGTACTCTTCGCAAGAAACAACATTCAAACAAGTCTTCTTTGTAAGCATGTGGCAACAAGTCCAAAGGAAAAGAAAAATTCATTGATGATTATGCTTTATATAGTCTCACATCCACACCTCTCACTTGGTCATCTAATCTTTATGTGAAAGAACTCTTAAATGTAAAAGAAAGTTTGGAAGTAGTAGAAGCAAAAGAGTTGGAAAGAGATTGTACAATCCATATAATAACAGCTGAAAACCAGGCTTTAGCAGAAAGCAACAAAGTTCTGAAGGAACAAGTGTCATTACTGCAGGAAGCTCTCCGAATAGGGAAAATAGAATGGCAACACATGAAAGCAGAGGTGCAAAACATGAAGAAATTTGCAGTGGAGAATATAGAGGTGATGAATGCGAATCCATCCCAGGATAAGGGGAAAGCAGTTGCCCAAATAGACAACAATGAAGAAACATCAAGAGAAGGGAGGAAAGGAGATTCCACAAAACTTTCCAAAACTTCGGCTCAAGTTATTAGCAATTCTGCTAAGAGGGAAGGAGAAACAAACATTCAGGTTAACAACATGCAAGATAGAGAAACCAAGGAAAGACATGATAGAGCAATAAACACAATTATTAAAGGGGTGAAAGATTATGGGAAAAATGAATGTACTCTTGAACTTGCAAGAGATTTCTTGAAAGACAAGTTCCAATGGCGAGGACAAATATGTCAAGCATGGAGAGTAGGTAAGCTTAACGGTGAGAGAGCCAAGCCCATAAAAGTTATCATGCCCAACTTGCGCGATAAAGATATCATTCTAAGCAAGAAGCAACTCTTAAGGGGTTCTCGATTTTTTCTAAAAGAAGATTTAACTGTAAGACAACAAGAGGAAAGGAGGGATGAAATAACAAAAGTTACGACAGCAAGAGATGAGGGAAAAAGAGCATGGATTTATAAAGGTAAAGCTGTGATTGCATAATTTGGACCTCCTTCCAAAGCAAGGCAGCAAAATGATAACAAAGAAGAGGCTACAAACTCTTTAACAAGAAATGAGGAAGCAAGGTCATTATGGGCAAGCAGAGACAAAGACTCAACTATGAGTCTTGCATGTTAAAACAAATAGCAATCAAGTCTTACTCGGGTTTCCTTAAGATTACTTTGTTGGAACTGCAGGGGTTACCCATGGAGACAAGGACCTGGGTTAGGGCCTATTGTAGAAGGTAGAGACATAATTTCCCTCATAGAAACACATGAACATGAAGGGTGCAAGACACCTTTGTTTGAAGGGTACTGGAAGATAGCAGTGTAGAACAAGGTAGCAGGGAATGGCAAAGGGCACGGGGGTATCATGGTATTAGTAAGAGAAAAAGAAGGTCGTCTCATTCAACTAGAAAAAGAAGACCCAAATAAGCAATTTGTTTGGCTTAAAATATCAGAAAATGGAAATCACATTAGAATTGCAGCATGTTATTTTGCCCCGCAAATTTCAAAAATCTACAAAAGTAGAGGGCTTGACCACAAAGATCCCTTTGCAGCCCTAAAAATAGATATTGCAATATATTCTCAGCTAGGTGAAGTCCTTATAGTGGGGGATTTCAATGCTAGAACTGCAAGTGAACAAGCTAGAATTATTTGTTGTAAAGAAGATAGTGACCCTATCTGGCTTACAGAAGAGAGTAATCATCAGTGGGAACGAATTTCAGAGGATAAAGGCTGCAATATCTTTGGAGAACAATTGCTTACACTCTGTGGGGCTTTCGATTTAGTCATTTGTAATGGTTTGACTAAATGGGAAAAGTCCAGTAATTTCACTTGCAATACCTACAATGGAGCAAGTGTAGTAGATTATGTAATTTTCTCGCATAGTTTGTGTGAGAAAATGGAGGAAGTGTTGATTGGAAATCAAATTTGGGACTTAAAATCAAATCACAAGCCAATTTATTTAAGTTTCTCTTGGACCGAAAAGAAGCAATTAGGGTAAAAAACTCAGTGTGTTCAACAAAATCCCCCAAAGGGCAAAATTCTTTTGACTCCAAAGAATTGTAATACCTTCAAAATAACGCTAGAGAGGCTCTTCAAGAAGGAGGAAATCTCATCTCATGGCCTTCATAGTCACAGATTAACACATTTCATTCAAAGTGCACTTGTTGAGTGCAAGAGAGCAAAAATTAAGAAGTCTGAAACAAATTGCTTTCCGGTTAATGCTTGGTTTGACGAGGAATGCAAAAAGGCAAGGAGAAGGTGGAAGGAATCAGACACGGATAACATAAAGCTCAAAGCTTACAAGCAGATAGTAAAAAAGAAAAAAACTGATTTCATGGTTTCAAGGAGAGAAGAACTAATCTTCCTCGGAAAAAATAACCCCAAATTATTTTGGAAGGAGCTCCAATAAAAAAAGGTGCAAACTGAAAACAACATTACAACTTCTAAATGGTTTGACTATGCAAGACAACTTTATGAGCAGGACCCCAAGGTTGACCCTCCTCCCTTGGTCAACACAGACACAAAACTCTTCATGGTGCAAGAGGTAGAGATGGGTATCAAGAAGTTGGGCGCTGGAAAAGCAAAAGACTTAGATGAACTCCAAGCAGAGTATCTAAAGTGGGGCTTAAAATTTCTTTCCCCTCACATCACAAAAATTTTCAACAACATCTTACAGCAGGGGTTCCCCACAGATTGGACAACTAGTATGGCAATACCTCTTTTCAAGAGTGGTGATGTCAATAATCCCTCCAATTATAGAACCATAATGATAAACCCCTTGTTTGCAAAGTTATTTGGAAGCATGTTAGAAAAGAAAATCAGTAAGTGGGTAGAAGAAAGAGATAAACGTGCTAAAGGGCAAGCAGGTTTTAGACCTAAACATTCATCAGTTGATCATTGTATAAATTTAAGGCACATCATTGAAAAAGTTTGGGAAAAAAGGGAAGAAGTTTTAGGTTGCTTTGTTGATTTCAGAAAAGCCTTTGACACGGTTCCTAGGGATAAGCTTTGGGGCAGAATGGAGGAACTCGGGGTTCCCAAGCATTTGAGAGCAGCTGTGCATAGGTTGTATGAAGAGGTGAAAGTCAAAATCAGAACTTCAACTGGCATTTCTGAAAGTTTTAGAAGCGATATCGGGGTCAAGCAAGGTTGCCCATTGTCTCCTACCCTTTTTGGGTTATATATTGACAAGCTTGAAGAGTGGCTAAATTCGCAAGGGGGTGACGGTATCCATTTGGGCAAGTTCGTTATCAGGTTTCTTTTGTACGCATATGACCTTATATTGATTGTTAATTCGGCTCTTGGTTTGCAAGAGCATTTACATTCCCTTGAGCATTTTTGTAGAAGGGTTGGGATGCAAGTCAATATTAGCAAAACGAAAGTAGTGGTTTTCTCTAACAAAAGAAAGCATAACCAACATAAGTTCTATTTTGAAGGCAGCATTCTGGAAGAAGTTGCAAACTAAAAATACCTCGGAATTGACTTCAACATAAATTTAAGTTTGGATGGTTGTAGAAAGAAAAGAACTTTATGGGGTTGGAAAGAATTTTATGCTCTTCAAAACAGGTGTAGACAGGCAGAGTTGTGGGACTGGAAAACCACTCTAACTATTTTTGGGCTTCTAGTGATTCCGATGATTCTCTACGGTTGTGAATTGTGGGCTAGCAGCACAACCGAGATGCAGTGGAAACAAATTGAGAAAATTCAGAAGCGTTTGATTACAAACAAATTCAAAATTAAAAGTGCAGTTCCTTATGCTATCCTGTTAAGTGAAACAGGGGCTGCTCCTATTAAAGCAATTGCTATGGTGCGAGTCATAAGGTATCTGAAAAAAATTGAGCAAATGGAAGAGGGTAGATGGCCTAAGGTTGTGTTTAGTGATAGATTGTGCAAAAGAATGAAGACTTGGATGCGGCAAAATAACAAATGGTTTAATAAATGGGGTATTTGCTTGAACATGTGT